>CM039486.1:15060081-15261081 GCA_022433065.1 Begonia loranthoides | reverse complement strand
TTTTGTACCATCTCGGGGCCGTAGAGCTTAGCTTCACCCACTTCGTCCCAGTGTAAGGGGGATCTACACTTTCTTCCATACAGGGCTTCGTAAGGTGTCATGCCTATAGTAGGCTGGAAGTTGTTATTATATGAACTAAAGGTAGCATCTTATGCCATCCAACTTGAAATTCCAATATACAAGCCCGGAGCATGTCTTCAAGTATTTGAATCATCCTTTCACTTTGGCCATCTGTCTGGGGGTGAAATGTTGTGCGAAACTTTAATTCCGTGTTCATGGCCTTATTGAGACTCTTCCAGAATGCTGATGTAAATCGCCGGTCTCGATCGGATACGATAGACACCAGAACACCATGAAGTCGGATAATCTCGTTGATATATAAATCAGCAAATTGGTTCATTGTATAAGTCATGGCTACTGGCAGAAAATGTCAAACCTTAGTTAACCGGTCCACTATCACCCATATTGCGTCATGACTTTTAGTTGTTCTGGGTAACCTGGTGACAAAATCCATGGTGATATATTCTCATTTCCATTTCGGAATATGCAATGGTTGGAGGAGTCCACCAGGTCATTGGTGTTTAGCCTTCACCCATTGGCACACCTGGCATGATGCCACATAATTGGCAATGTCGTTCTTCGTATCTGACCAATAATAGTGAGTCTTGAGATCTCGATACATCTTGTTACGACCAGGATGCATTGAGAAATTAGAGGTATGGGCTTCACGTAGGATCATTGTTCTCAGGTTTACATCCCTTGGTACATACCACCGATTATCCCGCTTAATTGTGCCATCAGCAGATACCGAATAGTTTCGATATGCAGGCGAGGTAGGATTAGATCTGAATTTCACAGATATAGGGTCGCCTTGCTGAGCTTCCTTAATCTGCTCCAGTATAGACGACATCAATGTCATTTTTGCCAATACCACATCCAATTGTACTGGAACCATTTGTATATAGAGCTCCTGAAAGTCTTTCTGAAGTCCATAAGGCATTTCTTCACATATCATACTCATCACTATCTCCTTATGGCTAAGAGCGTCTGCGACAACATTGGCTTTCCCTAGATGATACTTGATCTCGCAATCATAGTCCTTAACAAACTGAAGCCATCGCCATTGCCGCATGTTTAATTCCTTCTGGGTAAAAATATATTTGAGACTCTTGTGGTCTGAGTAGATCTCATAACGCTGCCCATATAAATAGTGTCTCCACACTTTGAGAGTGAATACAACAGCTACGAGCTCTAACTCGTGAGTGGGGTAATTCCGTTCGTGGGGTTTAAGCTGTCGAGAGGCATATGCAATAACTTTTTCGTGTTGCATGAGTACACCACCGAGTCCTTTCTTTGATGGGTCATAGTAAATACAAAAATCACCATCCTCCATTGGTAACGTCAACACTGGGGCAGTTGTCAATCTGCGCCTTAACTCTTGAAAACTGTTCTCACAATCATTGGACCACCAGAAGCGGTTGTTCTTCTTGGTCAAACTAGTAAGTGGTAGAGCAATTTTGGAAAATCCATTAATAAAGCGCCTATAATATCCGGCCAAACCCAGAAAACTCCTCACTTCCCCAACATTCTTTGGTTGTGCCCAATTCATTACAGCTTGTATCTTTGTTGGATCCACAGATATACCATCTTTGGAGATCACGTGGCCAAGGATACCAACTTTACTCAACCATAAGTCACACTTGGAAAACTTTGCATATAATTAATGCTGGCTAAGGACTGATAAGGCCATCCGAAGATGTTTGCAATGCCCTGCCTCGGATCGGGGATAAACCAGGATGTCGTCAATGAAGACAAAAATGAATTTATCCAGATACTCCCTGAAGACTCGGTTCATTAGGTCCATGAAGGCCGTTGGGGCATTGGTCAACCCGAACGACATAACCAAGAACTCCTAGTGACTATACCGCGTACAAAATATAGTCTTTGATATATCCTCAGGTTTTACCTTCAGCTGATAGTAGCCTGATCGAAAGTCAATTTTTGAGAATACTCGAGCACCGCTCAACTGATTGAACAAATCATCAATCCTTGGCAGAGGATACTTATTTTTAATCATTACCTTATTCAGCTCCCTATAATCAATGCACATTCTCAAGGTCCCGTCCTTCTTCTTGACAAATAACACCGCTGCACCCCAAGGGGAGAAAACTTGGTCGAACAAATCCTTTGATGACCAATTCTTCTAATTGCACTTTCAGCTCCCACAATTCGACAGGCGCCATACGATATGGATGCTTGGAGATAGGATCCGTACTGGGATGTAGGTTAATCTCGAATTCAATTTCACGATCTGGGGGTAGAGCGGGAAGATCGTCGAGGAAAACATTCGGAAAGTCACGTACCACTGCAACATCTTCCAGGTTGGCTTCGGTGGTTGCAATAGTATCAATTACATTAACTAGGAATCCCTCCCACCCATTCTTTAACAACTTGTCGGCCTTGACTGCAGAGATAATGGCAAGCTTCCCTTTTTCCTTGGTTCCATGAAATATATGCAGTTCACCATCCAGAGAACCAAAGCAAACTTCCCTTTTATTGCTTGGTGTGTAGACAACCAGTCCATTCTTATAATAACATCATAGACTGTTAAATTCATGATGATTAGATCGGCTCGAAATAAACAGCCATTGATGTCCATCGTACAGGCTTTGAGTATTCCATCAGTAATCTATCGATCACCGGAGGGCAATAGCACTCGATGCGTGTAGCTCATGCTATTGGGGAAACAATTTGCTTGCTTATAGAATTTTGTGGAAATAAACGAGTGTGTAGCACCCGAATCGAATAAGACGTAAGCCGCACACTTATTTATATGGATTGTTCTTGCCAGGGTTAGGTAAGTTGCTTATTCTAAGGAAATTTTACTAATTCAGTTAGGTTTCTATTACATTTAGGGAAAGAAGCATTCATAAATGTATGCACTACAGGAAATGAAGTGTACCTGCTACCATAGCTGGCTGATCATTCTCTTCTGTCTCATACATTGCAAAGACGCATGGGGCTACCATTCCAGGTCGCTGGGTTACACCTCCTAGTCCCCCTTATCGGGTCGGGCAGGTCCTTGCTACATGACCTAGCTTTCTGCAAGAAAAGCAATTTTCTTAAACCAGCCAAACAATTTCCTCGATGCATCTTCTTGCATAATGTTGGGCGCCTGAATCATCGGCCTCTTATCTAGCCTCTGTTGTGCATCAGTCTCGGTAGGTCTCTTGGCTCCCTGACCCGTTGAGGGCCCACCTCGTGGTTGCTGGATGGGGGTGGTTTTCCAAGTTCTTTGGGTGGATTCTTTGTCTTTTCACTCCTTCCACTGCTAATGCTCTGGACACCATACTCGAGAAGGTGACACCCTCGGTGCTAGCCCCAATAACTCCTTCCTAGACGTCAAACTTTAATCCCATACAAAGTGTTGCACCCTGTTCTCTTCCGTTGCCACTAGGTGTTGAGCATAACGGGAGAGGGGCTCGAATCGCTGGACATATTCTGTCACTGTGCTCAGCTGGCATATGCGCATGAATTCTGTCACCTTCTGATTGCGAACTGTATAATTAAAGTACTTGTCATTAAACAGGTCCTTAAAATCTTTCCATGTGAGGGTGGTCACCTCACAGGAGGCCTTAATAGTGTCCCACCAGAAACGTGGCTCATGGGTCAGATAGTATGTAGCGCATTTGACCTTTTCTGCCTCTACAATATCGGCATAGAGGAACTTATCCACCATGGGACGTACCCACTATGCAGCACCTGAAATATCAGAGACGTCCCCGTTGAAACATGGAGGCTTAAGCTTCTAGAATCTCTCCCAACTGGCTTCTCGTTGAACCGGTGGAATCTGCACTGGCTGCTAGTTTACAATACCCCCGTGATTCCCAATATATTGTGCCATAAATCCTTCCATGTGCTGGAAATGTTGTTCCATGAATTTGGATTGTCGTTCCATGAACTGATTCATATGCTGGGATTACTGCTCCATCATTGCAGCCATACGGTCGTACGTCTCATCGCGATTAACTTCTTCGTGCTGCCCGGGTGCTCGGGGCTCCTCATCGCATGACACATTCCCATTACCCCTTCCTCTTCTTGCCATTTAGATTTTGATACGATTTCATATTAGGTAAAACAATGAGTTTTCAAATAAATCTATTTTATCTTATTTTATTTATTTATTTATTTTTATATTTATTTTATATTATTTATTCATTTATTTTAGGGTTATTTTTATTTAATACCTTGAAGTATAGGTACCTTTTTATCTATCACCCAATTGTTTAAAAATTTGCTATGAACACCTTAAATTATGCTGCCTTTTTATCTCACACCTTTTAAATAACTCCGTTTGTTGATTTTCAGAATCTCTTCCACCATTACAGCTCCTCAATCGATTCTCTTCTCTCCGAAGCACGATGGCGAAGACTAAAGACGATGGCAAAGGCTCTGCGACAGGGCTATCAACCTGCGAACCGCCCAAATGATTCTACCCTACAACGACGGGGCTATTCCTAGAATTGAATAAGAGCTTTGGGAAATCAGACAAGAAGATTCGACTGTATCGATTGTTTTTGTACCGCAATACAAGGAGCAAAAACATAGGAAATTTCGGTGCCTCTAACTTCAAGCGCAGTGGCTTCTCCGATTCTCTTGAGAAGTTGAGGATCTCTGAAACATATTAACCCATCTCATAAATGGCTTCAATAAAACGTAATTCCAGTTTGTTCATTTGAAGTTTGGGCTACCTGGTGATTTGAAGGAGAGGAGAAGCGATTGAAGAAGAGCTGCTGGAATGCTGGAAGGATTCTGACGGATAAACAAACAGAGTTACTTAAAAGGTGTCAGCTAAAAAGGCAGCAAAATTTAAGGCGTTCATTGCAAATTTTTAAACAATAAGGTGATAGATAAAAGGTACCTATACTTTAAGGTATTAAATAAAAATAACCCTTTATTTTATTATTGATTTATTTATTCATTTCATATTTTATTATTTATTTATTGATTTACGTATTTATTATTATTATAATATATATATATATATATATATGTTTTTATTTATTTATTTATTTTTTATTGTTTTTTTTTTTTAACATTAATCGCATTGATTCTACGTATTTCCATACCATGACAATTCTCATATAGTGAGCAATATCACATCGACAAAACAATGCGAGTAATATAATAACACAAAGAAAAACTTACAGTCAGAGGGGTATTACCCGTCGAGTCTGGGTTATCTGTTGTGAAACGCGCAATAGCAGAGTGGCTTTGATACCAACTGTAACGACCTAGATTTTTCTCGTTCCTTTTCTTAAAAAGAAAAACGCGATAAATTTCAAAACTTTTTCAAAAGATTTAAATCCCGTTGAAAATGATATCAGAGTGTCCTTTAAAATCTCAATCATCACGACATTTTATAAAATATTATTTTATTTAAATAGTCAAAACTAAAACCGTTAAATCAAATAGTAAAGATGTAGTGGCAACGTAAAAATGAAAACACTTATAAATAAAAGTTCAAGGTTTAAAATGTCATACACTAAAATAGAATTAAGGAAAATACTTAGTCTTTTACAAACCAGGTTTTACTCTCAAACTCTTACAAACGTACATTTCTTTCTTTCTTCAGCCACACTCTACTCCGGTCGCGTTTCAGTTGGATACGCCTCAGGCTCCACGGGGAAGGCCTCCTCCTCTACTCCCGGTACTATTATCTCATTTCCTACACCACAAGTAAGGACGTGAGCTAATGACCCAGTAAGGAAATGAGGTTATGCTTATGTTATGTCTCTTTTTAGTTAATAGTGGAATGGGGGCCACCCAATCCAATCTTTTTATTTCTTTCATTTCGTTCATTCGTTCTTTACTCATAATTTGAGTTGGAGATTGGAGGACCCTATGGGGTGGTATAGTTGACCGGGCTAACCTCCTGGGTGCATACTAGGTCCCGTTCCCATCAAGGTAGGGGCTATGCCTAGCTGCCAGACTAGACCGGACTACCCACCAGCCCCCAACTCCCTTTTCTTTTCTTTCTTATCATTTTTCCTTTTCAATGCATGTGAGTACCACCCCGAGGGGGCACTCCCTACTTTGTTTCTATTATCGTGAATGCATGAAGACACTAGCACATATATAGAAAGTAATTGATAATACTTTAAGGAATTGGCAATCGATAATAAAAGAAGCAGAACTTAAAAACATGTATCACAACATCGCCAATAACTAAGCAATATGAGGCAAAATAAATGAACACATAGCAGCGTACGATCAATGACTAAAGCACCGAAGCATGTTTCGAACGACAATAAACAGCAACAAAGATCAAAGAAGGCATTAGACATGCTTAACATTCACAAATAGACAAGAATATATCACATTAATGAAACATGTTAAGTAAAGTGCTATATATGGTCACAAGAACTAATCTAGGCGTGTTCAACATTCTAAATTAGACAAGGAAACAATACTGAAACAATACTTCAAATTGCTAGAGATTAACAATACATTACAGCGAAGGTAACCTCGAATATGACATACGAACATGTTTCGGAATTGACGGGAATATAACGAAAATATAACGACAAGTAAACAACAATTCAATTATACGAACATGCTTTGAAATTGACAAAAATAAACGATAATATATAACAGCGAACTAAACAGCAATTAGATCTTACAAACATGCTTCGGAATTGACGAAAATATAACAAAAATATACGAACATGCTTTGAAGTTGACGAAAATCAATGATAATGTAACAACGAACTAACAACGATTAGATCCTACGAACATACTTCGAAAATTAATGGCAATATAACAGTGAACTAACAGAAAATAACAGTGAACTAAACGGAAAATAAAGCCTACAAACATTCTTCGAAAATTAATGACGAAATATAATTAATGAACGTACAAATGACGATGTGCTGAATGAAGTCAACGAAAACATGCTCATTAATTCGATTAAAACAAGAAGGTTTCTAACCAGAACCAAGAAATAAATTTAGGAATTTCAATGCTTTGATAGCAAGACAACAAGGAATTCCATCAAAACAGAAATTGCACATTCTTAAGAACGGATGACAAAAATTAAAGAAGTCAAGCACATATGTCATTTGTCCATTATTCATATTTTGGGTCATCACAATTCTGACTTCGAGTTAACCACCATCTATCAAAAGGAGAATTAAGAAATTAAATCAATTCATACTTTGGTTCATCACCTCTCTAACTTCTAGTTAACAACCATCTAATGAAAGGAGAAATTACAGAACTATATTAGTTCATGCTTTGGTTCATCACTTTTCTAACTTTCAGTCAACAACCATCTAATGAAAGGAGAAATTACAGAACTAAATTAGTTCATGCTTTGGTTCATCACATTTCTTACATGTAGTTAACAACCATCTAACAATTATGCATGAAAGAAGAATTTATAGGAATTAATCACAAGCATAAACTGCACTCACACACACAATTCAACTTGTGGGTAGGGCTTTGACGGCCAAGACTACCATTTCCTTACCCAAATTCGTTGGAGACGACTCACTACACCAAATTCTAGACTACACTCACAGTTCCTCTACTCTTCACCTCTTCCTTCTCTGTTTGTGCGACCCACAAAGGAAATGCCCTCCCCTGACCATCCACTACTACCAGCCTATTTATCAAACAACTCATAACTCCTACTAACAACAGTTCATAAATTCATGCCAACCTTATCGCGTGATCTTCACTCAAAATTTTAATGCAAAGTCAATTAGAAAGGGTAAATGTCTGCATTGCCGACAATGTTTCGGTCCGAACTGGCCAGACCTGGTTTGGACATCATTGGTTCGTGGTTCACAGTTTGCGGTTCGCGGGTCGTTATCTCGCCCGATTGAACCTGCCCCTGCCAACCGAGAGGAATCTCTTATTCGTCTCACAAATCAGACCTCCAGCCAAAGCTTGATCTCCAGGACGTAAAGGAGGAGAGAATCGGTTAGGTTTACCTCAATCCCGTCGCTAGAAGGCATCACCGGATGGAGCCCGACGTGACCCCTAGCCGCGGCATCATCAATGCTCTTCGCCCGTAGCCTTTCGCCTGGACAGCGTCGCAGTTGCCGTCCGAGCTCGCCATTCACTGTTCGCTCCCGTCTCGCGCCTCACCGTCTTCGTCGTCTCTCCCTCCCTGAATCCCCTCTCTTTTTCTCCCCTGTTTCATGTCGCAAAGGAATGGCCTCTAGCCATTCCTTTTCTCTTCAACCGGTTCGCTAATGAACCGGTTGAAGTAATATTTTTATTTTTTATTTATTTATTTTTTTCATTATTTTATTTTATTATTAAATTTATTAAATCAATATCTCCCTTGTAATTCTAATTACCTCTTTTTATTAACGAAAACATCGGATCAAGTCGAACCAATCCGGAACAAATATTGATACGCAATGTCATATATAATTATCTCCAAAAATTTGATTACATCGCATATACGAGGAGAATGGTATCGTGATATTACAAATAAATTCTTTATCATCAAAACAAACAACCTAATGTCAATTAGGCCAACAAATCGTGGCCAACGTTGTGTGGGTTATGGTTGTGGATCTTGTTCAAGTCTTTGCAATGGCAATCTAGCCTTAGGCTATGCGATTGGGTCCTCTCCGAGAAACAAAACGTTTGACCTAGTGTTTCTTTCTGGCCCACCTCCGTGTTGTGACAGATCCTTTCAACGGACAAGAAAACTCCCACGGATCCTAACACTTTTGTGGATTTCCAATTCTTCTGTCCACATCAATATCTGTCTACCCTTTTCTAATCTAACAACCAATCTTTCGTTCGATCTTTTACACATTTATTTTCAACTTCATCCCATGCTCAGTGTATAATATTTTTTATAAAATAAGATCCTTCCATGGGCAGCTTTCCCAATTCTATATTTTGGTTAATAAATGGCACATTTTAATACAATCCTTCATGCCCAGCATAACCTACTTCTCAAATACAATAAAATCCACAATACATAAAATTCTAAAAATTATGACACTACACATTCTATTAAATTCCCAAATTTAACAATACACCAATAAATTATTTGTCCAAATTCTCCAGGTGTTATAAAAGTGCTGCCAAATTTTCTTGAGACTTTATTCTTTAGTGAATCCCTAACTATCTTAAACCCAAATTTGAGATTTCATATTTGTGAGCGATAGGTTTTGTGTCAAAAATATGTACACATGTTATTTGTAGAACGATTTAAGGGTGACGCGCTTGAATAGTCAATGTAAGTCTTCGTTGACACCTGAAAGTTCAATCGATCATAAACAAAAGGTTTATAATAGAAGGCATTTTCAAGAGAGCCTTGTAGTGTAGATGTTGGTCAAACTACGTTAACAAACCATTTGCATACTCTTCTCTCACTCTCTTACTTATTGTTATTATCATTGTTTGCATATTAGACTTAGCAAATCTAGTTGAGAAATAAAATACTTTAATTTGAGATAACAAACGATTAAAATCATAAAAACCAAAAAGTTTTAAAAAAACCTCTACATTTGTTATTTGAGATTTCATATTTGTGAGAGTTAGGTTTTTTATAAAACATACAATTGTTATTTAAGAAACGATTTAAAGGTGACGCTCGAGAATAGTCGATGTAAGACTTTATTAACACCTTAAAGTTAGGGGTACAATTGGTTCGGTTCAATTTTCAGCCCAATTAGAACCAAACCGAGTAGATTTAGTTTTTGTTTTGAAAAACTAAAACCGAGCAGAGGACAACGAAAAATGAACTGAAAACCGAATCTCTATTTTGGTTCTCATCGGTTCAATTTCTGGGTTTTTTCCTTGTCTTTGAAATTTGGTATTTTAGTTCATTTTTTCAGTTTTGTAGTTGATTTTGAGTTTACTTTTTTCGGTTTGATTTGTTTGGTTTGGTTTTTTGGTTTTGTAGTTGGTTTTGAGTTTGGCTTTATTGATTTTTGGGCTAGTTTTTGTTGATTTTTGGTGTCATGAAGTAAGGCGCAAAATAAGACACTACATCATTGTAAGTTGTCAATCTATAGAATTAACTAAAAGTATTAAATATAGAGAAACTAATGGAAGAGAAAATTCAATGTCATTTCAGAAAGGCAAGAAAACCACTATCACCTAAGAAAAAATAGTCTTGAAAATATCAATATTTGTTTGATGCCATCATAAATCATCCAAATCAACAAAAAGTAAATAATTATAATAATGTATAAACAAACTAATATTGACTAGAACAAAATATAAATAATTACACTTTTTTCAAATTGTGTTTCTTCTTCCAATGCTTTGTAAATATCTGCAAGTCTAATGGAATCATGAATCCAACTTTGAAGACAAATGAGACTTTCTACAGTTTTTGGAGCTAAGGAACTTCGAAAGGAACCTACTCGACTACGATAGCTGAATGGCGATTTTGAGGCAACTATCGAAATAGGAATAGTAAAAAAATCTCTTCCTATTTTACTCAAAGTTGGATATTCTATAATGTTCATTCTCCACCAACTCAATATATCCATTTAAAATGAAAAACTCTCAAGTTTTGCAGACAAATAATTTTCAACTTCATTTCTATTGGAAAACTCATCTTCGTTGTTCTAATTCTATTATCAACTTATTAGTCATCTCTAATCCATGGAATTTCAATAGACAATGCTTTATTAAATTCAGTTTATGTAGTGCCCCAAAAGGGTGGGTGCTACAATCTCATATCGAGTTGGGGGAAGTGAAATGTATGAGATATAAGTGGGTGTCCATTCATACCAAGTGAACATGTTTTGAGCTAGTGGTATGAGACATTAGTAATACCCCGATAAATTTCTCTGTAAATGTAATATAAATCTTTTTTGTGGAATATACATTTTCATATGTGAACATGTTTCGCAATAATGTATCATACATATAATGCAATAATTGTGAAAACGGGATATAAACAGATTACGGATTTATATTGAGTAAAAAGGATACATATATATCCTTTATATATGTAGGTGTTTTTATTAATTAAGATGTAAGAAGGAGGAGAGAGAAGAGCAATGGTTAAGAAGAAAAAAAAATCGGATTGTGTGGGCAGATTGATGAAACAGTCGATGCTCCGATTGCGTAAAATCATGTAGGTTCAGTCGACTATTCCTATCGACCAGGGATTTCTATTCGACTGTTCTAGTCGACCAGTGCCACGTTATTTCAAGGGAATGTGATTTACACGTTGATCTAGTCAACTGTGCTTGTTGATTGGGTTGTTAACCGGGATGTCATCTACTTTCACGCTATTTTACGAAATTCAAATTTTCTTTAGAGATTGTTTCGTGGGGTTCCCGATGGATTTTCCCTCGATACTCCCAAGGTGATATGTTTCAATCTATTATTGGACCACCTCATGTGGTTGGTGAGATGTCCATCAGCAGAGGCTTCTAAAGGAAGCCTCCTCTACTGACTAACGAAGGAAAAGCAGAAGAAGAAGAGGAAGTTGAAGAAGAAGGTGGAGCTTTGGTTTTCACTTCTATTCTGTTATGCTAATCTTCAGCTTTGATGAACACCGTGAGGACAAATAATGTGAGGGTAGAAGTTGGTGTTTGCATACTTTGCTGAGTGGTGGTGTGAACTCCAAAATTTGTCTACCGAGGATAGACTGCACAAATGGTAAGAAATAGTGTATGTGTATGGCCAATGGAGGCTTACATAATGAAAGTAGAGTCTGTGTGTTTAAGTTGTTATGTTTCTTGAATCTCCTGCTTTGAATTGTTAATATGTTGGATGTTTCATAAGCTGTGAGTTAGCATTGTTGATGCCTCTACATAGTTTAACTAATTGTTACTCACCGTTGTTAGTTGTCTATTTTGTTCTCTGTGGTTGGTTGCCTATGCCCCTGATATCTTTGTTATTTAAACTGTCACCTTGTTATTTAAACTTTTACTCTTGGTTATTACTTCATACTATAATGCCTGATGATAGCTCTCTGTTAATTAAACTAGCATTCTTAACCATTGTTCTTATTATAATGCCTGATGTTAACTCTCTATTAATTAAACTATCACTCTTAATCATTGTTTCATATTATATTGCCTGATGATATGAGTTGTTATACTACTCTTCTATTTGGTCTTGACTGATATGCCTCTGAAAGAATAGTACTCTATGGATGTGTTGTTCTGATAAGTTAAATTCAGTTAGGATTTGTTCTAATTAATTGAATGTGTTTCCTTACCTATTAGGTGACATCGATAAAATATTGTGATATTCTGGTTGTTTTTCCTATGTTTATCACATGCTATTGATATTGACTTGCCTTATTCCATGCTATAGACTTGTCTACTTTGATATACATTGTACTGGTGTGATTTATATTTTATTGTATGAACATGCATCATGGTTAGAAACAAATAGGGATTCCATGAGGTTGGTATTCACATGCATTGCATAGGAGAGAAATGGACTAAATGAATATAAGGGGAATTGGAGGTTGGGGAGGTAGTTTCCAACCTAACTGGGAGACTTGAGATTATACCTGTCCCTTGTCGGGTCGCGAGAGCCTGTCTGTCGAGGGTTCGATTATGAGCAGCGACTATTCTCCTTATGGAAAATATCTCCAATGTCCCAGCTCAATGTATGAGTTTAATGTATATGAAATTATGAGTAAAAGAACAGATTGAGTAGATTCCTTTCTGACATAATCAGACATATGCACACATCATACTGCATTTCTATTTCTTGCTGAGCATTAGACTCATATTTGTCTCATGATGTAGGTACACACTTATCGAGTAGAGCGCCAGTGGATGAAGGACTTGATGGTGAGATTGTGCTAAACGAAGGTCGAATGGATTACTAAAAATGGGTGTGGTTTTATACACGGCCAAAAATGTATTTCCATATGGAAATGATTTGTAATAAGCATGGTTATGTTTTATTGTTTTCAAAATAAATGTTTTCAAGGATGGCCTTCCGTCGTGTTTTGTATTTAAACTTTTAAATTTTTAGAGAAAATGAAATGCGTCATGACAACATTAGCCCAAGGACAAATCTGTGCAAGCCAAAGTTCACCTAAAGTGAACAATATCTATTTAGGCTGAATGGTTATCCATTTGTATCAACATGGTATGAAAGCCAACTCAAGTCTGGTGTGGCTAACGAGGACGTTGAGCACCAAAAGTGTAATACCCTGAAATTTTATCGAACTTAAGAATATTAATATTTTGGGAAATTTTGGATGATCTTAGTTTAGATATATTATTTGATGTTCCGTAAACGGAACTAAGTAAAGCAAATTGGAGTATTGGACATTTATTGAAGAATTAATTGATGAAAATTGGAATTTGATAAATAGAGATTTTTGGATTAATTGGCAAGTATGATTGGGTATAATTTGGATAAGAAATTTTGGATATTTATTGGATATTTATTTAAGATTCATAAAATAGAAATTATTACAATTGGTTAAGTGGGGAATTTATGCAAATTATTGGCAGTTGTTAAGTGGAAAAATTGGTTAAGAAAGTATTTGGGGAATTGAATTATAAGGAAATCAAAAATGAATAATAGAAGAATGAAATGGAAGGACACGACGTCGTTCTGAAATTGGTGCGGCAGCGCTGAATTGCGTTATTCTAGACGTGTCCCTTCGACATTGGTCCAGTTGAGACCTTGCTTCGAGTCACATCCATGCAACCGGACCCATAGAATTTTGTGACAAATGAGTTTTTCCTAAAGCTCTCGACACGACGAAAATACGTGGTCGAGGTTGGCATCCCAGGTCCAGTTCCAGAAATGCGATAAGACTCACTGCATGCCGACAGATTTTTGCTGGATTAATACTCACTTAATTTCCACCCACTTTTCTCCTTGCTGGTAGTTGCTAAAAAGAAGAAGGATTCCTACAAATAGGCGTGAATTTGTTGAACAAATCACAAACAAGAGAGGGAAGAATGAAGCATGCATTGCATGATAAAGAAAATGAATAAATGAAAAAGGGGCATTTTGAGGGTTCGGGAGAGAGGGTGACGATGCTTAGTGGTGACACCCCTGATAGAAACCTCCACTCACATAGAGTTGGAGTTGGTTAAGCCACAAGACCAACAGATGTATCCCTACTCTTATTCCTCAGATGTTAGACAGAGATTAGGTGATGGTATTGGTGACACCCTTGATGGAAACCTCCACCTACGTAGGGATGGAGTTAGTTAAGCCATACCAACATATGTATCCTATCTCTAGTGAGAAAAAGGAAATGTAGAGGAAAAAGATGAAATAAATGAAAAGGAAAAAAAAGATAGGTTTCTTTTCTAGAAAACGACTGCATAAGCACTGCATAAGCATAAGCATTATAAACTATTTCTTGCTGAGTATTAGGCTCACTATATTACCCGTGATGCAGATGATATTCATGTAGCAGTAGAAGAGGAGACATTACCAGATGAGGCCTTGGCTTATCAATCGGATTCAACCTGAAAGGTTACGGCTCTAGAATGATAAAAAGAGTTGTTTCATTTAAGTAATTTTTTATATTTAATCATGAACTCCTTAAGGGTTTTAACTAATGCACTTTTATAAATGATGTTTTAAAATAATTCTGCTGATTTACTCTGATATGTTTTAAAGAAAATGAAAAATTTTATGACTAAGGATTTTAAAATTCGAAGCGTTACAATTTGGTATTAGAGCATAACCATGTCTAATCTGATTCTGTAGACTGTTGATAACACTAGACTCATCAAGGAATACTCCTCTGATTGTAAGTAATATTTATTGTTTGTAAGTAATATTTATTGTTTTGTACCTTTGCTCTAATATTATTACAAGTAATATAAATGGAGTATAATAAATGTGGATTAAATCTTGAAAATGTCAATGTTTGCAGGAAAAGGTGTGGTGACATTTTGGTTAGACTTTGGTCAACTTAATAGTCAAAATACTCGACTGAAATGTATTACAGATTGTAAATTTTGTTTTTGGTCGTTGATAGGTTGAATAGGTGGTCAAAGGATTTGTATAACGGATTTAAATCTTAATTTTTAGACTATAAGAAGTTAAGCATTGACTAATTTGTCCGGGGTACATATTTTTGCTCTGGACCCTTGCATTTGCGTTGTCGCAGCCGCATGACGGTCGAAATGAAGATATCGACTAGACCCTACCTTTCGACTGGACTCAAGGAACACATGGCTTAAACCTAATTAAGAACCAAAGAAAAACAGGACAGAACTGACCGAATGTGCTGAGGGTATGGACGGTTCATGTGTGCTGCCGATTCTCTCCTTGCGCTCGAACCTGAACACCCCCTTTCTCCGTTGTTATTTCACGAAATTTGTAGAGGCTAGGGCTACGATTTTTGGATGAAAATTTGGCGACTTCCTACAGGGAACTCTAGATTGGCAAAATCAGAAGAGGATTTTAGGGCTTCCATCTTTGGTTCACTCGCAAAACTCTCTCTCGGAATATTTGGAATTGCCTAATTAACTGCTGGATGGTTGACGAAAGGAGTGTACAAATTACTGTAGTTGGAAAGTAAAATTTTGACTGTTATACTATGAATTTTGGATTTATCAATTCTTGGATTTGTGAACTGTTGGAAGTCAACTTTTCAGGTAAATTTTTGGATAAATTGAATTAAATTGATTGGACTTCAAATTTGTTTTGAAATTATTGGAAAATTGTTGAGTTGTGGAAAATTGAATTTCCATTGGGGAATTTCCGAGCCATTTGTGGAATAGACCAATTTGGAGAAAACAACAATTGATTAATTCTTGATTTGTTCATTAAATTCATAATAGCCTCAACTTCTACTAGAAAAATCAAAGGAAAATGAGTTAAGAGTCGAGATGGTACTACAGTCCCGAATATTCCACATTTCTCCGTGGATTTTCTAACACGAATAGAAGAAGAGCTATATCATAATGACATTAAAGATCGCTCACTTGTGTATTCCATGAAAGTCCACTTAGAGTGTTTTTCATCGTTGGGATTGGAGAATCGTTTTGCACATGCGTGACTTATGGGACTATGCTCTCTACTCGGTCTTTCTTATAAGAGGTATGTCCAATTATTTTATGTTAATATGACTTTCCGTTCTCAATTGCTTGCAGGAAGAACATATGTATCAAGGACTGAGATTTTGTTAACTCCTAGTATCATTAATGAGATTATTGGTTTCAACATCTCAACAAATGTAGACCGATATTATTGCACTTCATCAGATCCCGAATTTGTCCAAACGGGGCGAGCAACTGAATTTTTAAGACAAGTTCATAAGAATCCCCAAATTGCAGGATTCTAAAAACCAAGTGCAAAAGACGTCGGGGTGATAGGACGCTTTCTGCATCATGTTTTGACTTATACGCTATTGCCCCAGGATGGACATCGCGATTATATCAGTGGCATGGATCTTTATACAATGGAAAAACTATTGGTTATAAATATTTGGATCCTGGATTATAATCCTGAATGTCATGATGAAGGTCCTTACGGGATCAACAAAAAGTCTCTCGTACAATACATTAATCACAACCATTCTTGAGCATTTTCACGTTCAAATTTTGGACGAAGAGGAGATTAGAGAAGAAAAATGCACCGATGTTTATGATAGGGGTACCCTTACTAGAATGGGAATTAGGGGATCTGGTGATTCATGGCATTTCTATCGTCGGGGGCATGCTACTAGGGCTCCTGTTGACCTTGGTGATACTTCCATTCCCCCATCTGACGATGTACCTACGACTCCTTCTGATGATATACCATCAGATTCCACTATTCCTTAGCCCATGGATGCTGATTGGGCTGCTTCATCACGACCTCATATGGGTAATTTCTTTAACCATTACATCATGTTAGCGTAAGAATTTTTCTCTAATTTGATGACGGGAATATCGAACCTCGGAGTGGAGATGCATGGAATGTAGGAGCAATTGAGGCGGAATAGTGAACAATTCAGGTAGAATAATGAGCAAATAAGACCAAACAATGAAATGGTACAATGGATCACAGATTATATTACTAGGTCTGACCCATCTTGTGGCTTTACAAGGGGCAATGACGGTGATAATAATGATGTGCCTCCTTCGTCAATGGAATGACCTAGCATCTTATTTCTTAAAAAATTTTCTATAATTTAAATTTGTAGCAGTGTGTAAATTCTTGGATGACTGATTAGATGTAGTCACTCCTTTACTATTGGAATTAGTGATATGATATGCTTGGAAATAGAAAATGCTTGAATACTTGGGGTTTGCTTTGCAAGATTTGTGGATGAGCTTTTGGGGAGCAAAGAAACAGGGGAAACTTTGCCCAAAATTTTTGAAAAATGAGAATTCTACTTAACAGTAAAGGGGCCAAAAGTAAATAAGATGTTGGATTTTAGGAATCAAGGAAAATT
This sequence comes from Begonia loranthoides, assembly GCA_022433065.1. Taxonomy (NCBI): domain Eukaryota; kingdom Viridiplantae; phylum Streptophyta; class Magnoliopsida; order Cucurbitales; family Begoniaceae; genus Begonia; species Begonia loranthoides. Next base: position 15,243,701 of record CM039486.1, on the reverse strand, counting down.
AAAATTGGATTAGGAGTTAGAATATACTAAGTTTATATTTCATGATTGCCTCTAAAATGAATTTCAAGTTGCTTCCTATAAATTGTTAAATTTTGGGAATGGTTGGATATGAAAATCTTGATTTAAGGGTTTAAGGAATTCCCTTAATTAAGAGAAAGAAAAGAATATTATTTGTGTGGAAATGCATCAAAGAATGAAGAATCTATCTATAAAGTCAATAGTATTAAGAATTAACTCTGAACGAGGATATGAATTATATAATTAGAAATATTTAATTCTCGTTTATGTGGAAAACTGAAGTTTTTCATATGTAAAGGTATAAGATTGAATACTGATACTTCAAAAATATTAAATATTGAGATATCAATAACTTTGGTAATAGCGTTTATCAATACTCTGAACCGATTACCAATGAATTTAAAACCGAGATGGAATGAGGACCTTGAAATGAAGAATGTCAATTTCAGATTATAAATTAGAATAAAGAGTAAGAAAAATTTTATGAGAGAGATACGCTTAACAAGTGATTAGTTATATGAATATACCAAGGGAAATATACCTCAATAGTTGATAAAAGACTAACATGAGGTAAGAAGATCGAAGAGATTTCTCATTGATGGTAAATACAAGGAAATAGGAAACATATTCCTAGAAGTATATCGCTTCAGAAAGAAAATATTGTACCTTTAGAATCTTAATAGGAAACATATTCCTAGAAGTATATCGCTTCAGAAAGAAAATATTGTACCTTTAGAATCTTAGCAGTGTCGATGGCATAAAAGGAATCATTTCACAAGATGTTTTACAGACCTAGAGCAAATTTTTACATATAATGAATCATGGATTCGTCAGGTTTGGGTAAAGGAAACAGAAAATGATGAAACTACAGATATTTTCTATTGTGGAAAATGTAATCTGCGTTATACGCTATCGCTATTATGGTATATAAGGACGTGAATGACTAAAAAATGAGTTTAATTATATAAATGTTTCCATTTAAGGTAATGAAAATAAGTGACAAAGTAGAAAGAATGGATTTAGAAGTGAGGTTTAGAGTTTTGCTAAGTCATTGGACATTATAAAAGCAGAAATTGGGAAATCCTTTGAAAGGTTTGTGGAAAAATAGGATATAAAAATATATTTGGATGTTTTAAGCTATGAGGATTAATGGTTAAGTGCGTACTTTGGCCAAATTTCGAGGGATGTAATACCCCAAAATTTTATCAAACTTAAGAATATTAATATTTTGGGAAATTTGGATGATTTTAGTTTAGATATATTATTTGATTTTTTGTAAACGGAATTAAGTAAAGAAAATTGGAGTATTGGACATTTATTGAAGAATTAATTGATGAAAATTAGAATTTGATAAATAGAGATTTTTGGAATAATTGGCAAGTATGATTGGTTATAATTTGGATAATGAATTTTTGGATATTTATTGGATATTTATTTACAATTCATAAAATAGAAATTATTAGAATTGGTTAATAGGGGAATTTATGGAAATTATTGAAAGTTGTTAAGTGGAAAAATTTGTTAAGAATGTATTTGGGGAATTAAATTATAAGCAAATTAAAAATGAATAATAGAAGAATAAATGGAAGGAAACGGCGTCATTCTAAAATTGGTGTGGCAGCGTTGAATTCTGTTATTCCGGACACATCCTTTCGACGTTGTTCCGGTTGAGACCTCGCTTCCAGTCGCATCCATGCAACCGGACCCACACAATTTTGTGAGAAATGAGTTTTTCCTGAAGCTTGGGATGCGAAGAAAATACGTGCGAGGTTGGCATACTAGGTCCGGCTGCAGAAATGTGACCAGACTGACTCCATGCCGACAGATTTTTGCTGGATTAATGCTCGCCTAATTTCCACCCACTTTTCTCCTAGCTGGCAGTTGCTAAAGAGACAAAGGATGCCTATAAATAGGCTTGAATTTGCTGAAGAAATCACAAAAAAGAGAGGGAAGAAGAAGAGTGAAGAGAGGGTGAAGTTGAGTGAGGAATTTGGGAGAGCTATTTTCAGTGAGAATTCGAGTGGTAGCTGAATTACTTCAGAGAATTCAGATTCTACTACAGGAGGAAATTTACAGGATCGCCCCTAGGAGTTTTGGTAATGATTTCGTCCTTCTCAAGTTCATTGATAAATTTACTCGATAAATATTAGTCCATAATGTCGTTATTATCACACTATTATTTTAGAAATATTAGTTCATATTAATTTCTAAATATTATTAGTGGTGTAATTGTACTGTGTAAGTAAGTTCTGTGTGAGAGACTTGTATTTAAGTGGACCGTTGTGACCCTGCAGTCTTTCTTGGGAACTTACTTGAAAATGATATTCTATCTAAAGAGATTGCTAAGCGCATTCTTTCCTGAGAATATTCATGATCAATACTATCATGATTAACAAAAGAAATAAAATAATAAATAATGGTATCAAAGCTAGGATTATAATTAATAAGTAAATAGTATTTTGAAGGTATTAACGGGAAAAAGAATAAAAAGCTAAACGCGCTAAGGATCGCGGAAAAGTTCTTCAATGGTAATAAATAAGATATGGTGGGTAGTGGAGGCCCTGCATCACAAGATTATTTTATTATTGCACTTTATACTTCAAGGTTTGTTATGAAATAGATATAAACTGTCATTCATGCATCATGATAGGGCTTGTGGCATGCATTGCATGATAAAGAAAATGAATAAATGAAAAAGGGGCATTTGGAGGGTTCGGGAGAGAGTGTAATACCCCGAAAATATATTTTTCTCCGTTCATCTATGTATTAAAATTTGGATAGCTAATATGTATACATCTCATGTCATATTACGTGATGATATACGTTAAATTGTACTTGAAAAGTATAGGGTTAATGTTGAAAATTTACCCAAGTGTTAAAAATTAAGGAAAACGTGAGCGGGAGGGTTTTCGGACGAGGTCCGGACGGCGCGGACGACGCGGACGTTGTTGGTTTGAATCTGTACAATTTTGGATGAGTTTTCAGAGGCATCCTTCTCGTCCAAAATCTGGCGCGGACGATGGGAACGTTGTTGATTTGAGACTAATACGAATTTTATGTGTTTTCGGACGTGTTGGTATCGTCCGAAAATGAATTCGGACGACTGGTCTTGTCCGAAAAGTCAGAAAAATCTGCGAAACCCATTTTAAATTCAATCTCTCTCTTCCGATTTCTTGCTGCAATCGACAATCTTTTCTCTCCAGTCTACCCGTACAAGGTCCAGCTTGTCTCTATTGGTGGGGGAGCTTTTCCACGTGTCCTTACTCCTTTGGACCTCCACTCCATTGAAGTGTACAATGGACAGTTTTCTGCAGCTTACCCTGTTGCAGCTGCCAATTTCCTTTTCCCCTCCCTCGTCTATATAGGTAAGTTCATGCAAAATTCACTCTGTCTCTGGCAACTTGTGAAGTGTGAGAGAGTATTTCTTTGCTGTGAGGTGGTTAGTGTGTGGTGATTTAAGTGAAGAGTGGTTGGTGTTGAGGAAATGCTCTGTCCAAAAATCTTGTGGTGAAGATCATTCATTCGTGAAGTGAAATAAAGGTAAGACTTGCTTTGGGGAGCTATTGACTTTTGATTTAATCGTAGACCTTCAACAGTTTGGTTCAAGTTGGTTATGAGTGTAGAATCTAACCTCTAATGCCAAATTTGCTTAGGAAATATTGGGAGTTTGGAAGGCTAAAGGATATACATTGGCTGCTGTTTTTGCTTGGTTAAACTGCTGAGAAACAAAGGTAAGAATTGGAATTTGTATTAGCCAATGGTGGCCCTACATTATGGGTTTTGTATTGCTTTGAGTTGTTAAGTTCCTATTAGTTTTACTGGATTGACTTGAACTGTCATACATGGTTTGGATTGATCTCTTGTTTGAGCTTGAATTGATCTAATGCTTCAAATTATATTCAAGAGAAATAGCTGAATATTGGAATGTGAAGATGAGATCCTGTGCACCATGACTAGATATTTCTATTAAATCATGGTTGAATGATCTGCATATTGTGTTTCTATGGTTACTGTCAAATATGAATATGATGAAGCATGATATTCTAGACTTGAGAAGTGTGAACTGTCATTTTATCCTTGGATGCTTTCTCGTCATTAAGTATGATTTACTTAATATTAGGGTTGATCTTCTCGTAATTAACATTACAGTGAAAGTAGACCTGTAATATGATCATTTAAATTGAGAAATCCGCATAGGGTAGAGTAAAGTTTAAGTGAATCTTGTGAATGGAAATGGAGTTGTTATTATTGCTCATAACTGTCAATGAATGAAGTAATAAATGAGAGCAACTTTGACTAGTATAAACTTGAAGGTTTCTTGGTTTTAATTGTTTTCTAAGTGGTAGTGATAATGATAACCATGCTAAATTGTGATTCCTGGTATGTTCATATTATGATTTATTTTCTGGCACTCATGCATCATGTTAGGGTTTATGAAAATTGTTTACATTATGTATGTCATCCTAAAATACATAAATAAGCGTGTGGGGATTCGGGTGAATTGTGACTTTCCATACGGTATATTCCTCCCACGTAGGGATTGGTAGGTTTAGAAGTTAGCTACGAGGATTCTAGGGTTCACAATTTATCCCGTTTTGAAACAACCAACTTCTTCAACAAAAGTGAGGATACGTGCTTGTGGTAACACTCCCGATAGATAAATCTCCTCGTCGGAGTGACTGGTTAGGCAACAAGGCTCTAGGGAGTATTCCACCTTAACCTCCAGAAGAGAAACGGTTCTCTTCTGTAATGCATTATATCTACACGCATCATTCGCATTGCATTAATTCTAATTCTTGCTGGGCTTTAGGCTCATTATTTTCCTAGTAATGTAGGTGATGATTTTAATGAAGAATATGTACCGGTTGAGGAAGAGGCGTTCCAAGATGATCCCTCGTGTTATCAGCCAATTTGACCTGCTGGGTGCGAATCACGTGTTTTGAGAGTTGATGGTATTTTGAGTGAGGAGTACTTTCGTAATTTTCACTGTTACTATTTTGGATATTTTCATATTGTAATAGGGACTTTAGGATTTTTGCTAAAACATTGAACTATGTTTTGAATCCTTCTATTACCATTTCTACAATTGGTTACTCAGATTTTATGTTCTCTCATAATGGATTTCAAATAATGAGTAAATAAAAACGAAAAATTTTTATGACGTATTTTTAAAACAATAAAAATGTTTTTAAATTAACAGGGCATTACAGAGAGGGTGATAGTGCTTAGTGGTGATACCTTTGATTGAAACCTCCACTCATGTAGAAATTGGAGTTGGTTAAGCCACAAGACCAACAGATGTATCCCTACTCTTAGTCCTCAAACGTCAGACAGAGATTAGATTACGGTAGTGGTGACACCCCTGATGGAAACCTCCACCTACGTAGGGATGGAGTTGGTTAAGCCATACCAATAGATGTATCTTATATCTGGTGAGAAAAAGGAAATGTAAAGGAAAAGATGAAAGAAATGAAAATGAAGAAAAGATAGGTTCTTTTTTGGAAAACAACTGCATAAGCATAAGCATTCTATTCTATTTCTTGCTAAGCGTTAGGCTCACTGTATTTTTCGTGATGCAAATGATATTCATGTAGCAGTAGAAGAGGAGACATTACCAGATGTGGCCTTAGGTTATCAACCGGATTCAACTTGAAAGGTTATGCCTCAAGAATGATAAAAAGAGTTGTTTTATTTTAGTAATTTTTTGTATTTAACCATGAACTCCCTAAGCCTTTTAAATAATGCACTTTTATAAATGATGTTTTAAAAGAATTCTGCTGATTTACTCTGATATGTTTTAAAGAAAATGAAAAATTTTATGAATACGGATTTTAAAATTTGAGGCGTTACAAAAAGGGTGGGTGATTGTAGTGCGCTAAAATGGTGGGTGCTGCAATTCGACATCTACTTGGGGAAAGTGAAATGCATGAAATATAAGTGGGTGCCCATCCATACCAAGTGGATGCGTTTTGGGCTAGAGGTATGGAACGCTGGCCCAAGAATAAATTTGTGCTGTTCGAAGTTCACTCAAAACAGACAATATGCATTTGGGCTGAATGGTTACCAATTTGTATAAGTTTATATCATGGATCAAGCACAACAGTGATATACATAAAGTGTTTGGCTTTACTGAAATCTCCCCAATACTTTTCATACTTAGTTTGCATATTAAATGTCATGGTTCTTAGTGATGAGTTATCACTTCCAGCTACTCTATGAAGTTTACATATTTCCGAGAAAAATACATTGGTGGTAATACATAAAGTCAACAAAACTTTTAATGTCACGTCATAAAATACTTTCAAGAATACTATGAACTGATGAACAACACACCAATCTTTATCAGAGGGAGGAACTTTTACATTCTCATCTTGAAAATTTGTATACATATTGACTGTCAAATTCTTATAACTTCATAAAAGTTTTTTCATACTTTTCAGCAGTGTCCAACATTAAGTATGTTGAGTTCCATCGAGTTGGAACATCATGACATACATTACTTTTCATGTAATCTTCGCACTGTCCACACATGCTTTAAACTTTTCCATCCTAGAAGAAGAAGACCTAACATATTTCATAGATTTACGAATCTTCATAATAGAATCATTATGCTCTTTTAGGGCAGTGCAAACAATCAAATTTACAATATGACCAAAACAATTTACGTGTATAAACTCTCCATCAAATTTAAACATACTCTTCAAGGAAATTGAGAAAAAAAAACCTTTAGATTACTCTTTTCTTGTACATAGAGCTTGAAAATATCGTTTTGCGACAATGAACAATAAATTTTAGCTCCAATCCATTTGAGTAATCTATAAACCCTTTTCCATCAAGAATATTAAAAGGCAACTCATCAATCACAATCATTCTAGCAAGTGTATCTCGACATCTTTCTGCACTAAATGATTTTACTATTAAAGAACCAACTTTACTTGCTCATACTACCTCTTTTTTACGAAATAATAATGTCTTCTACGTCTAAACTAACCAATAATTTCTAACAATTACTAACATGCTTGTTCAAGTTTGAAGTCTCATTTCTTACTGGATGACATGCATACAAATTTCCATAGTAATTGCAAGTTGCTCGAGGGTTATCTGACTCTATTGGTTCTATTTGAGTGAATTAATTCCATGCTTCACATTTTTGTTTCTTTTAGTGCTATTATATATATCATTTTCCATCCTAATATGAAAAATGTAAAATTAAACATTACAAACAACTCAAATATTTCCAATCAATTCTAAACAGAACTTGCATAATTGTTTCAATATCTTAGTAAGAAACAATGAAACATTCATAATCACTAAATAGAACTTGAATAATAGTTTAAACATCATAGTCAGAAATTCAATCATAACAGGAAGGTAAGATGTTTTACGTGAAAGATGTTTTACGTATGAAACATGTTTGTTTTACGTGAAAGATGTTTTACGTATGAATCAACAAAAAACAATTTACCCGAGAATGCCCTATATTAATAAAAATATTTATATTTCAAATACAAAATTAAAAAAAGGTTCAATGCAATAGCATTGTTATGTATCACTAGATATGCCAAATGAACAAATGTGCTCAGTGTCCTAGATCAGGCAAAGCATTCTATAAACAAACTGGTTCATAAACACCGATCACCCAACTCAATGATTTGTAAAATAGAATTAAAACAGTAGGAAATTGAAGTTAAAGTTTCTTCATCTATTGGACAAATAGCATTAAAACTAGTAAGTAATACAATCCCATACTACTAGACACCATTAAAAAATTGAAGTTTCACAATTCACAGTAGGAAATCGTCAAATCAAGATACACCTATCACCCAATTCAATGATTTAAAAAAACTCTAAATCAGCAGTCAGCAAACTATTACCATGTCGAAAATGTAAAAACCAAAACTGCACTAACTTGAACGCGATGAAAGTGAAACTAGTACTACTTGTGAGTTAGGGCTGCGAGTAGTGACTCTTAGTGTCCTATAACTGAGATAGGCTCTGTTATGCATTTCAAAAAAAAAACAAATATAGGCTCTGAAACTGCTACAAACGTTGATGAATCTGTGTGTGTCAAGTTTGCACTGTGAACTTGCGACATCGAAATTGCTGGTTGCACTAGAGACAAGAGTGGTGACTCTGGCCTTGCAGAGTGAGGGTCATAAGCTAGGTATCATCGATTCACACTATCGTAGGGCAGGGAATTTTTTTTTTGTGAATTGCTATAGGGCTTACTAGCTTACGGCACAGTGAGTTGTTCAAGACTTCGAGTTCGCACTTTGCAGTTTGCACTTAGCCACTTCACAGTTTGCAGTTTTATTTATTTTTAATATGGTTGGTCGGTTTGATTTCAGGTTATCGGGTTCAGTCCAATAAATATCGAGAACCGAACTGAACATTTCAATTTGGTTTGGTTCGATTCTAACACAAGTTTTCCCCTTATCCAAAACTGAATCGAATTGACCCAAAATGTTTGGTTTGGTTCAGTTTCCCAATTTGAACCGAACTGAATTCCACCCCTACTGAAAGTTCAATCAATCATAACAAAAAGGTTTATAGTGAAAATAATATTTAAATAGAGCCTTGTAGCATAGAAGTAGGCAAGATTCGCTGAACTACATTAACAAACTGTTTCAATTCTCTTCTCTCACTATCTTACTTATTGTTATTGTCATTGTTTGCATATTAGATTTAGCAAATCTAGTTAAGAGATAAAATAAATTAATTTGAGATAATAAACAATTAAAATCATAATCATGAAAAAGTTTTAAAAACCTAATTCATGTGTTTATGCTGAGACGTATAATGTAGACAAGGAATTCAAATTAATGCTTCTGTAGATGCTTGATCACGATCTACAGACGCCTAGCAATTTAGCTCCAACAATAAGATGTTAAAGTCCATCACCTATTTAATGTCTCTAATAGACATATTGCAGACACTCAATGAAAACTAGAGGATCCCTTCACTAGAGAAATTTGAAAAGAACTATAAATAGAAACTCACTCCGTCGTGCAACTCACCAACAGACTTTCACGCTAAAGTTTTGCCTAATTTTCTTTAGACTTTATGGACTTTATTCTTAAGTGAACCCCTAACTGTCTTATACCAAATTTGAGATTTCATATTTGCGAGAGTTAGGTTTTGTATAAAAAAAAACCTCTACACTTGTTATTTGTGGAATGATTTAAAGGTGACGCCCGAGAATAGTAGATACAAGACTTGATTGATGCTTGAAAGTTCAATCGATCATAACCAGAAGGTTTGTAGTGGAAAGAATCTTCAAGCAAGAGCCTTGTAGCGTGGACGTAGGCAATAATCGTCGAACAACATTAACAAACCGTTTTCATTCTCTTCTCTCACTCTCTTACTTATTGTTATTGTCATTGTTTAAATATTAGACTTAGCAAATCGAGTTAAGAGGTAAAATACATTAATTTGAGATAACAAACAATTACAATCATAATTATGAAAAAGTTTAAAATACCTAATTCATGTGTTTACGTTGAGATGTATAATGCAGATTCACTTGAGGTTGTACATGTCTATCCATGAAGTTGTATTTTATACTGAAGAGCCAAGAAGATACAGGGCTATGAGATAAAAGTATTTGATCACCGTGAGATTCCTTTAATTTGTTTTTAGTTGAAACACCACGACAGAAGACAAATTACTTAGGAGGGAGGCAATAGTCCAGGAGTCAAAAGTTTCCGACGCTGAGTAGCGTCTTCATTGGATTTTAAGCCACAACATAAAGCAAACTTCTCGATGCAAATCTCATGAACATGTGTTGTCACGACCCAAAGACGGGCCTAACAGAACCTCCGGGTCAGGCGACCCGATCCTCGTAGAGAACCCGATCACCCAGCCCAAGGCGTGTGTTTTAGCGGAAGACTTATAAATATTTAATTCGGCCCAAGATGATATGGTCCTAGGTTCGAGTAGGGATCACGAGAAAAGTAACGATGCATAAATTAAAATCTAATCCAAGTACTGTGCAACAAATCCAAACCAACAATGTTTAATGTTTACAGACCGTACGTATTCTCACCAAGTAACGATAAATCACTCAGATCAAAATAATATAACACCTCAGCTCTTCATCCTCAGCTACTCTAGCATTTACCTGAAGTTTTGGGGAGGAGTCGTTTGGGGTGAGTGACTAACTCAGTAAAGTATGGCTATACTAAATGCACCTCATGCAAAACTGGTTTTGTACATTTTTCGAAAACAAGGTTATGTTCCACTCTACCGTAGATGGATTTTTAAATCCCTTCAAACTCTTTATCATTTTATCAAACCGGCTCAAGGCCATCGATGTGGCTTTTCTCGAAAACTTGTTGTATACATAGACAGCTATACATCGTAAAATAGGCCAACATCGTTTTCCAATCTGAAAACGTCATCAGTGAAAAGGGGTGGTCACTCATGGACTCACCCACCACTCAGCATAGAAAAGGTGGTCACCCACCACCTTATGAGGCAGAAGGAAGTATAAATGACGGTGGTCCGTAGATCCAACACGTCCCCCAGGTTGCCCGCTAGAATCTCTGCGTCGGTATAGCTAATATAAAGGTTTCAAATAAAATGGCGAAAACTCTGCAGTGACAACCCGTACGATAAAATAGAATGGATACAGTTGTTCGCTATATGGAGGCTTAGAATAAACAAGTCTCCGCGACTGACAACCGTCGGATCCGTGTAACAAAAACCCTGGCGAGGTTTAGGGGCTTACAACCCAAGGAGACGTCATCACACTCCCATATGAGATTTACGACTTTCAGGAGTTTCAACTTGAGGACACGTCACCAATGCCCCACCTATATTTTTCGCACGTCAAACAATCAACCTTGACACAGCAGAAGGTATCAAAGGGGATAGCTAATCCATCCCTCATTATATGCACAATAAATTTCAAACCATGTACGGAATTAAACGTGAGAAAACATACTACTAATAAAAACTGACGTGCTGTCGAACAGTCCCCGTCATTTTTCAAGTGTGGTATTCCACAAAATAATTATTTTGAAAATAGGATACGACGCAATATAACGCAAGAGGTATAGAAATCCCTACCTTTTTGGCGTTCTTTACGATTAAGCGGAGCAACTACCTCCTTGGGAATCGTGGCACACTTGCCAAAATCGTCAAAGCCTGACAAAAGTATGGATGTAGAAATTAGAACTTAATTCTAAAAATTAAGTAGACGATCCTATATTGGGAATAGGAGCCCAACTGAAGTGTGAGTGATAAACAAGAAAATCCATATAAATTCTCTAGGCCTTATTTAACATCCTTTAACACAAAACCCAATCTTGAATATAAAAAAAAATTTCTAATATCCAAATTCCATTCACTTAAACTTGACAGATGTCCACTTCAACCAACTTGAAACTAAAACCTTTATATTTCATAACAACTATAACCTCAATAAGTTCAGCCACATGATCTATTTAAAATCCAGATAAAAGTTATGAACCAACCAAAATATCCAACTTTAACATATTGACAACTTAAAAGTAGAATCCATGAACTACGCTGAAATACTCGCATCAAACAATATCAAAGAACTATGCAGGTTATAGACATCTCCATCAAACAGAATTCTTATGAATTAAAATCTGCCTCTATCATCCAAAACAAAAGTAATAGGTTAGTGAATAAAATTTCAGATTCATTAACAACGAATTTCTCTTAACCAGAAACAAATCCACATCCAAGACCAGAATCAAAATGAAGCAGTCCAACTAAAAGTTTCCTCACCAATAGGACAGAATCTGTGTCCCGTTTTTCCTAGCCGAAAAATCGAAAATAAGGTCAGATCCAAAGCTGCTATCGCTGGAGACTGTCCGTCCAAAATCCCTTAGATCAACCGCTGTAAATCCAATCCCAAATCAACCAACGACATCATAAAGAATGATCTTAACATCGGAGTAATATCCAGATCGGAAAATCTCACCCACCGAACAGATCGGAGTCCGTTCGTCGTCGAAATCAAAAAACATATTCGGGACTCAGAGCTCCTGTCACAGATCTGAAATCGCTCGCTCACCAGAGTCGGGAAATGGGTTTGATTTCGGGGCCGCCGTCATGGATCCCAGATCGTCGCTCGCCAGAATCGGAGGAACACGCTAGGGTTGAGTTGTTCTGTCGTCGGCGTCGCTCGGGATCGGAAGCTCGCGGCCACCGACGTCGTTCTTCGCCTGCTCGGAAGTCGACCGTTCATGGGCGACGTCGTCGCAACGCCTTGGGTCGCAGCGGGAAGGGTTGCTCCCCTATCGGCCACCATCCCGTCGCTGGGAAGCCGCCTTGCCTCGCCGGTCAAACGTCGTTTCATCGCTCATCGGCGTCTCTCCTCGCCGTTCGCCCTCTCTCCCTCCTTCGGTTTCTCTCTCGGCCAACTCAACAGGGGAGGAAAAATGGGGAAGAGGAAACTAAGGTTTCCTCTTCTCCAGATTTAAGTTTTAATTTAATATATATATATTTTTTTCATAACAACTTAAACCCTAGACTTTGTTACTCCAAAGTATTTGGCGGGATTTTTCCCCCCTTATTCTCCCTCTTTATTTTTCATCTTCTCATACTCTTATTTCACTTATTCCAACTCATTTATTTCTTTTATCCAATAATTTTCCTAATTTCTTTTCCCTTCAAATAAATAAATGTATATACAGAAATTTTATACATTACCCTTTTATATAGTCTACTCAAACTCCCAATTTAATCATATCATCGTCTAATGACTTTATAGTTCCAATTTGATTGTCCAACTTGGTTCCTTAATTGAATTCTTTGTTCGAAAAATTCTAATTTAACCGACTTTGACCAGTTGACCAAAATTGCATACGTGGCCGCTACACGACAATTCGATCAACTTCAACGCCATGACAGATTTTCAACGCGAAAAATTTACACGTGAAATTTCTTATCTAAAAATTTCATGGCTTTTACATCTTAACCTCCTTAAAAGAAATTTCGTCCCGAAATTTAAAATAAAACTTGCTACATATCAAAGAGATGAGGGTACTTGCGCATTTTGTCCGATTCAACTTCCCAAATTGCTTCCCTCCTTTTTAGATCAACATAACCTTTTTGTTTGTTTTGCACCGCCTTAAGGCTCTTTCAAATCATTTGAATATCGTCCGTAATTTCTATGATCATATCAGGTCCTAGAGTAACCCTCTCTTCCATCTCAGCCCAACATAGTAGAGAACGACAAGGCCTCCCATACAATGCGTCGTATGGAGAGACGCCAAAACTTGTCTGATAACTGTTGTCATACACAAACTCCACTAACAACAAATGATTCACCCAACTATCACCAAAATCCAAAATACAAGATCACAGCATATTCTCCAAAATCCGAATAGTCATCTCTGACTGTCCATCTGTCTAAGGATGGTGGGCAGTGCAGAGATTCAACTCTGTTCCCAAAGTCTCCTACAAGGACCTCCAAAACTTGGACGTAAATCTCGGGCTCGCGATCTCAACAATACTAAGGACGTCACGGAGACGAACAACGTTCTCAATATATATTCAACTCAATTTCGACAAAGGAAAATTCATACTGATCATGTTACCCTCAAAACAATGTACAATATTTACTCCAACAACCGTAATAATAGTTCCTTGATCTTATTGCTCACCATAAACAGACAATTTTAAAACCAACTTCAACATTGCACCAATAGTGAACAGAACAAGGTATCATTCCAACAATCACCGATCCTTAATAGACTTATCATCATGACACAAATTTCCAACAGTTATTCTGTAAAAACCATAGCACAATAACATTGAACAATACTTCTCAACCAATAGCAGCAAAACTACTCCTCTTGGGTTCTAACAAAATCAATACTGAGCATATTGAAAATTTTCAGTTTCCCCAACAAATTGAGTACAATAGGTATTGTCAAAATAATACAATCCTTATAATCTTATCCAATGGCTAAACTAAATCCCTCAAGTTCACCAATGACAACAACAATGAATCCCCAATAGTTTCACTAGTTAAACTATAACCAAAACAGGAACCAAAATCAACTAAGCACAACACTTTATGCAATCAAAGCATAACAGACTATTATCAGATCTCAGATAATAATCAACAAGTCTCCAAAATTTCCTTCAAGATCAATTTATCATTTTCGCAGCTAATAATGTCAAGCAACAACCCAAACAAATCTCGTTATCAAAGCAAAATCCAACATAAAGATAGGAGTCCGAAAAATCAAAAACCAAATTCATCAATGGCTACAGACAAAACATTAGATCAAGATAAAGTGAGTAAACTTGGTCAAACGATCCACGGTGACCCACACCGCATACACTACTAAATCATCCCATTAACTTCTTCTTTGATCAAGTCATCCTATGGATGTAACTGCTTTATCCTCCAGAGCAAAGATAATGTGCCAACCATATTATATGCACAAGCTGTTTCATCTTACTCATAGTATTACAGACTATAGTCTCCAACAATCATAGATCGCTTCTTCTAATCCAAAACCAAATAAGCTGGTGACCCTTGAGGCTTTTGGCTCAAGACATCAACTATGACATTCGTCTTTTCCAAATAATACTCTAGACTAAAATTGTAGTTCCCTACGTATTTCATACACCTGTGTTGTCTCAATTTCAAATCTTTATAAGTGAAAAGATACTTCAAACCTTTGTAATCCAAAAATACCTAGAAGTTTGAACCATACAAATAACTCCTCTAAATCTTTAAAACAAATATCATAATAACTAATTCCAAGTAATGCATTGGATAATCCTTTTCATGGGTCTCAACTATCGTAATGTGTAAGTAACCTCTTTACCATGTTGCATCAAGACACATCTCAATCCAATTCCCATTACGTCCATGTAAACTGCATAAGGTTGCTCACTACCAAGCACTATCAGAATAGATGCACTTATCAATCTATTCTTCAAGACTTCAAATGCACTGTAACATTGATCATTCCATTCAAATTGTACTCATGTTTTTTATTTAACTTCGTCAGTGGCATAGCTAATGAAAAAAAAGTTTCTACAAACCCCCGATAGTAATTGGCAAGATCAGGAAAACTACGAATCTCTAACACATTTTTCATAGGCTGTCACTGTACAACTGTCTCGATCTTCGCAAGATTTACCGAGATTCCATCTCGTAGAACAAGACGCACTAAAAATTTAACCTCTGACATCAAAAAGCTACATTTACTCTACTTTGCATATAATTGGTGATCTCTCAAAGTCTATAACACAATCTAAATATGTTCTCAATGCTAGCTTTGAGACTTAGAATAAATCAAAATATCATCGATAAACACCACGACGAACCGATCTAAATAAGGTAAAAAAAAAAAAACTCGGTTCATAAGATCCATGAATGCTGTCGGGGTATTAGTCAACTCAAAAGATAAGACTAAAACTCAAAATGCTCATATCTCGTCCTAAAAGCTGTCTTCGGAATATATTCTCTCCCTGAATTTTCAACTGGTGATGATCGGACCTCAAATAAATCTTGGAAAAGTACCGTGATCCACTAAGCTGATCAAACAACTCATCGATCCTGGGAAAAGGATACTTGTTCTTTATGGTAACCCAATTCAACTTCCAATAATCAAAGCAAAGTCTCAAGGTGTCATCTACTTTCTTGGCAAACAAAACTTGATACTTGTGCTTTCTTGGCGGTGTCAAACTTTTTGTTTTCAAACTTTAAATTCTAATTTCCTTCAAGTTTAATCAAAATCAAGCTACTAAAACTATTTATTGTGATGAAGTAGCCTAATAAGCAAATACCTTGAATTTTGAATAAGGTATTATGGAACTTTCCCAAAAAGAAATTTTTCCCAAAACATTTCTGAAAACTAACAGAACTAAACTAGAGTTCAGATATTTAAATTACACTTTTTGAGAAGAGACTACGGATGATTTTCAATTTTTGAACAAGAAACTTTTGAATGCTAAAGCTTGCTCTTTTTCTTATTGTGAAATAAAATATCACACTTTTTTTTTTGTAGAAGATTGATCAAAAGTAACAACTTTTTTTTGTTCTATGATCGTAAGGATCGAACTTTTTGATAGATGAAGAGAAACACAATTATTATTATTATTTTTTGATATTTTGATAGTTGATCGTAAGGATCAAGAAAAATAAAATAAAACTGATGCGAAAAATTTAAAGATAGCACTTTGAAACGTTCAAGCCAATGCTATGATACCAATTGATGCGAACCTAGGATATGCGAACCCTAGACCCTACAATGTAAGCAGAAAAACAATGAATCGTTCAACCAAACAAGGTCAAAGGGGTGGGACTACGACCCTAGCTAAACCTGTCAACTAGAACTTGAGTATTTCGAATAGGAGCTTGACCCCAACCAAACCTATCGGCTAGAACCAAAGCTATCAAAAAGTTTGATCTTTCAAGAATCCATTTGAAGAGATCAAGTTCTTCGCAAAGAACTCAAGAGAAGAAAATCTCCACAAAAAGTAAAAGCTCTCAATTCAATTTTTCAAAAGGTTTCAACAATGGTTGCCTAAGGTATTTTTATAAGCTAAAAATAACAACTTAAACCTTGGCAAAATAAGGAAAACTAATTTATTTTAAAGTAAAATAAGAGATCAAGTTTTCCTTATTTTCTAATTATCCTAACAAAATAAGGAAAACTAATTCAAAATAACTTTAAAATAAGATTAAATCTAACTAATTTATGACATGTGCTTGGCATATGCTTGAACTAATTAATAGCATGTGCTTGGCAAGTGCTTGGCAACTAATTAATGGCATGTGCTTAGGCATGTGCTGTAATATCCTGAATTTTTATATCATAATTTATTAAGGATAATTAGAAATTAATTAGAGATGTTTGGATTTATCGGATATTTATCTGGGTATTACCAAGGACGTAACTGTTCGGTTATAAATTAAGAGAATTTATTGGAGGTTTAATTTATAGAAGTCAATTTAGGAAATGGAATTAAGAAATTTAAATTGGACCTCTAGTAATCTTTCAACGATATTTGGATTAAGTCGAGAGTTACAAATTGGGGGTCCCTAATATTCAACAACTAAATATGTGTTTCTTTTTAATATCAGTTATTTAATGTTAAAATAGGAAAAATTAAGGTAATTAGGATAAATACTAATTTTATAAAATAAATATTAATTAAATCAAATTATAGGACACACGTGATTAATTGGATTAATATTTATAAATGGAAATTTGTTGTTAACTAACTGAACCGATTCAGTACTTTTCATTTCGTCTGGCCTTTGACCATTTGACGAAATGAGGAAAGAGAATATTAAGATTTAAATTGGATTATTAGGGATTTAAAAATTAAAGGGGGAGTAAATTGGTTAAAGAAAAAATAAATGGGTATGTGGGAGAACTTGAACCGGCTCTGCTCGAACTGGTTCACGCCCTTTTGAAGCGGTTCACTTAAGTGAACCAGTTGAAGGAAGGAAGAAATGGCCTTTGGCCATTTCTTCGCTGGTGAATCAGGCGAAAGAGGGAGAGGGAGCAAGGGTGAGAGAGCGAGGGAGAACAGGGGAGAGGGAGGCTTGTGATCTACGAAAAGGGCGACGATGAGCTTGGGTGACGGCGACGACGGCTCCTTCGTTGCGTAGGGCTGCGACAATGAACAAAGAGGGTGCAACTAGGGCTTCATGAACGGGATGAATCGGAGCTGCTGCAGTGGACGATTCTGACAACTATTGGAGGTATGTTTGGTTGGGTCTTCTCCTCCTCTGCATTTCGGTTGATTGGTCGTTGGCTAGAAGTGTGCAGGGGATGAAGTTGGCAATTTTTACAAGGGCAGGGGCGATTCTGGACTAGTGTAGACGGTGACCGTGACCCGGGTACGTCTGAACTCGGTCTGGCCGGTTCGGATTGGACCGTTGCTTGCTGTGCAGACAACCTCATGGTTTTGTCCAGCTTGGAGTTGTACCCTACATGACCGATAGCTTCTGGAAAGCAAAAAGGAAACAAGGCGTGCTGTCAAGGGAATGATGTTGGCTGGAGATGTTATAGCTATGAGAAGGAGGAGGGAAAGGAGATGGGAGACATGAAGCAGAGTGTGAAGGAGATGGAGGACTTCTCGGGTGTGGAGTGAGAGCTCATGTTCTCTGCCCTTTCCTTGGTAGAGAGCAGTTACTTCTTGGTGGCTGCAAAACAGAAAGGGAAGGCAATAAGGGACTGAGCCATCAAGGAGAGGGCCTGGCCAGGGAACCCTCGGGTACGCCTTGCTTTCTGGTAAACTTCCTTCTTGGTTGTTTTGTTTAGTTAGTTTCTATTTTCTGGCCATTCAGTTATGGATTTCTGGATGAGCTACTTGATGGGGTAACATGTTGTTGATGAATTTCTACGACTTGGATAAAGGTGGAGCTCTCGGGCATTGAGCTGTTGGCCGAGGGGCTAGAGCTCTCGGGTTCTCTGGGGTATGGACTATGTATGAGTTGCAGGTAATGATCCTCATTTAGCTGTTGTTGGTCTGAAAATTCATTGAGATTATGTTTTGGAATTTTATGGATTACACTATGTTGAACCGATTACAGTTTAGCCTTGGTCATTCTTGATATTGCTATTATTTTGGATTTAGCTTTGTTGTGATAAGTTAATCCCTCGGTTGGGTGAGTTGTTGGATGGAATATACCTGCTAGTTGTCGTACTATGCAGAAGCTGCTTTATGATCCGTTTTGGCATTTCGCAATAATTGGAATGATTTGGCTACTGTATTATAGTTCGTTATTGAAGCATGAACATACTCTATGTTTCGGTTGTTGGTGGAACTATGATATTGTGACAGTCTTGTGACATTGTTCGTAATGGATGATTTTACCACTGCCGCTCTATTTGGATAAAGAGATTAATATGCATGTTATGTTGGTTGTTCAGTTATAGTTCATGAAATCTAGTATGTATGTATATTTGGTTAACTTCATGCACAATGAGATCAAGTTCAGTGTTCTACACAATTTGGATAAACGCATGTTAATAATTTGATTGGTTATTAGAATATGCAATGATTCGCTCTAGGCGTTAACGAGTTCCTAGAACTACTAAGGGTTAAGGATAGGAAAGAGACGTTATGGTTATAAGTTGATTAATCAATTAGATTAATGATGAACATTACTAATTTGTGAAGGTATTGAAAGGAGGAAGAAAGAAGAATTTGCAACTAAATGCTAATGCGCATTAAAGCTCGAGGTAAGGAACTTGGGTGTGTCTTGGCCTGTGGAGGCCCTACACCACAAGTAGAGAGCGTGAGTTATATGATTAGTCGTGCCGTAGTTATTTCATCTGTTGGTTTATTTGCCGTAGATATATCCTGTGTTGATTGTAGTATAGATTTGTTAGTACTCTATAAATTTGGTTAAGTTCTGTGATATTTCCTTTTTGTGGTTGTGCTCCGTTTTATTGTCCGTTACGTGATACAAATGTCTTGTGTGATAAAGAAATGATGAATGTTAAAAGGATGATGAATGGTTAATGCATGAAAGGATGAATGCTTACTGTCTACTTTACGTATTGTTTTATCATGCTAAATGTTTCCCCTTCATTATAGTATACTTTCATTAGCACTTCGTAGCTCTATGTTGAATGTTGGTTGTCATCTTTACTTTGCGTTGCTTCTCTTTGAATACAGTTCCTGCCAATATACATATGTATACTGCTGAAATTTACTGTAATTTAGCATGTTGACTAATTTAGTTAATTAAAGCTTGTAAGCAAGTTAATCGACGTTTATAATCTTTTGAGCATGATTAGGAAGTTATAGTTGAAATCATTCCTTGGGCATGTTTAATTGTAGTTAATAATTACTCTTGAGCATGAAATTTGACTAATAACTAATTAGGATAATTAGTACATTTAATTAACCAGCATGTTAATTTACTAATGTATGACCTGTGTAGTTTTCTAATAAGTCTTATACGCATGCTAATTAACTTAAATAAATAAATAATTAGACGAGCATGAAAATCAACTAGTTGGGCACGTTTAATTTACTTGAATTATTCTTGATGCATGTAAATCAATTTGAGCGAACTAGATTAATTAACCAGACCTAAGCTAAGGAAGTTAAGCATGCTAATTGAGTTAACTAGACCAGTTAATCAACCTAAGTATGTAAATTATCCAGCATGTTTAAATATTGATTAGTATTGTATAAGCATATTAATTAGCTTAACTGAATAGGTTAATTTGAGCATGATAACGAATTAGTCGAGCATGTAATTGAATTATTCGCATGACAAATTAATTAAGATAAGCCATATAAATAAGCTTGCGATTAGTATGTTCAAATAATGTGGTTAACGAATGAGCTAGAACAAACACATATTTAAATCACCTAGAATAATAAATAGAGGAAGCATGTAAATGGACTCGGATAAATTACATGTTAATCGATAGTATGTTTTCGATTCTCTTACGAATGATATTGTTCTATTAATTCGAGCATGTTTTCCTTATTTCAACCCGTTGTACTTGTTCTCTGTAGTGTGCAGTTATTTCCTTCTATTATATGTTTCGCTTTCCTTATACGTGCTTTCAATTACTTTATATGTGCACTTCAATTCCTATTAAAGTTATGTTATATGCATTGTGTGTCATGTTAGATTGAGCTCATGATAATAGAAACCCAGTAGGGGTTACCCCCTTGGGATGCTACCCATATGCGTGAGTGAGAAAAATGCTAAGAATAAGAATGTTCGGGATGGGCGGCGGGATACGCCAGAAGGGAAGAAACTCTGAAGGCAGGATACTCTGGAAGGGGAGAAACCTTGAAGGTGGGATACGCCGGAAAGGGGCCGAAAAAGAGAGTTGGAGGGCGGATTCCATCCCGTAAGACCCCTCCAATCTCCAGCTCGATGTACGAGTAAAGAACAAACGAAGAACGAACGTAATGAAAAGAATTTGGTTTGGGTGGCCCCCATTCCAAGAAGAATTAAAGAGAGATATGCATAATTGTTTTCCCCCATTTTCTTACTGGGCGAAAGCTCACGTCCTCACTTGTGGTGTAGGTAAAAACGACAAACAGATAATAATAGGCTTATATACAAGAATGACGAACAAATAACAAGCAAAGGTGAAAGATTTGCACGAACGAGATTGGGGCTGGCTAGGCTAAGGGTAAAATGAGAAACAATTGTAATCACATTAGTTTTATTATATTGTATTCCATTGTTTAGTTTCTTATTTAAACGATTCATTTACGCTTTCGCCATGTTTTTCTTCACGAGGATTTATTTTACAACGCTTCCGCACATTTTATCAATTGGTTTTCATAACGAGTTTAAAGAAAGAGCCAGTAGCGATCCAGTTAGACGCACTCTGATACGTTTTGTTTTAAAAAGAAAGAAATTTCAAATTTTTACTCATTTTAACGATTTACGAAAATTCGGGTCGTTACATGTGCTGGGCATGTGCTTGGCATGAAATCCATGTGCATGGGCTAAGAGTTGATGATGGGTGATGATGGGCCGTGATGTGGCGCGCTGGTCGTTTGGACAGAGCATAGGAATGGCGGGATGCACGCACTGACTTGGCGCGGTGACAGAGCACTGGCATTGGGGACATTCGTTGGCACAGGGCCGGTAAAATGGATGTCCGTTCGGGTTGGTGAAATAGTGTCCGTTGGCGCGTGGGTTAGAGAAATGGACATCTATTGGCGCGCAGGTCGGTAAAACGAACGTCCGATACGTTGAAAAGGACATACATCATGGTGAAATCGGCGTCTGTAATGGTGAAACAGTGAATTAAACATCCTTTACAAAGAAAGGGACGTCCGTTACGGTGAAACGAACATCCATTACAGTGAAAACAACGTCCGTCAGAGTGAAAGGGATATCCATTACGGTGAAACGGACGTTCGTTACTGGGGATTCTTAGGAAAAACAACATTCTTTTGCATTATTAGACTTTGTAGCTTTTCCGAATCACATCACTAAGTTGGGCACATGCTTAAACTTTAAGCCTACTTAGTTCTTTGCTCAATTTATATCATATTTATGGACTTTAGATATCTATATAAGAATCGTTAATTAGCACTGACAAGAGTGTTATGAGTAGGTACCGAATCTTAACTTGTTTGGATTTTAGCTTTGGATAGTGGTAGAGTCAATTGAGGTACATGTTTAATATTATGTCCGACATTGCATAGTTTTCCAAAACACCTATTTTGAGTAGCTTTGTCATCTTCGAGGACATGTTTTTACATAGCAATTTTCATTTTATATGTATATTTTCACAAGATATACTTTTATTGAGCATACACTTGTAGTTTACTGATCAACTTAATTATGTGAATCATGTTTAATCAACCAATGCGAGAGTTCCATTTTTGTTGTATATATTCGACAGTTGAACGATGTGTTTATTTATGAAATAAAGAAATGAAATAGCTGAATGTGTCGTGTCCCTTAATGTAAAACCATAAACCTGATCAGGGTTGTCTTGTGAATTTCTTATTGCCTAGTATCATTATTATTTTTATATATATCTATAATACAGTGTTCCCAAAGTCTGCAAATAGTTCCATTTTCAATGAATTTCTAAGTTATCTGTAGTGATCTATTTTGTATTATATACAGCACTATAATGAATTATTTTGAATGTTGCATTCTTGAATATTTTTTGTTCATATTTTTATACTATGGTTTTCACATAGCATGCTTATTATTTTTCATAATTTTATTTCTCAGAGTAAAACTTTTTCATATTATCAGAGTCAAGGGGATTTCTAACTGAGGACGCAAGACAAATTGATATTCTTTTATTGAATTATTCCTTTAATTTAGAGCTTTTATTAGTGAGACGAGACACTTGTTAGCTTATTTGAATTGCATTTAATCTTCCTTGTTAATTTCTATATTTGCACAATTATTTTAAACATTTACTATATGTTATCTATGATGTCACGTTTTGACCTACTGTTTAACCAATTTGTATTAGGGTTTGATTTTTAAATTTTTATAAGTCATCTGCTGCAATATTAATTAATCAACGTCAAGTGTCGAGTGGTTTACTCATCAAATGGGTTAAATCATTTTACGTTCTGTCTCAGATTTTTTGCAAATCGTGACAATAATAAAGAGAGTAGACATGGAGCACTAAGAACATACACATAGATAAGTACAAACACTTCTTTATTCAAGAGGAGACAGAAAGTTGAAAAATAAGTAAAAATTACGAGTCGTGTGACATTCGTGCAACTATTGGAGACAAAAAGTGAAGAAATGAGGCCTCATTGCAGCTACAGAAGGAATAGTATAGAAACAAGAAAAGTCATGTCAACAAACAAATAAATAAATATGCAAAGTGAAGAGGTAATGATTTCCGTATTGGTTAAAATTTTAGAGAGGGAATGTTTAGAAAATGTGTATCAAGTAATGTATATTTTTTTCCAAAAATTTAAATTAATGGTCCCCGATTGAAAGAACAAAATTACATATAAAAGTGGTAAAGGTTTAATGAAAAACTACCCAAATAATATATAAAATGAAAGTAAAATAAATTAAAATATTAAAACAAAATCAATATTTACACATTTATTTGTTGAAGATGTATATAAAGGCTGTGATAACTTGAATTTAATATATAGTTCATATAATAATACTAATGGGTGTATGTGCACAATTAATTTATAGGGTATGAATTAAAAATATTTAAATTTTTAATCTTGCAAGAATGAATGTAAATTAATACTTAAGAGGATCTCAGATTTGAAATTCATAATCATTTATTAATTTTTGGGAATTGATGAGATTGTACTAATAAAATAAAAGAAAATGAAAATTGAAACTTTATTTGATATTTAATATATTATTAAAAATAATCAAAAAAAGAGTTTGAAAATAAAATGAATTGAGCCCGTTCGGATTATTTTTTTTATAGACTATTGCTAAAAGTCATAATAAAGTTTCAAAGAAAATATGTGTATTTGACTTACTAATTGATAAATTTACAATAATTATTCTAATTTTATTATGATGATGAATTTACAATAACTTTTGATTTACTAGTTCTCATCGTTAAAATTGTCATCAATTCAATCACCTTTCTTTGACGAGAAGTCTTTATCTTCTCTCTACTAGACAATTTCCAAAGAGAAAAGTTGTTATTTTGGCAAGAAAGCAATTTACGGAGAAGATTATCATGATGAATCATCTCTATGAATTAACTACTTGTCAAAAATTACAAATTCTTCTTCCTAGACCGCATTAACGACAACACTAACAATGAACAATTAGTTGCTAATACCCATAAATTTAAGAATTTGTTTTTGAAAAAAACAAAGGTTCAATAATCTACTCACTCTACACCCCATATGTTTAAGGATTTACATACATTTTACCTTAAAAAGATAGTAAACGAATGATCTACTGAATAAACGAGTTGAGTTCAATGAACCATGTCCACCATTGATTCTTACCACATTTTGAACTAACACACACACACCACACATGATCAATTAATTACTTAGATGTTTAAGTTACTCATTATTATTATGAAAAAATATACTTGAGATAATTAAATACTCAATTTATATAATTATATAGTTATATATATAGTAATAAAATAAGAATTAAAATATTAAAATTTCAAATATAAGTATAATATTTATGAAAATAATAATGTAAAAGAAATAAAAATATGTGAAGCATATTGAGAAAAATAAAGAAACAAAGTTAGGGAGTGTTAGTTATCACACATTGAAAAGATAACAAAAATGAAGGGAAAAATTTATATAAACAGAATAGAAAATTTAAGAGAGATGAAAGATCTTGATTCCATTTCAAAGGGATTGACGATGGTTCATGAAAGATTGTTTTTTGACGTTTTTTATTTTATTTTTATTCTCTAAATTTAAACTAAAATTATTAACTGAGCTGTCTCAATGAGCTGACTTATTTCCCCATGCACGACCCTAAGTGAATCCTCCTACATATTGGGCATGTGGCCCTAAATTTTGGTGACTGTGAAAGGTTTCTGGTTCAACTCTTATGGGAGGGTGGGCCCTCTTTGGATGAAAGCAGTATTGGGGAGGGAGGGAGTTTTTGCCTTTCTTCTTGTAGAATTGGGCTTCCAAAGCCTGCTCTACTTGTGCGTCTAGTCAGGGATACTTCTCTCATACATGCCATCTTTTGATCATTGCGTTTAGCCCATGTTAAAGTATGTAACACTCATTGCAGCCAGTCTTGTCATTGCTACTTCTACTTATTACATCACTTCATCAAAACAATCATCAATCATACATCACAAAATAACTTAGTTAAATGACCTTCAAAGAGAAATATGAACAAGAGTTCAAGTCTTATCCTAAGAACTCACACTTCATCCGCCCTTTTCTTCATATTTTCCTTTTTGCCTTCACCCACACCCTCACTGACACCTGAATATGATCCTCAAGCAAAATTTGATATACTGAAATTTTTCTTAGCAAGTATATTGTTACAAAACTTTTTAATCCCTAGAAGGCCAATAAGCAAATACAAATGTCAATTTCTCATATAGCATATTGCTCAACAGTAAAAGAAGGAAACTAATTTCTTGAGTGCCTATGCAAGTTTCATGTGCAAAATATTTCTTTTCCTTAAAGTAAACTAAATGGGACTGTTTGGGGTGCTTAGAAAATGGAAATTCCACCTTCTTTGATCCTCCACTAGCCCACCTTGCATGGTAGAAGGTTTAATTTATTTACCAATCGAAAGATCAAAGAAGGTGGAACGACCACTCAATTTCCAACACAATCTTATATTTGAATTGAGGTCATTTTCTGAAGGTGGATTTGGCAATGCCTTGGTCTAAAGCATCTGGATAGAGCACAAGCTATTATGACAGAGAAATTCCTCTTTTGTTTTTAGTTTTCCTTGTCAACCATTAAGCCTGGCGGTTTCTCAATGGATTTTTCTTTTTCCTTACTTTATTCTCTTATAAAACGTCTAACCCACAATTCTTCTTGGTGGATGCCATTCTTTATAGGCCATTTTTCAAGATACAAAGCTGCCAATCCTTTCAATATGTATGGATCTACTCATCTCAACATCACCTTTTGCCCATCCTACTCCATCTTTGTCCACCTTTTTATCATGGATATTGGGTTACAAGTATTCTTCATCTTAATCATGATTTCTATCATTATTTAAATGAACCCAGGATTCTATCATTTGCCCACTTTAATTGTGTAATTTCTTTAAAGAAAAGTAAAAGATTGGAGATGTTGGGAAGAAAGTAGGGGTATCCATTTGAGAAGGAATGTTTTTTGGGCACTTAACTCTTTTGCTTATAACGAGTCACTTTCTAATTTGGAATATGCTTATTATTTGTGGGAGGGAAGATGCGTTATTTCAGTGGCACTGCTGAGTTTGGTCAAGATTCAGCTTCATAATATTCTTCATTATCAATACAAACCTTTTCAATCGCTAATGGCTGTTCTTCTATAACTTTACATTTCACTTCCCGTTTCTCTTTTCCACTCTAGCATCAAAGTGAATGCTTATTACTATCAAACCCACACCAATAATGTGAAAAAGAAAAAAGAATAATAAGTCACAACAATGATTCACTAGGCATGCTTATTTTCTATTAGCTTAATCTTATTCCTTATGAGATCAATAATTAAGAAACATGATAAAACCAAATCAATCAAAATCTTTGATCTGTAGAACCAAATCAAATAATAATGTCTATAAAATGAACATCTAAACATGTAAAAATAAATTCTGATTACAGACTCACACTAGATCAACATATCCCCAATTAACTTAACATTTATACCAGCAGTGTGCTGATGAAAGACCTTGGGTGGTAAAGCCTTAGTTAGTGGATCCACAATCATAAAGTTTGTAGTAATATGTTCAATAAACAATTGATCACTCTAAAACTATTTCTTTAACAACTAGAAACTTGGTGTTTTTATGCTTCAACTTGAACGAGTTTATGTTGTAATTGAAATATAATGCCTCTGATTTATCGTCACATAAAAGCTTTAATAGTCTTTCAACTTCTTCTAAATTCTGCAGATTTTTGACCAAATTCGGCAACTATATTTCATGATTAGATGTCTCATAGCTAGCTATGAATTCAATTGCCATAGTGGAGGAAGTAATGAGTGATTAATTGACTCTCTTTCAAGAAATAACCCTTCCAGCTAGCAGAAAAATACTAGATGTAGATTTAAAATTATGTTAGCATAAAGCAAAATTAAAATTAGAATACCCAGTGACCTCTAGATGATATGACTTTATACATGTGAGCATGTAATCTTTTTTGTGGGTACCTAATAACTCGTTTGGTTGTAATCCAATGACTCATTCCTGGATTGCTTACATATGTACCCAACATACCAACAATGTACACAATATCCAGACACGTGCATTCCTTAGCATGCATTTGACTTCCTACTACTGATGCATGAAACTCTTTTGCATTTTTTTTTATTTCATCCATGATCTTAGGGCATTGATCATCATTAAATTTATTGTCTTTAGCAACAAGGGTATCTTGAATTTACAATCTTGCATCACAAATCTCTTAAGTACTATCTTGATGCAATTCTTTTGTGATAATCCAACTATACCTTGGGAGCAATCTCAATGCATCTGTATTCTTAATACAAAAGAAGCATCCCCAAGATCTTTCATCTAAAATTTCTTCAGTAGGAATCCCTTGGTGTCTTGCAACAAGCTTATATCATTACTAACTAGCAAGTAGTATGCCATCGACATACAAAATCAGAAAAATGTACTTATGTCCACTAAACTTGTGCTATATGTAATAATCAACCAAATTTACCTAATAATTGAAGGAAATGATGACTTGATCAAATTTATAATACCATTGATGAGAAGCTTGTTTGATTCCATAAATGAATTTCTTTATTATGTATTGCATCTCCTATTACAAAACTATTTGGTTGCACTACGTAAATTGTTTTTCCAATGCTTCCATTAAGACAAACAATCTTTACATTCATCTAATAAAGCTCAAGGTTAAAATGCGCCACAAGTGCTATTATAGTCATGAAAGGTCTTTCGGTGAAATCAGAGAAAAAGTCTCTTTCTAACAAATGTCTTCTTTTTTTAGTGAAGCCCTAATCGACAAGATGAACTTTATATTTTTTTCACATTACCCTTTAAATTTCTCTTGGTTTTAAATGTCTAATTCTCACATTCAAACAACGAAACAAGTTTTTCATCAAATTCATTTCTTCATTCATGCCATCAATTCACTTATTGGAATTCGAACCCCTCGTGCCATGAAGGAAGTTGATGGGGGTCTTCTTCCACCACATTTAATTCTACCTCATGTTCTTGAAGAAAGATGACGGAGTCATCTAGAAATCACACTTCCTGTTTCTTTAGTTGATCTCCTAATTGGCATAAAGTCTTAAGGCTGTTGAGTTTGCACTCCATAAGCAATCTCTTGACTTTGAATGGGGAATACCTCACTTTTGTCTTGTTTGAGATTTGTTAATTGATTATTGTCAATAAAATTGTAAGAAGAGAAAGGGATTCCTTTTCAAAGACAACTTTTTTTAATTTTATCATTCCTTCAAACTCAATATCCCTAAAGAATTTGGGACTTTCCATCTTAAACATCGTCTTAGTAGTGGGATCATGGAATTTCTATAAGGATATATGTTGTAATATTTAGTGCTTCTCCCCATAGCAATTTCTATAAGTTACAATAATTAATCATGCTCTTTACCATATCCTTAGATGTTCTATCACGTCTCTCATATACAACATTCATAATAGGTGTCCCTGGCATAGTGTACTGAGTGATAATACCCTATTTCTCTAGGAATTTAGCAAATGATTTTGTACATTGTTCACCCGATCTATTATATCAGCCATAGTATTCACTATCATAGTCAGATCTAACAATCTTTATTTTCCTGTTAAACTGAGTTTCTACCTTAGCTTTTTAAGCCTTGAACATGTCCAGTACTAAGACTTCTCTTGAATTAAATATAGATAACTAAAGTGTGAATAATCATCAAATATTGTTGGTCATTTCAATAAGCTATAGAAGATTCCAACAAATATTTGCATATATTAGTTCTAAGATGTTTGTGGTTCTGTTGACATCTAAATTCCTTATATTTGTCCATTTCCCCTTCATATATCTTACATAGACTTGAAAGCTTGACATATCAAAGAGATCAATACCAGATGCTCAAGCAATTTATCCAACAGCTCTAACTTTAGTGCATTAAGTTTGGAAGCAAGATGAGACATTTTCATAATGTAATCTCTTATGTTCCCTTTACCTTTATACCTTAGTGAGACAAGATTAGGCTGAAGCATAATTGTCTAAGACGTTTTGTGTTTTTGCTAAAAACTGGTCTAACTCCTCAGGGAACATCTAGGCATTTTGCCATCATCAGACATAGATTCCCTAAAATCTTCTAAAATTACACGCTTTATGATCATAATACTTGTGCGATTTGAATGATCCCATTTTTTCAAGTCCTTCTTATCCTTATAAGAACTTGTTTCTATAAATTCTGGAGGTCCTTTAGTTTGAAGTTGAAGGTTTAGAACCATGCAACTGAGAACAATTATAACTTTCTCTTTCTAGCTCTTATAATTCATTTCATCGACCACCAAATGGAATTGATGTTGGTAGAAAGCGATGTAGTAATAACATTAATAATCTCAGAATACAAAGAAAATCTGTAAGTTCTCTATCCATATGCATATAATAAAGAATTAATAAATTCAATATGATGACCTCATCACAAGATACCTAGTACAATATTGACATTTAGTCTTTGAACAAAAAAATGGTACTTGAGGCAGTAATCAAATATTGATAGTTAATCCCACAAAGTAATAAATTCATCTTTTCACTAACTTATTGTTGATGGACCATGAGTCTACTGTATTATTAATCAAGCCTCAAATAATATCATGGAGTCATTCAAGATCAAACATAGATGGAAGTTCAAGAACAATGGAAGATTAATGGAAGAACTTTTCAAATCTATCTACTTTATGACCTTTGATAAATGTTTGACTATTTTAGTATTCAAAACAACGTCATTTCAAAAAGAGTGCTTCATGAAGATCGTATCTGACTTCCTAAGCTTTCTAGAATGGGCTAAATTGTTAAAGTTAGTGTTCTTTTGCTATGTCAAAAGCCCACAGAACCGAGAGCAAAGATTAAGGAAAGGTCAAGTGTCCAAGCTTAGAGACCAATGAAGTCTATACATGGAAACCATCCATGTAATACCCGGAATTGAGCTGGGACTAAGAATAATAATAATTATGAATTTTGGAGATTTTGGGATGATTTTATTATGAAATATGATACCCCGAAAATAAGTCGTGTATAAATTGTACCGATTATTAGAATGGAGGTTGAAGATTTAGTGTACGATTAAGGAGATAATTGGTGGAAATATATATATATATATATTTCCACCAATTATCTCCTTAATTGTACACTAAATATATATATATATATATATTGTTAAGTTAAAAGAGAACGAGGACAGAGAAGATCAATGGCAAAGAAGCAGCGGACGATGTGAAGGAGAGGTTGAGCGAGCGGCTAACATTTTTGGTTTAAGCATTGGAGCGGTCAACCATTGCTTGATTGGTCTCAAGGGGGAACGAAATGACAGAAGCAAAAGAAAATGATGAGCATGTGGGAGCGGTCGAGCATTGTAAATCCCGAGAAGTCTTCTTTATGTCCTCTCCACATGCTTCTCCCTTTACAGATGACAATCCTTAAGAATGGTTAGGTGAGATTATGGGGATTATATTATGCATGAGTGGGAAGCTTGTTGGAGAATTAGACACAGAGAAAGAGACAAAAAAACAGAGAGCAGAGAGTGCTCTTTGGTGAAGCTGGGTGCCACAGGAGAAAAGTGACAAAGAGGAACTAAGTGAGAGCTTGAGAGGAAAAGGAAGAAGGAAGAGAAGGAGAAGGAAAGACAAAGAGGAGAAAGAGAGAAAGAGAGAAAGATAAAAAGAAGATAGAGACAGAGTGAGGAAGAGAAAGAGAGCGAGAGAAACAGGGAGAAGGGAGCTCTTGGGTTTTATTCCAGGTAAGAATTTCCTTCACTTCTATTTATGGATTTTATGGCATTAATCAGTAGAAGATAAATGTAGAGGGAGGATGAAGTGATTAAGACTTCCTGTTGTTTACTGCTTCGTAGGGTATGCGTAAGGATCTTGATGAATTCTCTCTATCCAATTTCTTTATTGGTAAACTGTTGGATTGAATTGTTTGTAATGCTCCCTGTTCATTTATAGCTTGATAAATATGCCATGTAGCTTGGAACTATCCCTCTATTGTTTACTGCTTTGTTGGACATCATTGAAGATATTGTTATTAGACATTGAGGAATATGTGTATGCTTTGTTAATGGATGTCTAGTTTCCTGTTCTGATTACTGCTTGGTTTATGGGTATTTCAGATGGAATGTACTCTGTGAATGGAAATGGTTCCCTGTTGTGTTTACAACTTACTGATTGATGTTGGGTTTGGATTATGAAATGTTGTTAAGTGATGAATAAAGAATAAGGGTATAGATAATGTCGAGATTGTTAAGTTGTGAATGTTGGAACTGTTAAGTGTTATGGTTTATAGAATTCTGTGAATGGTTATTAGAGGTTTGGCTCCGCTGTTAAGTAGTTTAGTTGAGTATTGGAATTGTTAAGCATTAAAGTTTATGAAATTTGTTGGATTGTTATTAATAATTAAATGTTATGGATTTGTGAAGGTATTAAAGGAAGAGGAAGAACTTAAGTGCTAAAACGCGATACGAACTCCAGATTAGTGATATTGCCTACGTTTTGTCAAAAGGCCTACATCGCAAGAATTACAAAATTGTATGCTGACTGTGTTTATAAGATTTAGATTCTTCATGTTATTGATTTGATATGGTTTGTGCTTGAGGATTATAGGGTTTTGATATTGATATGTTTTGAGGATGTATTGCTGCTTGATGTTGTGTTTATTAGAATTAAGTTCTTTTAATGATGTATTTATAGATTTAAGTAAGGATATTGATATTGATCATACTTGAGGATTAAAGAATGTTGATGTGGTCATGCTTTGAGGATATAAAACTGTATGTCTTTCACGAGCAATGGACGTATCATGGTTTTCAAAATGATATGAAAATGATTTTATGCATGGATTTGAAAAGGAAAAGGAAACAAAAAGAAACAGACATGAAATGTAATGAAACAGGTTTCATGAACTAGTAGATAAAGCCCGACACACAATGAAAGAAATAAATGTAAATAGGTGTGACGAGATGTGAGGTTGGGTTGGCCGCTCGTCCTCGTTAAGTTTAGACGTGTCTAACGCCGTCAAGTCAAGATAATAAAAAGGGACGTTTAGAGGTGTGAGGTTGGGTAGGCCACTCTTCCTCATCAAGTTTAGACATCTCCAACGCCTGTTAAGATCAAGTAAAGTAAAGATCAAGAAAGTGGTAAAGGAAACAGAAATGGTAACGGTAACAGAAATAGAAACGGAAACGGATATGGATACAGAAATTGAAATGGAAATGGATACGGATACAAATACGGATACAGATACGGGAATGGAAACGGAAAAAAAAATGGAAATGGATTTCCAGAAACGAAAACAACGATAGAGATGGAGACAGAAATGAAAACAAAATTGGAAATGGAAACGGGAATGGAAATGGAAACGGAAACCGAAATAGAAACAAAAATAGAAATAGACAAAGGAAAGAGACTAAAACGTAAAAGATAAAGGAAAATGAAAATGGATAACTGCATATGGCTTTTAAAAGTTGCATTACACATACATTTCATGTTTTATTTTATATCACTTACCGAGCATTAGGCTCATTAGTTAAGTCTTGTGATGTAGGTACGTACGAGAATAGGAGAACAGGTCAAGGAGCATTTGATGAAGGATTTACATGCGCAAATCTTGTGGCTGGCTAGGCTAAAGGTAAAGAGGAAAAGAAAAGGGTTTTCTAAAACGGTTTTTAATTGTAAAAGAAAAGGATTTTATTTATAGTCTTTAAATGGTTTTATGAATGAAAAGTATTCCACTGTTTTTATAATATCCCAAAATTTTGTTATGCTAAGCATACGATTTAAGTGATAATTCTAGGGTTTTTGGAGCTAAATTGGATAATTTAAGGTATCAGTCAAGTGAAACATTTTGGATAAAGTGAACTATGATACCCGAAGAATGTTCATACTTAGTTTAGGGAAAAGATTATGGTTATAGAAAAATTGTTCGATGATATTTGAAGTTGGATAGGTAGATAATAGAACTGGATTAGTGAATTATAGTTAGTCAAATTTGAAGTGATGGATGAAAGCTTTTGTTTAAGGTATTGGTAAGAGTTGGATATATTAAGATTATTAATATTTATGAGTATATTGGATTTAGTGTTGGTTTTGGAAGTAAGGCTTGTTTATGAGATACAAGAATAAACTAGAGATTTAGTAGATGATAAGGAAGTAATATTTGAATAACTTAGTAAGCAAGTTATTGAAGTTTAGGGATAATTAGGATATATAAAAAAAAAATACATATATATATATATATATATATAGGGATAATTAGGATATAAATAATATATATATATATATAAGAAGAAATAATGTGGCGGATGATGGATTGAAATAGAGGTTGATCTTAGAGGTTGATAGTGATCAACCTGTAATTGTAAAATAAGAAATAATGTGGCCGATGATAGATTGAAATGAAGATTGATCTTAGAGGTTGATAAGGATCAGCCTGTAATTCACTAAGTGGCAAAATATGGATTGGCGGTCGATTGGAAGGAAAATGACGGTTGATCGCCCATTGAAAGAATCAAGTGACCTGCATTTGTATCAAACAATATTTTGGAAATATTGCTGGTTGATCATCCAAAGGATTTGATCAACTGGCATGATCATCCTGTGAATTAGAAAATAAGATTTTGCGGCTGATCGATTTTGTAACACCCTGACTTTTATTGAAATTTAATAAGTATAATTAGACTGTAAGTTGGGGATATTTGAATTTATTGGATAATTATCGGGGTATTACCAAAGACGCAACCGTTAGGTTATAATTTAAGAGAATTTGTTGGAAGTTTAATTGATTTGCGTTAGGTTATAATTTAAGAGAATTTGTTGGAAGTTTAATTGATGAAAATCAATTAAGGAAATGGAATCGAAAAATTTAAATTGGACCTCTAATAATCTTTAAACAATATTTGGAATAAGCAGGAGTTAGAAATTGGGTCGGTTAATATTCGATACGAATATTTAACACTTAAATATATTTTAATATTAATTAATTAGGATTAAAATGGAGAAATTAAAAGAAAAATTAAGTGCAAACGGGAGGGAGAGCTGAACCAGTTCGACCAAACAGGTTTGAGCTGCCTGGTCCAGTTCAAGAAGCAGTTAAGGGGAGTGAAATTCGCGTGGCCTTCGGCCATTTCGCAATTCAGAACAGAAACGAAAAAGAAATGAGAGAAAGAGAGGGAGAGAGATCTGAAGGAGAAGTAGAAGATGGGGCGAACTCGGGATGGTGGTTGCGATGCTGTCCGATGCCCGACGAACTGTTGCAGGGGGATGCGGTCTGCGAACTAGGACTCGGGTTGGAATCAGAGCTTCCATCGGCTTGCGATTTTAGCGTTGGACTTCGTGGTTTTAGTCCAGCGCGAGGCTCGGGTCACCGGATTGGAGTCGACTGTCGACGCTCTGTCGATCTCGGTCGTTGACGAAAAAGGATGGCAATGGCGTTGACGATGGCAGAGAGTATCCATCTTCGATGGGTTGTGAAGCTGAGAGAGAGGAGTGAGTTGCTGGATGGAAGTGAATGGCCGAGAGAAAAATGGAGATGGAAGGAGTTGCTCTCGGGTCTTCTCTACAATTACCTCTCGAGAGTTCCTCTAGGTAAAAAGGGAGTCTTTTGCTGTTTAATCCAGAATACTAAAATAATGTGCTCTGTCATTGGATTTATGTTTTGAGAATTGGTCCTGAATATTGGTTGCTTGTTATGTTGAGTATTCTACCATTGTTAGTTAAGTTCGTGGTGGCCATGTATTGGAGATTGATGTGTTGGATACTTCCTACTATGTGGTTTATTATCTGTAAATGAATTATTGGTTATAATGGGTGGTCATACCTAGACTGTTCTCTGTTCCGATTATTGTCACATGAAACTAATTTTGCTATTGCTAATTGTTAAGGCTACTGAATAAATGAGTTGGTTAAGCTGCTAATAGGATAACTGTTAGTTTAGTTACATGTTCTCCATGGCAAGTAAAAGATAAATGAAAAGGTGTTATCTTGCAAGTGTTCTCTGTCGGACTTTTGTTGTATAAATTAATTATATCATCTATTGATCCCTATTATAAGGAGAGGTTGTTCTGTGGGTGAAGCAGATGGTTCTCTGTTAGTAATTGGAATAGTTTAGTGAGATATGTTACGTTTCGTTTTAACGAGTTCCTAGAATTTCTAAGGATTTAGAATAGGAAAGAGACGCTATCTTTATACGTTGATTAATCAACTAGATTAATGATAAATTACTAATTTGTGAAGGTATTGAAAAGACGAGGAAGGATAGCGAGTAAGTGCTAACATGCAATAAAGAATTGAGGTAAGGATTGAATAGAGTTGTTGGCCATTTGGAGGACCTACTCACAAGTGGTTGTGTGAATTGTATTGATTTTCTTTGATGTTCATTGTTTGAATTCATTGTGCAAGTCCTTTGATTTACTTGCTACTATGTTGTTTCAATTCTTGTGCATTTTCCTACTATAAGATGTGTATGAATGATTTATGAACTGTATAAGTTAGAAATTCTATTTTTGTGAACTGTTTTAATTGCTATAAATTCATTGTAATGCTTATTGCTTTCTTTGGTTCTCTTTAGGAGCGATAAATGCTCTAGATTGAATTGATGTCATTTCATTTAGCATAATTCTCGTTATATTAAATTGTTGAGCATGTTCAAATTGTGATTCATTAATTAGATTTCTTGCTTATGGTTTATTTAGTGTGTTATGTTCAGCTTTAATTGGAATAACATGCCTATATAGTTTAGTTTCATATTTTGAAATCTAGTCTTAACATTGTTGTTTCTTAGTATTGTATTAGGAATTGTAGTTCTCTTTACGTTAATAGAAATGTGATGCATGAATGATGAATGGAAACATTAATTTTATAGGATAAAATGACGAAATGAAGGATGACAAGATATGCACGTATGATTATTAATGAATAGAGACTTTAAATTCTATTTTGTACAATTTATTATATTCACTTGCTGTAGTTCTCGTACAATTCATTGTTTTATTCGTTATAGCTTCTTAATTGTTAATACTTGCTTCATTTTCGTAAATCTAGCATGTGTAGATAAATTAGGATGATGATTATAAAAACATGTTTAGCGTAATTAACTAAACTGAGCATGTCTAATTAAATAGGACTCTTTGCATGTTTAATTAACTAGCATGTTTAATTAATTGGAATAAAAGCATGATCAATCAATTGGGAAATGTAATCTATTATTTGAGCTTCTTGAATATAATCTGAATATGTTTAGTTTGAGTTCCTTAAGTATTCCGAGCATGTTTAATTAATTTAAAGAACTAGCATGTTAATTTCGAATGTATAAGTTTGGTTAGTCGTTTCATTTATAATTGATTAGGACTTTAGTTGGTATCAATTCATTAAACATGTTTCTAGCAATTGTTGAGAAGCATGCTTATATTCTATTTAGTTTGTGTTTTGTTTTGTTTAGAAGAACATGCAAAGCTAGTTTTAGTTTATTGACTGTGTGATGAAAAATTAAGCATGATCCCGTTATTAATTCGTTTTAATTTATGAGCACGTTTCCATTTGTTAATCATTAAGTATGTTTAAGTCGGTTAGTGTAGATGATCATGTGTAATTAGTTTAGTTTAATACTTTATAATTATAATTCAAGCATGTTTACAATTGTCGTTTGTGGAGTATGTTTCCTTCAATTGTTAAATTGCATCTAAGCTTTCATAACATTGTGAAGTATGTTCAATTCGTTAGATATCTTGTATCTTATAGTTTATTATTCTTGCCATATTCGTATTGTATGTTCGTTAGAATCAAACATGTCATAAGTTGTTTTCACTTTATGTTGCTTTCAATTATAATATTCTTGTCTTCATTGATTTCCATTATTACTATTCTTGTTATTCGTTGTTTACTACTTGTATTGTTTGAATTATCAATTCTTTTATGTTATGTCAACATGCATAATGTTAATAGAAACAAGTTGGGAGTGCCCTCGGGGTGGTACTCACATGCATGAGTGAGGAAAATGAAATGAACGAATGCAATGAACTATGATGAATGATGCAATGGGGGTTGAAGGGCGGATGGGTAGTTCGGATCTAGCCCACATAGGGTTAGAAGCCGATCAAACTATTCCATCACATACGTGTTCCTTCAACTTCCAACTCGATGTACGAGTAATGAATGAATGAATGAAACGTAATGAAAGATTGGTTTAGGGCGGACCCATTCCAAGTGAACGAAAGAGAGGCATGATCATATTGCATATTCCCTTTCCTTACTAAGCCTTTGGGCTTACAGTTTACTTGTGGTGTAGGTATATGTTTATTTCAAGGAAATGGAATAAACGTATTTAATTATTTTAAGAGTTTCAAAATACTTTCAAGTTTTTATTGGTCTTAAACTATTTTAAGTTAACGTTTTAGCAATGTTTGTCTAAATGGCTTTTAAACTACTGATTTGTAATATTTTATATAGTTAAGACTTCCGTTGTTTGTTACTCTGGTTTTCCATCACGCAATTGTTTTAAAGGAAAGAAAATTTTTATACAAAAAAAAGTTACAAGATGTTACAGGTTTTATAAAAGAAAAGTTTTAAATTTTACACATTTTCAAATGTAAGAAAAATCGGGTCGTTACAGTGGTATCAAGCACCCGGGTTTTAAAACTGATTACGTAGATTGCCTGTCAGCACAAGCTCGATGTGAAAATACTCCATCAACTGTAAGTATGTTAATAGATTTGTTTTCTTTTATTTATTTATTTAAGTGTTTACTTTATGTTGAAAGGGTATCATGGCTAGAGGACGAGGAAGAGTTGGGGGAGGAAGAAGAGGACTTGCACGTGGCAATAATGAGGAGGGGAATGGACATGGTGGTCGAGGGAATGAGGGTAATCAGGTTGAACATGAAGATGCAGTAGGCCGCTTGACCAGCCTAGTGGAGCGCCTATTGGAAAGGGGGAAAGCGGAAATCCTCGCCCTGGGGTGGCTTGTGAAGAAGCTGGATGGGAGAAGTTTAGACGTTTGAAACCACCAATTTTTTATGGAAGTAAGTCAGAACCATCGTGAGCTGAAGAATGGGTGACATCCCTTGAATATAAGCTTGAATACGCAAGAATAGAGGAATCGGAGAAACTTTTGTGCACAACCTATTTATTGGTCCAGGACACTAGGTTCTAGTGGGATATAGTTAAAGTGGTCCAAGATATAAGAGTGATGACTTGGACAGAGTTTAAAGATGTTTTCTATGATTAGTACTTCAATCAAATGGTTAGGACTCAGAAGTTAATAGAGTTTGTGCGTCTTCACCATACGACCTCAGTTGCAGAATATATACGAAAGTTTGAGGCAATTTCCTGATTTGCTAGTCATTTAGTGGCTACAAATGACCTCAAAGTATACGAGTTTGTCCAAGGATTGAAGGCAGAAATTTATAGAGGTATAACAATTTATGGTACAGAAGGTGTGCCATATTCCAAGACAGTTTCTAAAGCTTTGTTGAGATGTAATATCCCAAATTTTTCCTTGAGCTAAGCACAAGGCTTATGTAATTATTTTGGGATAATAGGAGCTGAATTGGACGACTTGAAGATATTGGTAAAGAGAAATGTCTTTGGAATAAGTGAACTATGATACTCCGTTATGTTCATAATAAAGAAAGGAATTGGATTAGTAAAAGAAGATACACCTGGAGTATAGAACGTATAAGGTTGAAGTTACAAGGCCTACAATATATATATTGAGTAAGGAATAAATTTACGGATAGTTGAATAGTTCAAATGTTGGCCAAGGAGGAAATATGTTTAAACGTAATTGGACATATTTGTATATCGTAAGGATACTACAAAAGCTTAAGAATAATAATAAGGTTCTTATTAGTTATTGGAATTTTGTCTTGGATAAATGTGATGAAAGGATAGTGGAATATATTGTATAACTTGATTTGGACGACAAATATGTTCGAATGTATATATATGGATTTATAGTATAATGGTTTGGAAAAAGATGAAGAGGTATGAAGGGAATTTGCAATTTCAATTAAGACCTTGATTTATGATTACAATATGTATATTGATAAATATAATAATCTATAGAAAAATGCGTATTTCATTGATTTGGAATCTGCAGTTAATTGTGGCGGTCAATCGACGAAGTATCGATCGACCGGTGTTAATCTACTGGCAGAAATCCTGGAAGGAATTTGTAGATGCTTGGCTGATGACTGGTCGATTGGCAATGAAGAGAAATTGATCGACCACCATTAAAATTTGTCATTTGGAATGCATAACCGAGGTGTTGATTCATCATCTCAACTGGACGTTTATGGAAGATGTATGATACATTTTGTAACTATCTGCCTTCGTTTGGGTGCCGAGGAGTCGAGTACAGTGGCTTATAAATATGGATAATGGAGAATAGTGGGGGAGAAGAAAGTTGTTTCCAGAGGACCATTGTGAGTGAAAGATAGTTTTGTAAGATTTGGAGGAGGTCCAGAACGAAGTTTTGGGAAACTGGAGAGAAGCTTAGAAGATACTCTCATTAAGCTCCTTGTTCTGCCACCAGTCTTAGAAGGAAAAATGCTATTTGACATGGATGAAATGATTTTCTGGGATATGCTAATGACGAACCAGAAATTCGCCCTTTCAAAGGTGGGAAACACTCTTTGAGATAAGGAATAATTGCATATGATTTGTCTGTAAGGACCTACATCGCAAGGGTATGAGTTTTTATGTTGATTGTTGTTCTCTGCAAATAGTTGATTCTCTGTAAATATGGTTTAAGTGATAGTTTTCATGCTTATAAGTTCTGCTTGATGGTTGGATAGTCGAAGGATAATCATTGAAGTGAAAGAATGGGTATGCATGTTCGGTTATTTTGCAAGAAAACCTAGTAACTATGTGTTTTTGTTTAGGTTTTAGGAAAATAGTGGTCCTCTGTTGTTGTAAAATTTGAAGTTGGTTTGATAATTATTGTAAAGAAAGTGATTGTTAGAATGATTGTCAGTAGAAAGGAGAGAATGAATTTCATGTTGATTTCATTGTAGTGATTTTCCTGCTGCTCCTTAGTATATAGGGATGATCTTATCGTTAGCATGGCATCTGTATACCTTGGTTTAGTAATAAATGGTTAGTAATGGAAAATCTATAAATAGTGACAAAGTATTTTTCATATTAAGTTATCATATAGTTTAGGATCAAAACTATAATATTCACTTAATAATAAACAAGATTTTAAAGTAGGTTATTTACACTAAGTGAATGCCCATTAAATAGACAGTTTGCTTAGAATGATATTTCATCCACGTACGCTATTTATTCCATGGATGTATGATATTGTAATTAAAGTATGTTTAATGTTTAGAATATAAAGCATAGTAATTGTTTGATAGTTGTTTGTTATGATATATGAACTGTTTTGTATGACATTCATGTAGACATGTTATAGGATATAAGTTATGCATTTCATGGGCTAATAATGAAGATAATAACGGTGTTTCTACATAGGTTCAGAAACTTAAGAAGTTTTTCACACGTAGAAACAACTCGTTTGAGTAAGTTCAGAAACTGAAGAGGTTGCTCATACTCAACGAGAGGTGAGTTCGGAGACTGAAGAGGTTGTTCTCACCTAACGGTAAAACGGTAAAATGGTAAACGGTAATGAATATAAATGTAGATGGATCTGTTTTTACTGGGTTCGAAGATTGAGAGGTTGTTTTTATGTAAAAGAAATCCAAATGGTGAGTTCAGAAACTGAAGAGATTGCTCTCACTCAACTTACAATGGTATATGAAACTAAAACATGTAGAATTGTTATAAAGTTTAAGTTTGCATTACATTTTATATTCTTTATTGGGCAATAGACACATTATTTCTCTTGTAATGTAGGTATGAATGGTGAGCCGGTTGAAGTAACTGTTGAAGGAACGTGATGTGATGCGAGCTGATGTTACCATGCGCAAGATGAACTCGGAGGTTATGGCTCTATTAAATAAAGTTGTTTTTAAATGCATAAGATATTGTCATGGATTTTAAAGTATTTTATTATGTTATTTCAGTAAGACGAATTAATGTTTTATTCCGCATAACGTACTCTGATATATTTCAGTAAAATATTTTTTAAATGAGATTTTAAAATATTCAAAATTTTATGAAAAATCTATAAACGGAAATGAGGAAGCAGAAATGCGAGTAAGTAGGCAAACAGAGTTGGCTCAGAAAGTAATAAAGGACATTCTGACTTAGCGGAGTATGGAGGGACAGACTGTAATGACCTGACTTTTCATTTACCTTTAAAAATACGTTAAAATTTAAAACTTTTATAAAACGACTAAATTCTTATTAAAACATTTCAATTTCAATATAATCAGAGTGCCCTTCGAAAGATGGACCGTTAAAACTCTTTTCGTTCTACCTTGTATGACAAACATTATGAAATCTTTTACCAAAACATAGCGGGTTTATTTAAAACATAGCGAAAGCGTAAATAATTGGCTTAAGGAAGAAATACTAAACAAAGCATTACACATTAACTACAAGCCACTTTATCTTTTACTTCTCTTATCCTGACCAGACACAAGTTCTCGCGCGTGCAAATCCTTCATCCCTTCTTTTTTATTTGTTCATCATTTTCTCGTACATGTACCTACACAATAAGTAATTTGTGAGCTTAAAGGCCCAGTAAGGAAATAAGGTTTATGCAATATGTTTTTGCCTCTCTTTAGTTATTTCTAGATTGGGTATTGTCTCAAACCAGTCTTTTTGTTACTTTCCTTCTTCGTTCGTTACTCATACATTGAGCGGGAGGTTAGAGAAACCCTATGGAGAGGGAGTCGCCTATCGGATACTAACCACCTATGATAGCTGGTCTCATTCCCGATGAGGGAAAGAGACCTGTCCAGTCTACCTGATTAAATCCGCACTACCCGTCCGTCCCCTAACTCCCTATTTCTTTTCTTTTTCTTTCGTTCTTTTCTTTATCATTTTTCCTCACATAATGCATATGAGTACAAACCCCAAAGGTGGTACTTCCTATTAGTTTCTATTATCATGATGCAAGTATGACATAACAATAACCATAATTGAATAGCGCATATGAGGAAAGTAAATAACAATAATTGAACTACTCACATAAATGAATAACAAAGCATAATTGAAGGTCACGATAATGAACAACGTATATAAATCGATACAGTAATTAAAAACGCAAAGAAAGGGAACAAATCATAATAGTGAACTAAAACAACGAATGGCATGCTAGAATTTACAAAACGCAACATTAAAAGAACAGCGATCAGAATATGCTATTAAATTAAGGTCATAAGTTAAACATGCTTCAAGTTAAATTACATTTAATTACTCATAACTACTCATACGAATAATCAGGCTTCACAAACACAAGCATACAATGACATTAAATAGACATGAATAATAATTAAATATAACAATTTAAACATGGATAAAGCATAAGGTTGTTGTCCTAGTTAATTAAACATACTCAACAGAAGGACCATTAGTTAGTTAAACATGCTCGGATTACTAGTTAATTAGCTAAGTTAAACATGCTCAGATTAAGAATACTATTAATGTTCTAGTTAAGTGAACA
This sequence comes from Begonia loranthoides, assembly GCA_022433065.1. Classification (NCBI taxonomy): domain Eukaryota; kingdom Viridiplantae; phylum Streptophyta; class Magnoliopsida; order Cucurbitales; family Begoniaceae; genus Begonia; species Begonia loranthoides. The sequence goes on along the minus strand of CM039486.1, from coordinate 15,200,806 downwards.
TGCTCAAGTTAGGGTTATTGTTACAAATGTTACTCTAATTTATTAGACATGCTTAGATTAGGGATTATTGACTTCTAACCATCATAGAGAGTTCGACATTAGTAATAACAGGACAGTGTTAACAAAATATTACGACAAGTAAAACAATATCAGAATTCACATAATAGAATCTTCATCTTAGTTCATCATTCTTTATAACTACAGGCTTATAGTTCATCATGCTATACTTCAGAGGCCACTATTCCATCAGCAATTACTATCAACCAATTACTATCAACTAACAATATCAACTAACACTAAGTATTATCATTAGCAGTAATCATCATGAACTTCTCTAACTAGTAGTTACACCCTATAATTTAAGTAAAGGAAATTACATAATCGTAGTAAAGGAAATTACAGGGAACTAAACACAAAACTCATGCACACTACTTGTGGGTAGGGCCACCACTAGTCAAGACACACTCAAGTCCTTACCCTAGTTGAAGACCTAACTCACGGACAACAAGGACTCCAAATCCTAGCTTCACGGACAGCAGCTCTAGCTCACATCCTCAGCTCACAGAGTCGAGTACCACTATGAAGAAGCCACTCACGAACACACAACACAACCATCAATAGCTCACAGCTCATAGGGGATTTTCTCTCTTCTCGCTAGAAGCTCTCGCAGAAAGGGAGAAGCTGGACAGAAAAGGAGAAAAGGACTGGCTAAATCATGGAGCCATTCCTAGAGAGGAGACAATTGTACGCCTAAGGGATAGGGAGGGGTGTGGTTGACGTTGTCCAAGCGTGGGCTTTGGCATGGGGAGGGATGACTTCGTGCCTCTAGAGTGGGTTTTCTATTGCTAAACAACAAATTTTCTATTATTTAACCCTAATTTATTCGCAAGTTCTGGCCTGTTTTGGACGGGAGGATTCATCTTAGCCTCGTCCGCATGTGTCCAAAACATGCCATTCCTTAGGCAAAATTGGACATTCGAACGAAGGATGGCATCCGCATTCGTCCGAAAGTGTCTAGAAATTGGACAAATTCAAATCGACCGTGTTCGCATCCGTCCACTGTCGTCCGCTGCCATCCAAAACTACCACTCGGACAAAGGAAGGTGTCCGAATGAAACATTCGCATCGTCCGATACTGCTCAGGAATTGGACAAATTCGAAACTTCAGCATCCGCCTGCATCTGCACTCGCCCAGGTCCATCCGAAACTTCACCACACAGACAAAGTTAGGACGCAAAATCACATCTTGAGTCATCCCATGACCCAGGGTCGAGGTGCAATGCATTTACAGACGACATTTCTCATCTGCATGCATCCGCAAGTTGACTCTCAGATGCATCAGGATCCAAATCCTCGTCCTGCTGCATCCTAAAGTATTGGGGACGCCACGTAATGCACTTACGGAAAAAATTTCCCGTCCTCATGTCATCTGCGTGTGTCCGAACCTCCAAAATTCCAACTTTTCTGTCATGTTTTCCTACTTAACTTTCTTCCCATAAATTGTCATACTTATAAGCTAACAAATACGTCCTTGGTAATACCCCGAATATTATCAAATAATTCAAAATACCCTCCAATTATCCTTATTAAACTCCAATATAAAAATTCAGGGTATTACACAAACATAGGATAAAGGAAGAAAAAGGGCACTTGAGAATAAAGATCAATATGCAAAGGACAAGAGGGTACGAAATGAATTGGATGCTACTTTGGTTAAAACCCCTCAAGATGGACTATGTTCTAAATGTCAAAGTAACCATTATGGTTAGTGTAGGGTTGGTACTGGACAATACTTCAAGTGCGCCAGACAAGGGTATTTAGTCAAGAACTGTCTAATGCTAGCAAAAGAGCCAGCAAAAGTTGTACCAAGGTGATTTCAATGGCAGAGGATGCAAGTGAAAATGAATCTGTGGGGTTGTAACAAGTGGGACAGGATTAGACAAAATGTGTAGTGTATGTATTCTGTAGTATTGAATGCGGGATAAACATTTTGGTGTATAAAAATTTTAAGGATATAATATAAGCATTTTTTCTGTAAATTTTCTTCTTGGATATGATTGTATATAGATGAGAATAACGTATGTGTGATTTATTTTGGCTGCGTTGGGATGTAGATGCTTTGCTTCTTTTGGATTAAGTTGAACGATGCATGTGCTAAAAGATATAAATGCTAGAACTGTTTGGATTTTAAGTGTAGGATGTATGAAATGTAGCTTTGGGGGAGTATAGAAATAGGGGAGACTCTGCCCAAATTTTATAAATTGGAAAAAGGGATAGGTGAAAAGCAAGTCTTGCGTGAACTAAGTCAAGTAAATAATTTGGCGAGGTTTCCTATGTTGCAAAGGATTAAATAGAGGGTAGAATTAACGAAGAAATGAAGAGTTGTCAATTTTGTAGAGAAGACCATCAATTAGTTGACCAATTTAGTGGAACCGCAGTTTTGGCACTTGGAGAGATTTATGAAAAGGGCTGAGCATGAAAATGCAAGAGTAACAGAGAAATTGGATGTAGGTTAGAAGAAGTTCTGCGATTGTGACCACCTCAATTTGATGGAGAGAAAGTTGTACAGTGAGGGATGCAAGGTGAATGAAGAGAGTTGTTTGGATTTAGAAAATGAAATTGCATGGTATGTACGTAGATGTTGTTGAAGAGTTAAATGTTGCGTTCCCTGCAGTTGGGATAGTCGAACTTGAATTTGTGGATAATATTGTTGAGGTTCTGTTTTGCCAATGATTGGAGTTGTAATAGACTCTGTTGGTCGAATAGAAATGAAATGGTGAGGGAACAAGATAGGACGGAGTTACCTAAGTCATGAAGTGTAGGGGAAGTAATAGGAAAGTATTGTAGAAAATAGAATCTCAATAGCTGATGGAAGGTGAACCAGAGATAATAAGATCAAAGAGACCTCTCATTGACGGTGAGTCACAAGAAAATGAGAAATGTGCTCAAGGAGACACTTCACTTCAAAGAGAGAATACTACAATTTCAAGAGTTAAGGAGTGTTAAAGGTGTAAAAGAAATCAATCTGGATGATGTTTTGCAGATTCGAAGTAATGTTTTAAAGATAATGAGAATGGTCATTTCGCCAAAGATTGTCCGATTTTTGGTTAAGGAGCGAAAAATGTTGGCACCGAAGGTATTTTCTATCGTGAAGAATGTAAATGAAGAGTGGATCTGTAGGGACGTAATGAGTGAGATAAGACTAGATGCAATATGAAGTGTAAGTATTTTGTGGAACTATAAGCGAAATCGGTGTTGTTGGTGAATAAAGACATTAAAGATATAATTTGAGCATGGGTTATGTGAATTTTCTCCTTTGATATAATGATATATAGATGAGGGAGATGTTTTTAGAGTAATAAAGCTGGTCATATTGCAAAGATTTCTCATACATTACCTAATGAGGGGAATGTCTTTTGCGATAAATGAAGATGGTGATCATATAACTTGGATGTGAGTTACTATTTTGCTAAGTTCTTGTATTTTGCAGAAGTGGGAATGGTGAAATTTTCAAAAATTTTATATAAAAGTAGGATACAAGAAGTCGATTTTAGTACTCTATGGAATGAGCGCTAAAGGTTATTTTGGTTGTTACATCGAAGGAGTGCTCATATTGGGCAAATTTTGAGGACGAAATTTATATAAGGAGGGAAGAATGTAATACACAGAATTAAGCTGAGACTAAAAATAATAATAATTATGAATTTTTGGGATTTTGGGATGATTTTATTATGGAATGTGATATCCCAAAAATAAGCTGGGTATAAATTGTATCGATTATTGGAATGGGGGTTGAACATTTAGTGTACGATTACGGAGATAATTGGTGGATATATATATATATATATATATATATGAAGGAGAGGTTGAGCGAGCGGTTGACATTTTTGGTTTGAGTGTTGGAGTGGTCAAGCAATGCTTGACCGGTCTCAAGGGGGAACGAAATGACAGAAGCGAAAGAAAATGTTGACCATGTAGGAGCGGTAGAGCATTGCTCAACCGGTCCCACAGATTTTTCGGCAAATTGTAAATCCTAAGAAGTTTGCTTTGTGATCTCTCCATGTGCTTCTCCCTTTACAGATGGCAATCATTAAAAATGGTTAGCTGAGATTATGGGGATTATATTATGCATGAGTGGAGCTTGCTGGAGAATTAGAAAGAGAGAAAGAGACAGAAAGTAGAGAGTGCTCTTTGGTGATGCTAGGTGTCACAGAAGAAAAGTGACAAAGAGGAACTGAGTGAGAGATTGAGGGGAAAAGGAAGAAGGAAGAGAAGGAGAAGGAAAGACAAAGAAGAAAGAGAGAAAGACAGAGTGAGGCAAAGAAAGAGAGCGAGAGAGACAAGGAGAAGGGAGCTCCCGAGGTTTCTTCCCGATAAGAATTTCCATCACTTCTATTTATGGATTTTATGGAATTAATAAGTAGAAGATATATGTAGAGGGAGGATGAAGTGATTAAGACTCCCTGTTGTTTACTACTTCGTAGGGCATGCGTAAGGATCATGATGAATTCTCTCCGTCGGACTTCTTTATTGGTAAACTATTGGATTGAATTGTTTGTAATGCTCCTTGTTCATTTATAGCTAGATAAATATGCCTTGTTGCTTGAAATTAGCCCTCTGTTGTTTATTGCCTTGTTGGACATCATTGAAGATATTGTTATTAGACATTGAGAAATATGTGTATGGTTTGTTAATGGATGTCTAGTTTCCTATTTTAATTACTGCTTGGTTTATGGGTGTTGCAAATGGAATGTACTCTATGAATGAAAATATTTCCCTGTTGTGTTTACAACTTACTGATTGATGTTAGATTTGGATTATGAAGTGTTGTTAAGTGATGAGTAAGGAATAAGAGTATAGATAACGTTGAGGATGTTAAGTTTTGAATGTTGGAACTGTTAAGTGTTATGGTTTATAGAATTTTGTGAATGGTTATTGCTATGGTAAAATATCTGAATTTTGTTAAAGATTATTTTTTTGGGGCGATGAGATCTTTGAAGGAGATCTTTCACTTTTGAATGAAGTTCAAGATCTCGTTATGGTAAGATAACGATAGTGGAATTTTAAAGGATTTTGAAAGATGGTTTTGATATGGCAAGTCAAGAGGCGAGATATATTCGCATAGATTTGACTGACTCTTTGTGGGTTTTGAAGATGTCACCATCGTGGTTTAAATGTTTTAAAACCTGGTTAGCATCAGTTACTGAATTTACCCTTGAAGACTTTTAAATCTGGTGTGCCACATGATATTTTCTTTTTTCTGGTTATCGTTCGATCTCTAACAAATGGTATCAGAGCTTTAGTTTTGGGAGTTCGTGTTTCCAAGCATGGTGAAACTATTCACTCCAGTCGTTCCGCATCAAACAAGTTTTGTGTAGTTTTTTTAGAAAATTACAATTTTTGGGCAAAAGAAAAGAAAGAAAAAAAAAAAAGAAGGAACGAGAAAGTTGTTCCCCCTGCCATTCGTCTTGCTCATGAGATTTGTTCTCTCTATCGTCTAGCTGCCGTTAGAAACAAATTCCTCGTTTTTCATCTCTGTTTGGAGTTCTCTAGAGAAGTTATGTCTCCGAACAAAATGTTCATCATTGGAGGGTTTTTTTATTTATCGTCAGTCACCATAGATCATCTACATTGGTGTTCTCCATTCTTGTTGCCAAGCCGTTTACATTGGGGTTGGCACAAGAGTGTCCTTTGCAAAATTAGATTGTTGCCAAAGACAAAAAATTTTCAAAATCATTGGGATTTTTGGAAGATTTTTGGGAGATTAAATTTGATGGATTTATGGAAAATTTGGAATCGCAGGAATATCTCAATCAAAGAGATTGTTTTTCGGTTGAAATTCAAATAAGGTTTGAATTTTGTAATATTTTGGCAATTAGATTTGATTTGATTTTGGAGATGATTTGCTATTGTAAAATATCTGAATTTTGGAGATATCTTTTGGAATCTTGTGATATCCATGGTTTTCACTTCAATATTTTAGGGTCAATATTTTATTGAAGTCAGTGATCTTTTGGGTCATATATTTTGTTAAAGTTATGTTTCTGGGGCGATGAGATCTTTGAATGAGATCTTCCACTTTTGAATTGAGATTCAAGATTTCGTTATGGTAAGATAACGATAGTGGAATTTTAAAAGATTTTGAAAGATGGTTTTGATATGGTAAGCCAAGAGGCGAGATATATTCGCATACATTTGGCTGACTCTTTGTGGGATTTGAAGATGTCACCACCGCAGTTTAAATGTTTTTAAACCTCGTCAGCATCAGTTGCTGAACTTACCCTTGCAGACTTTTATATTGGTGATCTGTATATTTCTTTGAGACGGGCAGGTGGGTCCTTGTTGCAGATCTTCTTTAAGGGTGTAGAAGAGGAAGATTTGAAGATTTACAAATTGATTTCTTGCATCAGAATTCATTTTAAGATGGAGATTGTAAGAATTCAGGGTTTTGAATTCGTTTTGTTGGGCCGGGCTGACGAGCACGCGGTATGGATCTCTTTCATAGAATTCATGTCAAGGTGGAGATTGTTAGATTTCGGTGTGACCCAAATTCTATTGGGCTGGATCAGAGGGCCTGTATTGTATATCTCAGTTAGGGTTTTGTTTTCTCTATAAATTGATGTAAGCTAGAGTCGCAAAACTCACGATTGTATTTTGATCTTCATAGTAGATTATTCCTCTGCCCGTGGTTTTTTCCCAAAAGGGTTTTTTCACGTAAATCTTGTGTCCCACATCGTACTTTCCTTTTCTGATTATCGTTCGATCTCTAACAGTTATTGGATGTTTGGCTCTTTTGTTTAGTAGTTAAGTTGAGTATTGGAATTGTTAAGCATTAAGGTTTATGGAATTTAGTATATTGTTATTAATAATTAAATGTTATGGATTTGTGAATGTATTAAAGGAAGAGGAGGAACTCAAGTGCTAAAGCACGTTATGAATGTCAGGTAAGTGATAGTGCTTGTGTTTTGCCAAAAGGCTTACATTGCAAGAATTAGGAAATTATATGTTGACTGCGTCACGACCCAAAGACGGGCCGGACAGAACCGCCGGGTCAGACGACTCATCTTTGTAGAGACCCCAATCACCCAGCCCAAGGCGTGAATTAATTTGCTGAAGCCTTTTATACATTTTGTGCGGGCCAAAAGATATGGGCCTAGGTTCGAGTAGAGATCACGAGAAAATGATGGTGCATAAATTTAAATGAAATCCAAATATTGTGCAACAAATCCAAACCAACAGTATTAAGGTTTACAGACCAAATGTAAATATCCTCACCAAGTAAAAATAATCACTCAAATATAAATAACAAAACACTCCAACTTCTGATTCTTAGCTGCTCTTGCCTTTACCTGAAGTTTTGTGGAGGAGTCATTGGGGTGAGTGACTAATTCAGTAAAGTATAGCTATACTAGATGCACCTCATGCAAAAGTGGTTTTTCTCTATTTTCGAAAACAGGGTTATGTTTCTCATTTTTACCATACATGGATTTTTAAGTGAAATCTCTTATCATATTATAAATCTGGCCCAAGGCCATTGATGAGGCTTTTATCGAAAACTCGTTGTATACATAGACAACTATACCTCGTAAAATAGGCCATCATCATTTTCCAATCCAAAAACGTCATCAGTGAAAAGAAGTAGTCACTCAAAGACCCACCCGACACTCATCATAGAATAAGTGGTCACCCGTCGATGACAACACCTCATGAGGTAGAAGAAGTAGCAATGATGTCGGTTAGAAGAACCAGGACGTCACCCAAGTAGCCGGCGATTTGCTAAGCAGTGACACAACTCGTACGATCAAACAGAACGAATATGGTTACTCGCTATATATAGACTTGTTTATTAACTAAGATACCTAGAAGCTCTAAACTGACGAGGGTTGCTGACGAGCAAGATTGGCCGTCACTCCACCTGTCAAATGAAACGGTACTTAGGATAAACAAGTCTCAATGACTAACAACTGTCTGATCGGTGGGACAAACCTTGGAAAGGTTTAGGGGCTTGCGACCCAAGGTGGCATCATCACCCTCCCATCCTATTTATAACTTTTTAAGGATCTCGACCTAAGAACACGTCACCAATGCCCTATCCTTTTTTTGCACATACAACCAATCAACCTTCATGTAGCAGAAGGTTTCAAAGGGAATAGCCTCGTGATGCTTTAGCGCTAAAGTGCCTAAGACATCAAGATGATTCATCCTCCAATATATGCACAATAATTTTAAACCATGTACGAAAACTGAACGTGAGAAAACATACATATACATAAAAATTGAGGTGCTATCGAACAGTCCCAGTCATTTTTCAATTGTGGTATCCCACAAAATAATTATTTTGAAAACGGGATGCAATGTAATGCAAGAGGTATAGAAATTCCTAGCTTTTCGGCGTTCTTTCTTGTTGAGAGGAGCAACCGTCTCCTCAAGAATTGAATCACACTCACCGAAATCGTCCAAGCCTGACAAAGGTATAAACAAGGGAACTTATGAATAATTTCTAAAAAATAAATTGAGGGTCCTATACCGAGAATAGGAATCCAACCCAAGTGTAAGTGACCTATCTAATAACCCTGACAAAATTCCCAATCTTCATCTAACAACATTCTTTAAACTCAAAATCCAACATTAAACACCCAAATAATTTCTAAAATCCAAAATCTCATTTCTTTAACGTTGATAGATCTCACTTCGACCAAGATAGAACTTGAGATCAAAATCCTCAAGTTTCATAACAAAACTGTAGCGTCAAATTATTCTAGCAATATGGATAACTAAATCCAAATAAGACCCTTAAACCAACTAAACTTTCAACTTTCATAAATCAACAAATTATTTTACTCATAGTGAACAACATAAAAGCAAAATCCCAGTCCTATCCAAAAATAACAGAAGCAATAATAACAATCTATCTTCGGACATTTTCTATAACCACAGCAATTTAAACAAAAACCTAGCAGCTACACTATTTATGGCAGCAATCAGAAATCAAATTATCAAAACAACATGTCCATTCTTGGGTCCTTTCCACCAAACAAAATCAACATCAGCTTCTTAACATTAACCAAATTTTATTCTATAAATCAGTGACCAAATAAGGCATAATCCTTGGCATTTTTCTCATCCAACTAACAATATTTTTGGGACTCCTAACCAAAGCAAAAATCCACATCAAAATAACAGGAAATGTTAGCACAAACATTTCCAGATAGAAGCATTCAATCGGCATGTCCATCAAAATAGCTAAAATGCAAGACTCATTCAATCCAACAATGTGACATCCAAACCAACCAACCAGAAATGATTTTAGAAGCTAAAAATCAAAATAGAAAGTACTAAGCTCACCCACAGAACTGAATCGGCATTCTATATACTCACCAGAGTTGGAAGACAGGCTCGGTTTTGGAGTTGTTGTCGCCGGTGGTCAGGTTTCTAACAAAGATGAAGCTCTAGCTCAGAGTGCAGAGTCATTGGTCATTGCTACTCAAACACCCGAAGCCAATAGTTGACCACTCGGAGTGTAACGCCCCGCGTTTTTAAACCTTTTATTTCTTTATATTTTCAGTCATAAAATTTTTTGTTTTCTTTATTCTTAAAACGTGTGCAATAAAAACATATCAGAGTAAATTAGAAGAATAATTTCAAAACATTATTTAATAAAAGTCCATTTATTTTACAAAAAGATTTAGAAAGTTCGCAGTCCATTGTATTACAAAACATTACCAAAATAAAATCATTATTTAAAACAACCCGATTATTTCTGTGAGCCATAACCTTCAGGTTGAATCCGGTTGATAACTCAAGACCTCAACCGGTAATACCTCCTCCTCCACATTGACATCAATATAATCATCTGCATCACGGTGTAAGAAAATGAGCCTAATGCTCAGCAAGAAATACAATGTATGCTTATGCTCATGCTTATGCAGTCCTTATCTAGAAAAGAACCTATCTTTTCTTCCTTTCGTCATTTCCTTTTCCTTTCCTTTCCTTTACATTTCCTTTCTTTATCAGAGATAGGATACATCTGTTGGTACGGCTTAACCAACTCCATACTCTACATGAGCTGGAGGTTTCCATCAAGGGTGTTACCACTACCGTCACCTAATCTCTGTCTTTTCTGACATTGAGCACTAAAAGCAGGGTTACATCTGTTGGTCTTGTGGCTTAACCAACTCAACACTCTACATGAGTTGGAGGTTTCCATCAGGGGTGTCACCACTAAGCACTGTCACCCTCTCTCCCGAACCCTCACACACCAATTTACGTTTATTCATTCCTTTTTATTACTTTATCATGCAATGCATGTCACATTTTCATAAGTCCTATCGTGATGCATGAATGTCAGTTCATATTCAATCCCTAGCAGTCCACAACAGTCTATAGCATATATCAAAGGAAACATTGAAGCAATCCATAACAGAGGGCGATTCACAAACATCCATTAATTTGTTTTAACCAAGTAGAGAGCAAATTCACGGATTCATTTTCAGCAATTATCAAAGCAACATATATCAGTATGACTTACAACAATTAGATGCACCATTTTATTGATTTTCAAAGCAACATATGGTCAAACCAAAAATCAGGAGTCAAACATAATCAACAGGCACAAACAACCCCGTGATGCAGGGCCTCCATTGGCCAACTTGCATCTTATTTCTTACATGAAATTCCTCTGTCGAAGTTTTTTTTTCCTCCCGCAGCAGCAGCCCTCTCTTTTCTTTTTCAATCAACACTTATTCTCTCTCCCTCCGTCCTTCAGCTCTCTCCTGTCATCAATTTATAGATAGAAGTTACCTCTTCTTTCTTCTTTCTTCAGACAATCAAGAAACCCTTCAAAGCTTTTCCTTATATTCTGCATCATGTTTTTGAATTTTGGTAGTGGAAGTCGTAATTTGGGAGAGGAGATTGTGGCACGTCTCTCCCGTCTCAATTATCTCTCCGATAGCCCTCCCCATTTTTCTTCTCTGCATTAATTCAGTCTCCACCACTTTCATTTACTCATGGACAGCAGCCATTGGGAAAACGACTACACTCGGCCGAACAATTCCAAGTGGGTCAGAGTTGATGCATCAGACCGGACTAACTCACCATACCGCAACAGTTTGTTCATCCAAAAAAACCCTGCTGTTTCATCCTGCAATTTCATCCACGCTATTTCCCATCCAAAATCGTGGCACTTATCTTGACAGAATCCAACATAATCCAATTCAAACCACATTCAACAGAGTATTACCTCGGTTTGATGATTTTGCTGCACACAGAAGAACTCGTAGTGCATGGTTCGTTCAAATCCCACGGAATCGCGGTCCAATCATAGCCCCCCACTCGGTTCGCCTCCATGGTTCGTCAGGCCGACGACCTGCAAACCGTCAAACTCTTCATGCATGCCAGACCTGAGCTATCATCGTTCCCCTCCTCTTTCGTCGCCTGTCTCCCTCGCGGCTCGTTCGATCTCCCCTCTCCTCATAGCCCCTAAACTTTCTAACTCCAATGTCTTGGTGGGATTTTCCCCCCCTTTTCCTCCATCTTCATTTTTCATCCCTTTATTTATCTATTTTATTTGTTTCCACTTATGTATTTCTTTTATCTCATAATTTCCTTAATTCTTTTCCATAATATATAAATGTGTATACACATCATATATTGTATAGCTTACTCAAATTTCCAACTTATTCGGAATATCATCCGACAATGTTATAACTCTAATTTAGCTCTTCAACTTCATTTCATAAATTAACTTTCGATCAAAAATTTCTAATTCCACCAATTTAACCCATTGACCAAATTTGCGTACATGGCCACTACGCGACAATTTAAGTCAACTTTTCAATATTATGACCGATTTTAAAGCAAAAAATTAACATGTGGAATTTCTTATTTAAAATTTCACAAGTTTTACAAACTGTGTTTATTAGATTTAGGTTTTTACGTTATAGATTTGATATGGTTTATGCTTGAAAATTGTAGGATTTTGATATTGATATGCTTTGAGAATGTATTGCTACTTGATATTGTGTTTATTAGAATTAAATTCTTTTAATGATGTGTTTATAGATTTAAGTAAGGATATTGATATTGATCATGGTTGAGGATTATAGGATGTTGATATGGTCATGCTTTGAGGATATAGAACTGTATGGATTCACAAGCATTGCATGCATCATGGTTTTCAAAATGATACGAAAATAATTTTAGGCATGGTTTTGAAAAGGAAACGAAAATGAAAAGAAAAGAACATGAAATGTAATGAAACAGGTTTTGTGGATCGATAGGTAAAGCTAAACACAAAACGAAAGAAATAAACATAAAAAGGTGTGACGAGATGTGAGGTTGGGTTGGTCACTCATTCTCGTCAAGTTTAGACATCTCTAAAGCCGTCAAGTCAAGATAAATAAAAAAGGGACATTTGGAGGTGTGAGGTTGGGTAGACCACTCTTTCTCATCAAGTTTAGACATCTCCAACGCCTGTCAAGATCAAGTAAAGTAAAGATTAAAAAAAATAGTAAAGGAAATAGAAATAGTAACGTTAATAAAAATAGAAACAAAAATGAAAATAGATACGGATAGAAAAGTAGAAACGGAAATGGATACGGATACAAATACAAATATGGATAGGAGAACGGACACGAAAACAAAAATGGAAACAAATTTCTAGAAATGGAAATGGAAATAGAAAAAGAAACGGAGATGGTGACAGAAACGAAAACAAAAACAAAAATGGAAACAAAAATGTAAATGGAATGGAAATGGAAATAGAAATAGAAGCAAGAATAGAAACAAAAATAGAAGAAAGACTATAACGTAAAGGATAAAGGAAAACGAAAATTGATAACTACATATTGTTTGTAAAAGCTGCATTGCACGTATATTTCATGTTTTTTTTATATCACTTACTAAGCGTTTGGTCATTAGTTAAGTCTTGTGCTATAGGTACATACAAGAACACGAGAACAGATCAAGGAGTAGTTGATGAAGGATTTGCATGTGTGAATCTTGTGGCTAGCTAGGCTAAAGGTAAAGAGAAATTGAAAAGGGTTTTATAAAAAGGTTTTCAATTGTAAAAGAAAATGATTTTATTTATAGTCTTTAAATGATTTTATGAACAAAAAGCCTTCTTCTATTTTTACAAAAGAAAATTTTTAAATTTTACATGTTCTTAAGTGTAAGAAAAACTGGCTCTCTACAATCCAAGTGGTCGAGCACCAATAAAGAATAGTTGCCAAAAGACTTTTAGACTTGGTGAAGAAGAAAGGGAGAATGATTTAATTAATCTTTTACTTAATTAACCTAGTAGGTACAAAGTAAAGAATCAGACAACTTAAACTATGAGCCAATTTAAAGTTATTGTTGCATAATTAGTTTACTATTATTTTATAGTTTGTAACTGGTTATATAAAGCCTCCTAGTGCTTATGTTTTGATTAGTTGAAATTGTATAGAAAAAGCTTATGCGTAATTTTTGAAATTGGAGTGATTTCTTTTTCAACCCTTTGGCGTGCAACCAAAGTTTTCTTTGTGTGTTACATCACAAGATTGTGCTCACTTGGAAGTTGGGCGAGTTCTCTTATTGGCATCTACGTTCTTACTCCTTGGAGGAAGAAGGTGTAAAGTGGTGTCCAACTTTCCAAAGGTGCTTCATCAACAAATCATCCATACGGGAGCAATCATCACAATTACTTTCTATTTTTGGTGACCTAATTTCTATCAAGTATTTTTCCTAATATATAATGAATATTTCTATCATTCTTCAAGGAGTTCGTTCATTATTCATCCAAGAAGACATGGTCCAAATTTTAGCTCAAAAGCTTCTAAAATGAGGGAGTTAATGGATCTCAAAGTCAGACTTTCCAAAAGTGAGTTTTGTGGCCAAATAAGGAAATAATGAAACCAGTCGATCAGTTCGACTGCCAACTCGATTGAAGGCTTCATCTGTTTGCCACTACCTTTTTTAATGTCAATCTTCTGCTTGACCGTGAAGTCCCGGTCAATCTAAATCCTTCAGAACCAGTCGATCTCTGCCTTGTATTTTCCTCTTGATTGACCACCGCCTTCCTTGATTGAATGCCGAGCCTAGAGTTGCCACAATTCTTCAATATTCATCAAGTCTTCAAGTATCAATTGTCCAACTTCTTCAACACTTCAACATCCTCAATATTTACAGGTTATATATTCTTACCCCTTCCACTAGTGCATCATTTGGTATCAGAGCTAAAATGATTCTTACTAATTCTTGAGATTTTTTTACACAATGATGAGGGGATGACACTACTCATGGAGTTATTTTTTGAACGAGAAAAATTCACCACCATCCATTCTGACTTTTAGTGGTGCCGAAGATTATTACGATTGAGAGGACAAAATCTATGAGATTATTAAGAGGGCATACTATTTGAAAAAAGATTTGGTAAACCTTATTTCTTCTAAATTTCAAGGAAGAGCTTTATCATGGTGAAAACATTTGGTTACCTATCGAAGAGCATAGGGGGAAGATGACATCAAAACATTGTTTCAGATGAAAAAACTTTTGAGACGAAGGTATGCTCCACGTTTTATCAAAATTGTCCCATCCTCACCTGTTGCACCACAGAATCCTCTAAAGATCGATTAAATGGAAAAGTTATTTAATTATTTTTGAAGTGTTTTCTTTGTAGATACTCAAGGGGAAAGAGCTATTAAGGTCTTCAATTATGACCTTAATGTATTCAAACTAAAACATAGGTGGAAGATCAAGTATATTAGAACTTCTCAAATCTACCTAGAATCTGACCTTTGAGCACTTGTTGGCAGTTAAAAAAAATCTTGTATCAAAATAAAAGCTTTATAGAATTTGTAATTGATGTGTCAAGGTTTCTAGAATGTACTTATTCATAAAAGTTGGAGTTTGTTTATGTCAAATGCACCTTTAACAGAGAGCTACAAACTTCAATCGAGGACAAAGTTAAAGATTCTAGTGTCGAGGCTTAAGGAGGGTAACAAGCTAAAAATATGTCCTTTCAACAAGTTGACATGTTTCTTTACTCTATGTTTTACTAAAACATTAATATTTGGATGTATTTGGATTATTTTGTTGGATGTTTTTTTTTTGGACAATTTGGTGCTCGACTAGTGTGTTAACCGAGCACTCATGCCAATTTTGTTTCTCTTAAGGGAAATTTTGTAATTTTTGTTTTAGGGCAACTCTTAAGGAAATATTTAAACTTTCTTAAGGCTTTCTTAATGCCCTAATTTGGAATTAAACTCAGCTGAAGCTTTTTAGTTTAAAAGATTTCCCTCTTAAACACTTAACTACTTGCTTAGGTTTTCAACCAAGCTTGTAACCAGAAAAATCATCTATCTCATTGTTCTTGATTTGGTCTTGGAGATAGGCCCTTATACTAGACCCTCCTTCATCTCATATAGAGGTGTTTCCAAGTGCGAGTTTCTAGAAGACCAAAGGAAAAAAAGGTGGAGTTGTTTCTTGGACAAGAGACCCATTGAAGTCATTATTACCTGTTTTAGGTGATATCGGACCGGTTTGTAAGTGTGATATAATTTTCATTAGTTTATGTTGTGTTTCTAGCTTTGGATTTTTGAGACATTGTTGCTCACTGGATGGGAATGAAGTGTTCAAATTTTGGTGCTGATTGGAATTGATTCTATGATTTTTTGCAACTTTTGTTATTGGTGTCCGAAACTATTTTCTTTGGTGTCTCTTTTGGCAATCTATTTCCAATTGCATAGCTCCCTCATCGTGATGAATTGAATTTTGTTTTTTGGTGGAACCTTTGCCTCTATTCTTTCTACCCACCCTCCAAATTTGACACTGATTGACTCTCTGTATCAAAAGTTATTGAAGTTCCATTACGGGTGTTCTGTTTTGAGTAACCGCCAAGTGCTCATCCCTCCATTGTTGTGTCCTTCGCACCCCTTGGTGCATCATTTGGTATCAGAGCCAATTTTCCCTCCTTATACTGATATGCCGCAAGGTCCCTTGATTAGATCGAGAGCCTGTGAGATTTCTAATTTGTTTGCTCATTTTGCAAGGGATTAATTCTATGCTAATCTTGGAGGAGAACCAACAATTGAAGACATGGAGGAACCCTTCAATTTATTGGTTTGGACACATGGAGGAGACAACTCAAGTGATGCTCCTCTCGGCCCTCATGAAAAGCACTCCCACTAAAGCCGTGTGTTTCAATCCTTTTTTGTACATTTTATGCTAATGCTTTTTGGAGATTATCATGCTGGTGTTTTTTAGGAGATTTGCATGGTTTTAGAAAAGGAACTTTTGCATGAGAAATGGAGTGGCGATGCTAGAGTCCATGGATCACACAAGCCAAGTTTACTCGGCCATCCACCTAGCCGATTGGTTACCCTTTTTTCAACATTGCCATTTTATTTTATTATGTTTTTTCATTTCCTTTCCTTATTTTTGTAACCCTAATGGGAGCACTATATATATTACATGTTAGCTACTGTGAAGGTAGTGAACATTTTGACAAAAACCCTAGCTTTGAAGAGAGACTCTTCACCTCTTTGTGAGGAACAAATCGGCCAAGCTTCTTGGAGTAGATCCAAGTAAGTGAGCCACCATTTCTTTAATCCTTGTTTATTTTGGTTGAAGATCTTACTGTCCCTCTTTGCCCTGCTGCCTCTAAGGTAGTAGATCCAAAGTGTAAGTGAGGTAAAACGCACATCCTAGCCCGGTTGGAGACATTCCTTGTGGAGCTCAATCAAACCTAAGGTGCAGATCGGTTCACCTTAGGCTCCTTCCTATTCTATTTTCCATTTTTACTCTAACATTCCTTGCACCAAAGTTAACAAAAACCATTGCCAAAATCACTCCACATTCATCAGGGTTCCAAGGAAATAAGAATCATCAGAAAAGGAGTTCGGGTTCAGAAGTTACACAACTTTCTTTACTGAAGACTCAATCTGTCGATTCCCACCGACCTCGGAGCAGCTTTCGTACGAGATCTTGAGTTGCATACAGGCTTTTGAGCTGAAATTTTGAGGGACTAAACTAGATATATGTGAGAGTGAGGTATCCAAAAATTAGCGTCATAGGAGCTTTGGAGAGGAAGTTCAACCATTGCTAATCTGAAGCAGCTGCTGGAAAGTAGTAGCTGCCACCTCCTACTTGCTTTAAGTACTCCATTTTCATTGGTCCAATTTTTTACCCTTCTTTTAGAGGCATGTCAGCGTGGTATCAGAGCTTAATTGATCTGTGTTTGGTTACATTTTGGTGGTAATTTACTTGGTATTATGATGACAAGAAGTGGGGCTCAACAAAACCAAAACCGAGAAGCTTCAATTAGTCAACCGGTTGCTCCTCAACCACCTCCCATTGTTGAACCATCTTTGCAGCAGCAAATGAACTCTTTTAAGGAAGAGATAAGGCTGATGTTACAAAAATTTACATTCGCACAGAGGGCCCAACCAAATGCTGACTGACCACAACAAAATCCTCAAACCGCAAGGAGAAGAAATGTGGGTGTTCGGAGACCCCATTTTTATGATGATGAATCCAATTTTACTCCAAGAATTTCCACCAAAGATGAGTTGAAGAATGTCAAAGTATCCATTCCTCCTTTCAAAGGGTCCAGCCAAGGTGATGAATTCATGGAATGGAATGAAAAGGTGGAGAAGATTTTTGGGTGTTATGATTATTCCGATGGTGCAAAAATTCACCTTGTGGTACTTGAGCTTAATGGTTATGCTCACTTGTGGTGGGAGAACCTTAAAGCTCAGCAGAGGAGAGATGACATGGAAGAAGTTGATACATGGAGGGAAATGAAAATTTTGATTAGAAAGAAATTTGTGCCACTGCATTACCGACAAGAGTTGCTTCATCAAGTGCAAAGTTTGAGACAAGGGTCATTGATGGTCGATGAGTATTTGGCCGAGTTTAAAACTTTGAAGACTCGATGTTGATTTGAAGGACCAGAGGATCAAGTCATAGCAAGGTTCATTAAAGGCCTCCACCGTGATATAGGAGACATTGTCGAGTTGCAACCACTTGACACCATGGAGGGTGTTATCCAAATGGCCGTGAAGGTGGAGCGGTAAAGATTGAGAAAAGGAAAGGAGGTGGCTACCAAGTTCACCCCTCAAAGAAAGTTTACCTATCCCAAGCCTCAAACCAAGGAGAATGAGAAGATAACAAACTTCAAGGGGGCAAATAACAAGGGAGTTACCATCAAAACCGTGGAGGATAAGAAAGTGGTAGATGGAGCTCCAAAGCCGAGAGCAAGGAACATCCAATACTTCAAATGTCTCGGACATGGTCACATTGCCTCTCAATGCCCTAATAAACGAGTTATGATTTTTAGGGATGCCACAAATGAGTTAATTAGTGAGGATGAAGATGAAGCATCCACCACCCTTGAAGAGGGAGAAGAAAAAGTTTATGTGGCTTAGAGATGCTTGGCACAAGAAGGACCTTTGTTGATGGTGATTCAGAAATCTCTAGTTGCTCACACTCATGGAGACAATGAGCAAAGGGAGAATATTTTCTTTAGTAGATGCCTAATCAGAGATAAAGTGTGTTCACTCATCATTGATGGAGGGAGTTGCACAAATGTGGCATCTCAGCTTGTGGACAAGTTGAAATTGGAGACCACCATGCACCCGAATCCATACCAATTGAGTTGGTTGAATGACCGTGGAGTGTTGAAGATGTCAAAGCAAGTGAAGATTGATTTTTTTATTGGGGGCTATGAAGATCAAGCCCTCTTTGATGTAGTGCCAATGGATGCAAGCCAAATATTGTTGAGAAGACCATGATAATCTGATCGAAGAGTATTGTATGATGGTTACACAAATGAGTACTCACTCAAGCACCAAGTTAAGAATTTCATTTTAATGCCTCTTGGTCTGAAGCAATTGGCCAAGGATGAGGAAGCTAAGTGGGAGTAAAAGTCTAAGGCTAACTTGTTTTTGTCAAAACATGAGTTGAGGAAGAGCCTTTGTGGAGGTGGGCCGATTGTCCTCATCTTGTTTAAAGAAAGAATGGAGGAGCTAGGAGTAGTTCCGATGGAAGTTGCACAACTCCTTAAAGATCTTCAAGATGTTTTTCCTGAGCAGTTACCACAAGGACTTCCACCCTTTCGAGGGATTGAGCATAGAGTTGATCTTGAGCCCGGAGTAATTCTTCCAAATCATCCTGCTTATAGACTAAACCCGGAGGAGGCCAAAGAACTACAAAAACAGGTTCAAGAACTTCTAGAGAAAGGATACATTCGAGAATCATTGAGCCTTTGTGTTGTTCCTAGTTTGTTGGTACCCAAGAAAGATGGCACTATGAGAATGTGCATTGATGTAGGGTCATAAATCAGATTACTACTAAGTATCGGTTTCCCATACCGAGACTAGAAGACATGCTTGATGAACTTAGTGGGGCGGCTATTTTCTCCAAAGTGGATTTGAAGGGTGGATATCACAAAATTTGAATGCAAGAAGGTGATGAATGGAAGACGGCTTTCAAGACTAGGCATGGTCTTTTTGAATGGTTAGTGATGCCTTTTGGTTTAACAAATGCTCCTAGTACTTTCATGCGACTAATGAACCATGTGTTGCAAGAGTTTTTGGGAAAATTTATTGTGGTGTACTTTGATGACATTCTTGTGTATAGCTTGGATTTGGCTTTGCATGTGAAGCATCTACGATTGCTATTTGAAACTTTGAGAAAGGAGAAACTATTTGGGAATCTTAAAGAGTTCTCTTTTGCTCAAGAAAGAGTGCATTTCTTGGGATTCATTCTTTCAAAAGATGACATGGAGATGGATGAAGCCAAGGTGGTGGCCATTAAAGAGTGGCTAATTCCAAAGAGTATTTCAGATGTGAGGAGTTTTCATGGATTAGCCTCTTTCTCTATGAGGTTCATTCAAAACTTTAGCACCCTCATGGCTCCGATGACTGATTGCATAAAGAAAGGAAGAGAATTCCAATGGAGTGAAGCATGTCAAAGAAGGTTTGAAGACATCAAGCAAAAATTGTGCCGAGCTCCCATCCTTCGGTTACCCGATTTCAATAAAGTGTTTGAATTAGAATGTGATGCTTCGGGTTTGGGGATTGGTGCTATCCTAAAGTAAGAACACAAGCCAATTGTCTTTTTTAGTGAAAAGTTGAAGGGTACCACACTCAACTACTCAACCTATGACAAGGAGTTCTATGCAGTTATTCGAGCATTTGAGGTATGGCAACACTATTTGCTTCCTAAAGAGTTTGTTATTCATTCGGACCAGCAAGCTTTGAGGCACCTCAAGAGTCAAAACAAGTTGAATAGAAGACATGCAAAGTGGTTTGAGTTTCTTGAACGTTCTCCCTACATCATTATGTACAAGAAATGAGAGACCGATGTTGTTGTCGATGCACTTTCTAGGAGGTGCAACCTTTTGACCGAATTGAATACAAGGATAATGGGATTTGAATGGATCAAAGGTGCATATTTGGAAGATGAAGAATTCTAGGAGATCTACCAACAATTATCTCATGGCAAGGCCGAGGGCACTTACCATCTCATGGATAGATATCTTTGTAAAAGTGGCCGGATTTGTGTGCCGAGGGGGAGCCTTCGAGAATCTTTGATAAAGGAAGCTCATGAGGGAGGTTTGACATATCATTTTGGTGAAAAGAAGACACTAGAGGCTGTGAAGGAGCATTTCTTTTGGCCACACCTTCAATGGGATGTTCACAAAGTGCTGGAGAAATGTATTACTTACAAAAAGTCCAAGTGCCAATCACTACCCCAAGGACTTTATATGCCACTACCGGTTCCAAGCCATCCGTGGGTTGAGGTGAGCATGGATTTTATTTTGGGGTTGCCTCGCACTAGTAGATCCAAAGATTCAATTTTTGTGGTTGTGGATAGATTTTCAAAGATGTCACATTTCATACCTTGTTCAAAAATTGATGATTCAAACCATATTGCCGAGTTGTTCTTCCGAGAAGTGGTGAGACTTCATGGTGTTCCCAAGTCCATTGTGTCGAACCGGGATACTAAATTTCTTAGTGCTTTTTGGGGAAGTTTGGGGAGAAATATTGGCACTAAGCTCCTTTTTAGTACCTCCTCCCATCCCCAAATGGATGGCCAGATGGAAGTTGTTAATAGGACTCTCGGAACACTATTAAGGAGCATCCTTAGAGGGAAGCTCAAGGATTGGAATTTGCAACTCCCTTATGTGGAGTTTGCATATAATCGAAGCATGCACACTTCCACTCAGAAAACAACCTTTGAAATTGTGTATGGCTTCAACCCCTTAACTCCCTTGGATCTCATTCCTATTCAATCAAAGGAGATGGAGGGAGAAACCAAAGCCGAGCACATTAAGTCTTTGCATGAAACAGTGAGGAAGTCAATTGAAAAAAAGAATGAATCCTATGGTAAGCAAGCCAATAAGTACAGGAAAGAAGTGATCTTCAATGAAGGGGATTTTGTATGGCTTCACCTACGCAAGGAGAGGTTTCCACACAAAAGGAAATCCAAGCTCATGCCTAGAGCCAATGGACCCTTCCGATTGCTATAAAGGGTGAACAACAATGCCTACAAAATTGACCTCCCCGGAGACTATGGAGTGTCGGCCACTTTCAATGTACAAGACTTGTCACCCTATATAGAAGATGTAAATGTCTAAGAGAAACCAGAGGAAGAACTTGATTTGAGGAAAAATCCTCAACTACCCTGGGAGGATGTTATGCCGCAAGGTCCCTTGACTAGATCGAGAGCCCGAGAGATTTCTAATTTGTTTGCTCATTTTGTAGGGGATCAATTCTATGCTAATCTTGGAGGAGAACCAACAATTGAAGACATAGAGAAACCCTTCAATTTATTGGTTTGGACACATGGAGGAGACAACTCAAGTGATGCTCCTCTCGGCCCTCAAGAAAAGTACTCCCACTAAGGCCGTGTGTTTCAATCCTTTTTTGTACATTTTATGCTAATGCTTTTTGGAGATTATCATGCTGGTGTTTTTTTGGAGATTTGCATGGTTTTAGAAAAGGAACTTTTGCATGAGAAATGGAGTGGCGATGCTAGAGTCCACGGATCACACAAGCCAAGTCTACTCGGGCATCCACCTAGCCGATTAGTTACCCTTTTTTCAACATTGCCATTTTATTTTATTATTTGTTTCTTTTCTTTTCCTTATTTTTGTAACCCTAATGGGAGAACTATATATATTACATGTTAGCTACTAAGAAGGTAATGAACATTTTGACAAAAACCCTAGCTTTGAAGAGAGACTCTTCACCTGTTTGTGAGGAACAAATCGGCCAAACTTCTTCGAGTAGATCCGAGTGAGTGAGCCACCGTTTCTTCAATCCTTGTTTGTTTTGGTTGAAGATCTTATTATCCCTCCTTGCCAAGCTGCCTCTAAGGTAGTAGATCCAAAGTGTAAGTGAGGTAAAACGCACATCCTAGCTCGGTTGGAGACACTCCTTGTGGAGCTCAATCAAACCTAAGGTGCAGATCGGTTCACCTTAGGCTCCTTCCGATTCTATTTTCCATTTTTACTCCAACATTCCTAGGACCAAAGTTAACAAAAACCACTGCCAAAATCACCCCATATTCATCAGGGTTCCAAGGAAAGAAGAATCATTAGAAAAGAAGTTTGGGTTCAGAAGTTACACACCTTTCTTTGCTGGAGACTCAATCTGTCAATTCTCACCGACCTCCGAGCAGCTTTTGTACGAGATCTTGAGTTCCATACAGGATTTTGAGCGAAAATTTATAGGGAATAAACTAGATATATGTGAGAGTGAGGTGTCCAAAAATCAGCTTCATAGGAGCTCTGGAGAGGAAGTTCAACCATCGCTAATCTGAAGCAGCTGCTAGAAAGTAGCAGCTGCCAGCTCCTACCTGCAAGTAAGCTACTTGCTTGAAGTACTCCATTTTCATTGGTCTGATACTCTATAATGTTCATTGCTTGGAGGCATGTCATATACTCTGTAATTTGTGCATTATTATTTTGTAAAGATGAATACAATAAGTGGAGCCAACTTTGTCCAAAATTAAGATACAAATTAGCCACCCGAGAAGACACAAAATGTGGCCGAGACAATCCTTGAAAAATAGCTTGAAGAATTACGAAATATGTTCTCCAATTTGCAGCAAAAGGATGGATGGCTCTGGATATCAAGATGTGAGGGGCCCTAGAACCCCTAGACCAAGAAGCCATAGTGGTAAGAGAAAGGAGAGATTAAACCATGGAGAAGTTGAAGAGGAGGATTCTGATGAATGTCCTCATAGTCGTTGTTTCCCAGCCCAAGGTATACTCAAAATTTTGTTGATAATATGAAGCATGTGAAATTATGTATACCTCCATTTAGAGGATACAGCAAGGGTATTGAGTTTTTGGATTGGTTGGAAAACGTAGAGAAAGTATTTGATTGTTATGAATATTCTGATAAAACAAAAATCAAGTTAGCTTCCTTGAAATTTATGGATTATGCTAGTTTGTGGTGGGCTAATTTGAGGACTCAAAGAAGAAAGGATGGTGATGAGGAAATCTATAGTTCAAGATTGATGAAGAGACTTATGAGGAAGAGATGAATGCAAAGTCTCAAGCAAGGGTCACTCTCGGTGGAAGAATATGTAACCGAGTTTGAAACTCTTAAAATAAGGAGTGATTTTGACAAATCGGAGGAGCATAGCATTGCAAGATTTATCAAAGGGTTAAACTGAGAGATTGGGGATGAGGTGGAGATCCAACCCTATGAGATGATGGATAGTGTGAGTCAATTATCCATGAAGATTGAAAGGCAACTAAAACGATCCTCCAAGACTTATCATTCTCGGCCAAGCAATAAGGTCTACAATATTTCCAATCCACAAGTTGAAGCTAAAGATAAACCTTTTTTTTTTAAAAGTTATGACCAGCAAAGGGGTGGAGGAGAAGAAAGTTATGGAGGAAGGCTCTCGGCCCATGTCTAGAGAGATCAAGTGCACCAAGTGCTTAGGGTTTGGACACATTGTTTTACAATATTCGAACAAAAAGTTTATGATATTATTGGAGGGCTCGGTTGATAAAGGAAGCCAAGATGACTTCTTGGCAACAACTAATGAAGAAGAAGAATTTAACTTATAGATGCTCATGAAGGTCCATTATTCATGATGGAGTCTCCAATGAATGAGGATTATTATCCGAAGGACGGAATATTCCTAGTTGATTATAAAGAAAGTAAAGAAGAATTATTGACAACCACTAAAGAAAGGAAGTTGAAATATGTGGAGATGTTTTATCCTCAAGACGAACATCTTGATGTGGTGCTTCAAAGGGATCTAACCCTACAAACTCGAGAAGAAGAATGTCAAAAGAAGAAAAATTTTCTTACCCGATGTTTGAACAAGGACAAAGTTTGTTCATTATTCTTTGATCAAGGGAGTTGTTACATTATGAGTTCAAAGATCATGGATGAAAATATTGGTGTGGAAACTCTCTTATATCCTCATCTTTATAGCCGAAAATGCCAAAATGGAGAATCAACCAAAAGAGCCGAAGAAACTCCAAAAAGGTACATGCTATTAAATACATTAATTACTTGGTTTTTAAAAATTGGTTGGATCCACAATCTTGGTGATTTTGAATCTATTTTACCACTTTGGATTGGAAAGGTTGATATTTTGGCTGATGTTAATTTCTCTACATATAATATCATGGAAAATTTTCTTATTAAGGTGAGTAAACTTTTTGTACTAATTTGCGGATTTGGGGTATCATTAGTGAAGGAAGCTCACAAAGTGAAGTCTATTCAAGAGATAATGAGAAATTCAATTGAAAAGAGGGATAAAGTCTATGCTATAGCTACAAATAGTGGGAGTAAGGTAGTACACAAAGCAGAAGTGGAGAGGGGTTAAGCATTGGATATGAGGTCAAATCCTCAATCACCCCGGGAGGATGATGCACCACGAAATCCTCTAAAGATTGATCAAATTGAAAAGTTATTTAAATATTTTTTAAGTTTTTTCTTTGTAGATACTCAAGGGGAAAGGGCTATTAAGGTCTTCAATTATGACCTTAATGTATTCAAACTAAAACATAGGTGGAAGATTAAGTATAATGGAGCTTCCCAAATCTGCCTAGAATCTGACCTCCAAGCACTTGTTGGCCTATTTTGTACCTAAAACGATCTTGTATCAAAATGTAAGCTTCATGGAATTTGTAGCTGATGTGTCAAGGTTTCTAGAATGTGCTTATTCGTAAAATATTGAGTTTCTTTGCTATGTGAAATGCACCTTTAATAGGGAGCTACAAACTTCAATCGAGGACCAAGTTGAAGATTTTATTGCCAAGGCTTAAGGAGGGTAACAAGCTGAAAATATGTCCTTACAACAAGATGACATGTTTCTTTATTCTATTTGTTATTGAAATATTAATATTTGGATGTATTCTGGTTATTTTGTTGGATGTTTGGGTTTTAGACATTTTGGTGCTCGTCTAGTGTGTTAGTGGAGCACTGATGCCAATTTTGTTTCTCTTAAAGGAAATTTTGTAATTTTGATTTCAGAGCATCTCTTAAGAAAGTATTTAAACTTCCTTAAGTCTATCCTAATGCCCTAATTTGGAAATAAACTCAGCTGAAGCTTTTTTATTTGAAGGATTTCTCTCTCAAACACTCAGCTACTTGCCTAGGTTTTCAACCAAGCTTGTAACCAAAACAATTGCCTCTCTCATTGTTCTTGATTTAGTCTTGGAGAGAGGCCATTATACTAGACCCTCCTTCATCTCTTCCAGAGGTGTTTACAAGCACGAGGTTCTAGAAGACCAAAGGAAAACAAGGTGGAGTGGTTTTTTGCATAAGAGACCCATTGAAGTCGTTATTACCGGTTTTAGGTGATATCGAACCAGCTTGTAAGTGTGATACAATTTTCATTATTTTATGTTGTGCTTTTGGCTCTAGTTTTTTGAGACATTATTGCTCACTGGATTGGAATGAAGTGTTCAAATTTTGGTGCTGATTGGAATTGATTCTACGATTTTGTACAACTTTTTTTATTGGTGCCCAAAACAGTTTTCTTTGGTGTCTCTTCGGGCAGTCTATTTCCAATTGCATAACTCCCTCATCGAAACAAATTGAACTGTGAATTTTTGTTGAGACCTTTGCCTCTGTTATTTCTACTAACCCTCCAAATTTGACGTTGATGGACTCTCTGTATGAAAAGTTATTGAAGTTCCATTGCGGGTGTTCTGTTTTGAGTAACTGCCAAAATCCCATTCCTCCATTGTTGTCTCCTTCGCACCCCTTGGTGCATCATCACCACCAATTACAAGGTATGAAAGGCCATTCAAAAATTGATAAGCTCATCTTGATAAAATGAACACGTTATTTGAAGAAATAATGCAACAACTCGAAGCAAATATATCAAGCACTCCAACTTTACAAGATCAAGGTCATGAGGTGTTATTAGATGAAACTTTGGAGGTAAAGAAGCAAATTGAAGAAGAGGAGCCGCAAGAACAGTTGCATTATATTCAAAGGAACCCTTCAACACACAATCTCAAAGTGCTCTAACTCTTACTCAAGAAGTGGATAGTCAAAAGAGCAAACTTTCCATATCCAATGCTCCAACAAAAACAAAGTTTGGCCTTTATTAATTAATAAGAGAATTTTTGCTTATATGACTTCGATGATTTTGGTTAAAGGAAGTTACTTGGAGATATTAATGCATGGCATCCCGTACAAACTTTGGAGGGACATTGACAAGGACCAAAATGTTCATGGTTGAAGTTTAAACACAACAAAAGGTATGTCCTTTTAATCAAAGATGGAAAGCGTGATGACTATTTGCCTTCCATGGATTTTAAGGAAAGTTTGAGTTAGTTAAATGACGAAAGAGACATTGAGGTCAACCAAACTTGGACTGATTTTTCTTATGCAAGTTTCACTAATATATTGATTTGTGATATGGCAAGTACAAGTGATCCTCTTTGGCAATTACCATGGCATGCATATTTTAATTACCTTCCTAATTATTATGCATTCCAAGATAGTAAGAGGAGGAACAAAGGATTATGATACAATGAAAGGAAATTGGATGAAAATTGCTTTGTTTAAAACAAAGAGGTATGTGCAATAAGACAACTTAATTGCTTGGATATTTAAAGTTAGATGGATAACAGCTTCTTATGTTATTGGCATGATATTTGGTGGAAGTTCCTTTATAGTTGTGCATGGTAGAATACTATTGATCTTAATAAATCGTGGTGTTGAAGTTGATTACTATTTTTGGATCATGGAAACATATTGCATCTCGTGGACAACTTTACTATTGCATGAAGATATTAAATGGATTCTAGGGAAAAATAATTGTGGCAACAAGGATAATATCGTTATTCAATTGTTTTGTGGCTTCAACTACTACTTGCCTAGTTTTACATTATTGTCTAAGAATAAATTGCTGGATTATTTTCCTTATCTAATCAAGTGCAAAGGGGGAAAGACAAAATTTGTGGCCAATGCTTCAATTTAAAGATTATGTTTCCAAGAATGGCAAGCCTTGTGTAACACTTCATGGGGCTTGAATATCACTCATAAGGAAAGTATTTATTGGGTTCCTAGTAAGCCAAGTCAAGGAAAAGGCAACTCAAAATTTTATGAAAGTATTGTTCTTTATCCACACATACTCAAAGGTATTCTCATAACTATGTTTATGGAAATTATTTAATTATAAAAAGGTATCCACGACACTTCTAAGCTATTGTTCAATTATGGAAAGTGGTTTGTGAATATCTTACTATTATTGGCCTACCATATCATATAAGAGTTGTTTTCTTATTTTATTCATGGAGATTTCAAAGTCAATGCAAATCTCAAAGACCATGACATATCTCCTTATCTCGTGGAGGAAGATTATGAAGGAATTACCCTATGGCCACATATACTTAAAGGTGTTCTCAAGATTTTATTTATGGTAACTCCTATTGTGGTCTACATTAATTCTAACTCGAAGACAAAGAATGAGAATCTATTATTCGAGTTGTTATCATTTCCTTATCATGGAGATATTGAAGATATCGCAAAAGATTATAGCCCATGATGATTATTCTTTTTATGGTAATAAAGATTATGGTGGAACAAGATATGATTCAAGGTCGAATCCTTTTCAACCCTGAGATGATGATGCACTACGAGTCCACTCTATTATTAATCAAGTCTCAAATAATATCATGAAGTCATTCAAGGTCAGCCATAGGTGGAAGTTCAAGAACAATGGAAGATTAATTGAAGGACTTTCTAAAATTGTCTACCTTCTGACCTTTGAGAAGTGCTTGACTATTTTCACATTCAAACAATGTCATTTCAAAATAAGTGCCTCATCAAAATTGTAGCTGACTTCATAATCTTTCTAGAATGGGCTAGATTGTTAAAATTAGAGTTTGTTTACTATGTCAAAAGCCACAAAACCAAGAGCAAAGATTAAGGTAAGTCCAAGTGTCCAAGCTTGGAAAACCAAGGAAGTCTATACATGGAAACTATAACATCCCATTTCTGTTTATGAATTTTTTCGTAAAATTTTGAACATTTTAAAAACCCATTAAAATATCCTTAATTAAAAAAACATCAGAGTACGTTACGCGGAATAAAAACATTTAGTTGTCATATAGAAATAACATAGTTAAAATGCTTAAAATCCATAACCTAGTCTTTATGCCATTAAAATAACTTTTGTTCATTAAATCCATAACCCCCAATGTCGTTTTGCACATGGTAACATAAGCTTGCATCGTATCACACTTCTTCAACATTCACCTCAACCGGCTCACAATCCATACCTACACCATAAAAGGAATAATGAGCCTATTGCCCAATAAAGAGTATAAAATAAAATGC
Organism: Begonia loranthoides; assembly: GCA_022433065.1. Classification (NCBI taxonomy): domain Eukaryota; kingdom Viridiplantae; phylum Streptophyta; class Magnoliopsida; order Cucurbitales; family Begoniaceae; genus Begonia; species Begonia loranthoides. The sequence goes on along the minus strand of CM039486.1, from coordinate 15,171,992 downwards.
AACCATAACCTCTATGACAACTATACATGCTTAAGCCTGATATATCCCTAAGCTGGGTGAGAGCAACCTCTTCAGTTTCCAAACTCACCCCTTGGATGATAAGTGCAGTGAGGTTTTCGAGAAGAGGAGTTCTCTTTGGTTTCTGATTCTTGGATGCTGATAAGCAGATCTTCACTCACGTTTCTTAATGGAATTATTATATGGAATGGTTTTTGTCTGTTGAGTTGGATTAGAGTCATATTGTCAAAGTAGAATAAACTATTATGTTAAATTGTTTAGAGTAGGAAATCGATGAAAATACCATCGGTTGTTCTAGGCCCTGTGATTAGTATGGAATTTGGTTATTGTATGTGAATGAGTTTACTGCATATACTTGTGTTTATTCTAGTGAATTGGTTATACTATTAGGGTTATACACTATTTGGATGGATATTATAAAAATGGCATGTTTTAGTGTTTGGGTTTTGGAAATTCTACGTTGTTGCTATCTTAGTGGATGCTAAGGAATGAGGTGGAATAAGCATGTGCTATTATTAAATTATGTAGTTATATTGGTCATTGCTGAGTATTAGGATGATATTCCTTGAGGTGTTAAGGATATGTAACCTAAGATAGATGATAGTTTTGGAGATTTAATTAGAGAATATGTATCTGATTTTGAATAGATTTTTGGAAAATGACAACTTTAAGTGATAACTCATTAAAGCTAAGAACTCCAAGTTAGTGGTACTATATGTGTTTCATCCCAAATGGCCTACATCACAGGAATTAGGATTTGTTTGATGCTTGCTTTTACTTGATGTATTGTTGATTGTTTGAATTGTATGTTTATTAGATTTAAGTTCAGTTTCTTAGTTAGGAATGGATCAAGTTTTGAGGACGATCAATAAACACGTTAGATAGAATTGTATGCTCACAATAATGTTAATAGTTGGAATCCTAAAGTATACGAAAGCGAATAAATGTAAATTGGTGGTTAGAGATGTGGGTTCTTGAGTTGGTCACTTCGGTGTGTGCCACTGGATGGCCACCTGTAAAAGCCGTGAAATTTTAATGATAAATTCCACGTGTAAATTTTTTGCCTTGAAAATCGGTCATAACATTGAAGAAGTTGACTGAATTGTCGTGTAGCGGTCACGTATGCAAATTTGGTCATTTGGTCAAAATTGGTGAAGTTGAAATTTTTCGAATAAAGAATTCAATTAAGGAACGAAATTGGACAGTTAAATTGGATCTATAACATCGTTAGATGATGTTAGGATTAAATTGAGAGTTTGAATAGCCTATGTGATATATAATGTGTATAATTGATTTATATACATTTATTTTGAATTGGGAAAAGAAATTAGGGAATTATTGGATAAAGGAAATAAATGAGTTGGAATAATTGAAATAGGAAAAGGAAAAGATGAGAGACGAAATGGAGGGAAAAAAGGGAAGAAATCCCGTCATTAATATTTGAGCTAGAAAGTTCAAGGTTTAGTTTGAAAAAAAAACCTTGAGAAGAGGAAACAAGGGTTTCCTCTTCCCCATTCTTTCCCCCTCCCCTCTGTTTCGCGTCGGCCGAAGAGAAATCGAGAGGGAGAAGAGAGACGCAGGTCGACGACATTCGCGAGAAAGATCCCGGCGACCAGCGAAACCGGTGACTCCCGAGCTCAGGACGGCGATGGCAGCGATGATCGCTCGCGAAAGGACGAAACCACGACTGGAAAATGGCGAACGGCGACCGTGCGAGGGCTACAAACGACGAACCGGCGAGCAGCAACGTCGGGCGAGAGCGATGGTCGACTCCCGGACTGCCGAAGAACAACACCGGTGGCCGCGGGCTTCAGATCCCGAGTGACGCCGGTGACAGAACAGCTCAACCCGAGCATGTTCCTCTGATTCCGGCGGGCGGTCGATCTCAGATCCGCGATGACAGCTCCGAGGTCGAACTGATTTCTCGATTCCGACGACAAACAGATCCGATCTATTCGGTGGGTGAGATTTTTCGAATCTGAGTTTTGCTCCGATTTTATGTTCGTTTTGAGAGATTGTTGGTTGATCTGTGTTGTGGGTTTACAGCGATCGATCTAAAAGATTCCGGACGGACAACCTCCGGCGACGACAACTCCGAATCTGAGCACATTTTCGATTTCGGTGAGTAAACAGAACGCGATTCTGTTTTGTTCTGTTGGGTGAGCTAGATATTTTAATATGATTTTTTAGTCTTGAATGTCGATCTGGTTCGGATTAAGAGTGATTCGATGTTTAGTTAGAATTCTTGCTACCATTTAGGACTAAGTTAAATGATGGAATTTATTGTATATCTGAATGCTTTTGTTTGGGTGTTTTTGGATTGAGGGATGGATTCCCAAATGTGGCTTGGTTTCATTTAATCTTGATGATGAATGCGTTGGGTTATAAAAAAAATTGATCTTTAAACTATGTCGGATTTTGCATAGACTGCTCTGCTAGGAATGTAGCTGTATTTTCTATGCCCACATGTAGTTGTTGGATTTGATTATTGTTGTGAGATATTGGTACCTGTTTTGTTGAAAAGGATGGTGATTTAAGCTTCCTGTTGGGATTAGATTAAATTTTGAGCATGGATAAATTCTAAGGACTTGTTCTAAGAATATATGCTATCCGTTTCAATATTAGGTATGAAAATATAAGCCTAAAGTTTTAGTACAGGGTTGGAGAGGTGATGTGTTATGGTTCAAGTTTCTTAATTTGTGAACTTGAGGATTCTAACTTTATTGTCTGCAATATTGAGTAATGGATATGAAATTGTAAATGGAGATTCAAATTCAGGATGGATATTGAGCATGATTGTTGTGCAATAATAAATTGAGTTAAGGATTGGGAGTTGTTTGAAAGAGATATTGTTAGTATCAAATGATAAAGTTTGAAAGTTTCTTTGGGGATTTTGGATGAGTTGTTATATGTCCGTTGGGCTCTTTATTCTCGAAGTAGAACCCTCCGTTTATTCTCAAGGATTATTTATGGATTTTCGCATTTATGCAATTGTCAGGTTTTGACGACTATGGTAGGTGTGCTATCATTCATGAGGAGGTAGTTGCTCCGCTTAATCGTAAAGAATGTCAAAAAGGTAGGGATTTCTATACCTCTTGCGTTATATTGCATCGTATCCCGTTTTCAAAAATAATTATTTTGTGGAATACCACACTTGAAAAATGACGGGGATTGTTCGACAGCACGTCAGTTTTTATTAGTAGTATGTTTTCTCGCGTTTAATTCCGTACATGGTTTGAAATTTATTGTGTATATGTTGAGGGAAGGATTCGCTATCCCCTTTGATACCTTCTACTGCGTGAAGGTTGATTGTTTGAGGTGCGACAACAGATCGGGGCATTGGTGACGTGTCCTCAGGTCGAAAGCCCTGAAAGTCGTAAACAGTATGGGAGGGTGATGACGCCTCCTAGACGGTTGTCAGTCGCTAAGACTTAGTTAACCTAAGTACCAATTCCATTTGACGAGTGGACGGCCGAGTTTACTCATTGGCAACCCTCGTTCATTCGGAAACTCTAGGTATCTTAGCTGTTTAATAAGTCCACATATAGCGAGCAACTGTATCCATTATATTTAATCGTAAGACGCGTTGGATCTACGGACCACCGTCATTTATATTTCCTCCTGCCTCATAAGGTGTTGTCGCCGACGGGTGACCACCATTTCTCTGTTGAGTGGCGGGTGAGTCCTTGAGTGACCACCCCTTTTCACTGATGACGTTTTCAATTGGAAAACGATGATGGCCTATTTTACGAGGTATAGCTATCTATGTATATAGCGAGTTTTGATAAAAGCCTCATCGATGGCCTTGGGCCAGATTTATAATACGATAAGAGATTTCAAATAAAAATCCATGTAGGGTAAAATGAGAAACACAACCCTGATTTCGAAAATATAGAAAAACCAGTTTTGCATGAGGTGCACTTAGTATAGCTATACTTTACTGAGTTAGTCACTCATCCTAAACGACTCCTCCCCCAAAACTTCAGGTAAAGGCAAAGAGTAGCTGAGGATCAGGAGTTGAAGCGTTTTATTATTTCTACTTGAGTGATTCATCGTTATTTGGTGAGGACATTTATGTTTCCATTTGGGTCTGTAAACCTTAAACAAAGTTGGTTTTGGATTTGTTGCACAGTACTTGGATCAGATTTTAATTTATGCACCGTCACTTTCTCGTGATCCCTACTCGGACCTAGACCCATATCATCTTGGGTCGAATTAAACATTTATAAGTCTTCCGCTAAAACACACGCCTTGGGCTGGGTGATTGGGTTCTCTACGAGGATCGGGTCGCCTGACCCGGCGGTTCTGTCAGGCCCGTCTTTGAGTCGTGACAGAATTTTATGGTATCAGAGCTCAAGGTTCCGAATTCCTAAGTAGCGATCATTCGAGAATTTAATAGTTTAGGATAAAGGTTATACTTACTGTGCACAAGTCAAGTTTCCTAATTAAGTTAGATTTGCTTTTCCCTTAATTTTGAAAATGTCACCGAGAAGGACATCTCGTGGTCGATAAGATGAGGTTGATTTTGATCCTATTGTATCAATGATGGATGGTTTTTAGAACTTGATAAGTAATAGTTCTGCACATGAACCTGGTATGACAAAGATGATGTTTTTCTAGGAGTTTGCCAGAATGAATTTTGTAATACCCCGATTTCTTGTATCTAAAGTGGGGATACTTGAGAAATTAACTTGGTGTAATTGGATTATTTGGATAATCCTTGAGGATAAAATATTAATTTTTTTTTTGAGAAAACATTTGGAGTGTGCTCGGACTATATGTGAGCACGTTAAAAGCAAGGTGAAGTTGTAATGTATGTGTTTTGTTGGCAATGGAATAAATGAATATGAAAATGAAATGTAAGTAAATTAACATTGTGTTGGATGACTGTATATGAGGTGAATAATTATATTTCTTTGATAAAATTGATTGATGGATGTAATAAATGATAAATCATACTAGAACTGTTTGAGATTTTGTGCAGGAGATATGATTATAGCTTTTGGGGGAGCAAATAATCAGGGGAGACTATGCCCAAATTTTTATACATGGAAAAAGAGGAAGTGATTAAAAGCACTTCTGAACTTGTGTTAAAGGGTGTTGAAACCCAATGAGAAAGGAACAGTTGGTTCTAGAAAATAAAGAATAATTTTTAGGCACTCCAAATTTTGGAAATATTCCAATTGGGCATTACAAGTCAAAACTTGGAGAAATTGACGTCCAGTTGGTGGAACGTCGTGAGGTCAAGTTATGATGTCCAGTCGATGTAGTGGAAATATTTTGTCCAGGTATTTGGAATATAGTATACTAGTATTAGCTATTATGAGTTTATGGATAAAGGCTTTCATGAGTTGACCCAGGGTTAGCGGTCAATGGAGGAGATGGAATCTCCGTTAATATTTAGTACTCCTCTAGGTGTCTAGAGTGGAGTAGTTGTTGTGTGCAAAGCAGTCTGCGTAGTGATCGATGTCTGTATGTTTTTCTGCAGATTTGATTGTTTTACCCATTTGTTAGTTTGACGTAAATTTTGGGTATGGATTGGTTGAGGAAATATAGGGCAACTGTGGAATGCCATCTAAAATGAGTTACAGTTGTTTCTAAACAAGGACATGTTGTCGTTTATGTCAATGATAGTAGTGTAAGGATGACAAATTTTGTTTTACGGACATGTCTTGATGGTTGCAGTGGATTAAGACAGTACGACAATTTTTGGTCAATTGATGTTGAAGTTGAGACTGCTGGTCAGGATCTAGATGTCTCAATTGTGAGAGAGTTCCTAGATGTGTATCCTGATGAGTTACCAGGGTTGCCTCCAGACCATGAGATCGAGTTTTGTATTGATTTAGTTTCGGGCGCTACCCTAGTTTCTATATCTGCATATAAAATGGCTCCTGCAGAGTTGAGTGAGTTGATAAATCAGTTAGATGAGCTGAGAAGTCAGTGATTTCTCCAGGAGAGTATCTCGCAGTGGGATGCTCCAGTTTTGTTTGCTAAGAAAGCGAATGGCACCATGAGACTCTACATAGATTATTGAAAGTTGAATTGAGATACCGTAATGAATAAGCATCCTTTGCCCAGGATCGATGAGTTGTTTGATCAGCTTAGTGGATCACGGTACTTTTCCAAGATTGATTTGAGGTTTGATTATCACTAGTTGAAAATTTGGGAAGAGAATATCTCGAAGACAACTTTCAAGATGAGATATGAACATTTTGAGTCTCAAGTCTTACTCTTTGCTTTGAACTAAGTTTTCATACATTATTTAAATCGGTTCGTGTTGGTGTTTAACAACGATATTTTGGTTTACTCTAAGTCTCAAAGTTAGCATTGAGGACATCTCTAGATTGTATTATAGACTCTTAGAGATCATCATTTATATGCCAATATGAGTAAATGTAACTTTTGGATGCCAAAGATTAAGCTTTTAGTGCATATTGTTTCACGAGATGGAATCTTGGTAAATATTGTGAAGATCGAGGCAGTTGTATAGTGACAGCCTTTGAAAAAAAAAAAATGTGTTAGAGATTTGCAGTTTTCTTAGTCTTGTCCATTACATTCGGCGGGTTATGGAAAATTTTCTTCATTAGCAGCGCTACTGATGAAGTTGGTTTGAAAATGGGTACGATTAGAATGGAATAATCAATGTTAGAGTGCATTTGAAGACTTGAAGAATAGATTGATAAGTGCATCTATTCTGATAGTGCTTGGTAGTGAGCAACCTTATGCAGTTTACACAGACGTAATGGGAATTGGAGTGGGATGTGTTTTGATGCAACATGGTAAAGAGGTTGCTTACACATTACGATAGTTGAGACCCATGAAATGGATTATCCAATGCATTTCTTAGAATTAGTTGTTATGATATTTGTTTTAAAGATTTAGAGGACTTATTTATATGGTTCAAACTTCTCGGTATTTTTGAATTACAAAGGATTGAAGTATCTTTTCACTTAGAAAGATTTCAAATTGAGACAACACAGGTGTATGAAATACGTAGGGAACTACAATTTTGGTCTAGAGTATTATTTCGAGAAGACGAATGTCGTAGTTGATGTCTTGAGCCAAAAGCCTCAGGGGTCACTAGCTTGTTTGGTTTTGGATAAGTGAAAGCGATTTATGATTGTTGGAAACTATAGTTTGCAGTACTATAAGTCGGATAATACAGCTTGTGCGTATAATGTGGTTTTCACACCATCGTTGCTCTAGAGGACAAAGTAGTTACATCAACAAGGCGATTTGATCAAAGAGAAATTTAAACAGCTTCAAAATGGAGAGTAGTTGCATGTGGTGAGTCATCGTGAGTTATTTGATCAAATTTTCTTACTTTATTTCGATCTAATGTTTTGTCCACAGCCATTGATGAGATTGGTTTCTGATTTTTGGATTCCTATTTTTATGTTGGATTTTGGTTTGATAATGGAACTTGATTGGGGTTGTTGCTTGCCATTGTTAGCTGCGAAAATGATAAATTGTTGTTTGATGGAAAATTTTGGAGATTCATTAATTGTTGTCTGAGGTTCGATGAATAGTCTGTTATGCTTCGATTGCACATAGTGTTGTGCTAAATTGATTTTTAATTGTTGTTTTGGCTACAATTATACTAGTAAAACTATTGAGGATTCGTTGTTGTCTTCATTGGTGAGCTTGAGAATTTTAGTTTGGTTATTGGATAAGATTATAAGGATTATATTATTTAGACAATACCTATTGTACTCAATTTGTTGAGGAAGCTGAAAATTTTCAATATGCTCAGTATTGATTTGTTAGAACCCAAGAGGGGTAGTTTTGCTGCTATTGGTTGAGAAGTATTGTTCAATTTGATTGTGCTATGGTTTTTACAGAACAATAGTTGGAAATTTGTTTCAGGATGATAAGCTTGTTAAAGATCGGTTATTGTTAGAATGATACCTTGTTCTGTTCACCATTGGTGCAATGTTGAAGTTGGTTTTAGAATTGTCTATTTATAGTGAACAATAAGATCAAGGAACTGTTATTACGGTTGATGGAGTAAATATTGTACATTGTTTCGAGGGTAACATGATTAGGATGAATTTTTCCTTTGTCAGGGTTGAGTCGCCTCTATATTGAGAACGTTGTTCGTCTCCATGACATCCCTTCGAGTATTGTTCAGATCGCGATCTAAGATTTACGTCCAAGTTTTTGGAGGTCTTTGTAGGAGACTTTGGGAACAGAGTTGAATCTCTGTATTGCCCATCATTCTCAGACAGATGGACAGTCGGAGAGGATTATTCGGATTTTAGAGGATATGCTGCGATCTTGTATTTTGGATTTTGGTGATAGTTGGGTGAATCATTTGTTGTTAGTGGACTTTGTGCATGACAATAGTTATCAGACAAGTATTGGCGTCTCTCCATATGAGGCATTGTATGGGAGGCCATGTCGTTCTCCTCTATGTTGGGCAAGACAGGAGAGAGGATTACTCTGGGACTTGATATGATCATAGAAATTACGGACGATATTGAAATAATTTGAAAGAGCCTTAAGGCGGTGCAAAACAAACAGAAAGGTTATGTTGATCTAAAAAGGAGGGAAGCAACATGGAAAGTTGAGTCGGACATAATACGCAAGTACCCATATCTCTTTCATATGTGGCGGGTTTGATTTTAAATTTCGGGACGAAATTTTTTTTAAGAAGGTTAAGATGTGAATTCGACTACTCTATAATAATTTCACTCCATGAAGAAAGTGAGGGACCTATAGTAAAATGATGACTTATCCACCTCTCAAGAAGAATTAGCAACCAGAAACTCAAATCGTCGATTGAGAAAAACCAAATGAGTTTGTTGGTTTTTGCTCGCGAAGAACAAAGAAAAGAGACTAAAAAGCTCTGTGAATTATTGATTCAAAACTAAAAGGAAAAATCCATAAGGAGAACTTAAAGAACTTCTCCAAAATTAGGGTTTAGAGTTCATAATGCAAAAGTTATGAAACTACTCTCACGAAGACACATACTCGGCTAGACATGCCCTAACCGAGTGACACCAACACCTGACTATTAAACATAATTATAAAATAAATCATAAATAACTACTAAGTCTTGATTGCTTTGATGATCCTTGGTTAATTTTTTAGGTTCATCTTCAAATGAATTTGGGCTTCAATTCTAAGTAAGAAAAAATGAGCTTCTTTGGTAGAAACAAAGCTCTCTGTTCAAAGACCTTGGGGCGTAGCAAAAAAAATTAATTTTAAGCCATTCTAGAAAGCTTGAGATGTTAGCTACAATATTTACGAACTACACTTTTTGATATGAGCAGTAGCGAGAGCACTAGGTGATGTAGTGATAAATCCTAACCTAAACGTGCTCGCTTCATAAGTTGACCAGTTGGATCAAATGGAAGAAAATTATTTACACCATGCATCTTCATTTTTTTATTTATCCTGCCAAGAACTTTCTTGCAACAACTCTATAGTGGTGGTGGGATCTTTGAAGCAACAACATCGATCAAAGAAATTTTCCCTATCAATGTGGAGGAAAAACTTCTTAAAGCTGCCATGATTGAGTTGTATTTGATAAGGTCTAGAACCCTTCTTTTGATGATACCAAGGTTTTTGAAACTCATCCAACCCTAATTGTTAATCTCCCTTATGGTCTTGTAGGAAAACATCATTCATTTCAATTGATAAGAGTGAACTTGATGTGCAACAAATCTCATCCATATGACAACCAACAAGGAGGCTAACAAATTTTAGCTATCATTTTATATTGCAGGTATTACTTTCAAAATATTTGGAAAGATCACCCAAGCAATCATGATTAATACATGGCCATGCATGCTCGATAATGGATGGCTAATGGTTTGAACTAGTTGTTGAGTGAGAAGGCTTTCTTTGCTCGGGAGAAAACTATCATTTTGGAAGGAAGATCCTCATTATGAAGTTCAAGGCCTTGATGCAATTAGAGACCTCATTTTTTTTTGGATTTTATGTATAGTTATTTTCACTTGTATTCTTATTATAATTCATAAAATTTTATTTTATTGGCATGAGTTTTCCAAATGTATTTTTTTGTTTTAAGTGTCTTTGTTTTGTACTTAGGCATTATGGATTTATCCCAAAAATTGTGACAATATTCATACCTCTCTAAGGGGCGGTATGAATAGTTCTTGATTAATTGAACATAGTTAGCTTTTAACTACCTCCACTTGGGAGTTGCAAGAATCAACAGTTCACTAAGATTGTTGACAATCCGATTTGAGTGTGTTTCGGGAGTTGAGTGTTTCTGAGAGTCTCTCTGCTTCTTTGTCCGTTTAGTGCATCCTTTTCATTCCCATTCTAGAAAGTGAAGTCAAAGTAAGGTAGCACAAACTCACATTTTATGTAAGTAGAAGTGCTCCTCTTCATGAAGGCAGTCTTTCCATTTTCATTAAAGTCGCGTGTGCCGTGCACGTGACATCTTCGTTCCACGGAAGACTTCCTTTCCACCACGGATACCCATTTTCATTTTTGCTTATCCTACACCTTCCACGTGTCTCACGCCTTGTAGACACTATTTTCCACCCTTTGATCCTTTTCGCAGGAGCCTTTCTTGTGTTGCAGATTCCTGTTTCCCTCACTAATAAGCGCCATCTGTCTACGTGTCCAATCCCATTCCATGAACGCACTTTTCTACCCTTCAATTCGTTCCACAAATACTACTTTCACCCTTCATTCCTTTATGTGGAAGCCTCCCTTTCTGATGCGGATACCTATTTCCCTCATTATTCATAACACACTATCCATGTGTTCAACGTCTTCTCCATGAATGCTATTTCAATCATTCGATCCTTTCTACAGCAGCTTTCCTTCCTTCTTGGACACCAATTCATGTTGGTGCGGATAAGTTCCTATTCGCTGCAGACACTAAATATTCTCATCTAAAGGCCATTTCTTCATCCTACTTCCATCTAATAAGCCAGTGTTCATCCAATCTCTCCAATTTACGTATGTCCCCCATTTTCTTCCATATGACTCTCCTTGTTTGGTCATTCTTCCTCTTTATTCAATCTTCCAACCGCCTTTCCTAATCACATTTCTATTTCAATCTATTTCTCTTTGATGTTCCCATTTTACAGAGCCTTCAATGTTTTCATTGTTCCATTATCTCTCCTCATCAGTTAACAAGGCAAAATTCAAAGTTCCATTAATTTATCAAAAATAGCCAGAGCTCGTAGTTGAAAGCATGTCATATGGTATCAAAACTTGTTGATCTTGTTCCGCATACCAAAGCTCCATTCTTTCTTGCATATCAAAGTTGTGCTTTCTCCTTAATTCCAAAGCCAATTCAATTCTTTTCTACATTATCAGAGTAGTGCATGTTCCACACTTCCAAAGTTGGTTCAATTCTTTTCCACCTTATTAGAGTCGGTTGATCCTGTTTTGCATATCAAAGCTTTGTTCTTTCTTGCATATCAAACAATGCCTATTCCACACTTCCAAAGCTAGTACAAGTTTTTTCTATATTATCAGAGCAGTGCATGTTTCTATACTTCTCAAAGCCAGTTCAATTCTACTCCACACTTCCAGAGCCAATTCTAATTCTGCACACCTGTTTCTATCAGAACTTGTTCTAACACTCAAGCTACACAATGACAAGAGGTCAGAGTTATACAATGAGTTTCCATGAGGAAAAAGAAGATTTACAGACTTCTATTCCTACTTTCAACAGTTCAGAATAGGCATAATATTATTTGAATTGGGAGAAGAAGTCGAAGAAATATTTTAGAGTTGCCATCTTTCAGAGAATGCCAAAGTAAAGCTACCCTCGTCAAGACTTATGGAGCAGATTTCATTGTGGTGAGCAATTTGATAACAAACAGAAGAAGGGATGGGGAAGAAGTCATCAATACTTGGAGCTCGATGAAAAGGGTTTTGAGAAGAAGTTATGCTCCAAGACTCAACAAGCAGGTCTCATCTTTGCCACCTCCCACCAAGCTTGACAAGACTTTTCCCAAGAGTCAGCAAGCCTAACTATTTGCAACACAATCCTCATTGGAGAAGATAGCTCAATATCTTGTCAGCGTATCAATGAACCCAAGGTATGCATGTGTTTAACCATTTCATGCACAAAACAATGTTGAGGTAGTGGAAGAAATTTTATGGGCAAGAAAATAGATTAAGGAAGAGATTATAGTACCCTAGGATGGACCACTACAACGGTTGAACTCATCGAACAGGTAAGAAGATTTCTCAGTTGATGAATCCTTTGAAGTTGTTTCTAGGCCACTTACCCCAAAAGAGGAAGAAATGAATGTTGAGTTTGTCAGTCTACAGGTCTCTTTACATAGTCAAGTGAGTTTGGATGTTGGAGCACTTGTTAAGAAAGTGGGCACCTAGATAGATAAATCTAACGAGCTAGAAGATCACCTTCTATTACTTCAACTTTTGAAGCAAGAGTCCCATGGCAGAGTGTTGTTCATAACCGATGTTCTATCCAGGGAAGAACTTTTCCAATGATCATTGACATATTGTGCTGAACGAATTACCTCCAAGTTTCGGGAAGAGTTGATTGGGAGAGCAAAATTTTTATGTCAGGATCTTTATCCCTACTTTGAATTAAATGGGGAATCAAGTAAAAGAACCGAAGCTATTTCTAAGAGGTGCATGCTACTAAGTTCATTCAGCACTTGACTTCTTAGCTTTGGGTGGATTAAAAGTTTTAATGTTTTTGATACTTTGGATTGAAACTTTTGATAAAATGGTTGAAGATATGATGTGCCCCAAAATGTAAGAATGTCAATTCTCCAAAAAAGAGCACAATCGACTATCTAAAAAAAAAATAGGGCAATGAATTTGAAGGAGTATAACTTTTAGTGCATAACGTCAAATGCAACAAAACTTAAAGGGTCTCAAGGAATACCAAAGAATAAGGTTTCATTAAAACTTCACATTCAAAAACATGACGGAATGGAAGTTATGCATGAAATATGAACCTGACCTAAAATAGTTTCTACAGAGATACTTTTGGCTATCTCCAAAGAACGGCGCACAACGTTGCGAATTTCAATCCAAATTAAACCAAATCTATTTTCAATTAACCACAATCCATGGGGCTTCAATCCCTCAAAAATCCAGAAAAAAACTTGTAATAATAAGAGTGATATACCAAAAAAAATAACAGCTCAGAAATCACTGACAGAAAAAAAGATTTGTGGCACTCTTAGAAAAACTTGCACAACATTTAAGTTACGAATCCAATTGAACAAATATCACCCAGCATTTTACAAGAATAGAAAGGCCAATATTCTCATATCAAAATACAGCAATGACCTTAAGGAAAAATGGGAAGAACAGGGAGCACCAAGCTGGTCCGCAAGCCCTCACTCGGCCGAGAGTTGCGACTTGATCGGGACACCTCGAAAATTACCTCTCCACCTTGGCTTTTATCGTGATCTTCTAATTCCACACCTCAAAGACACCTCCTAAGGAAGATACTGGAATAGCTAGCTTGAACCTCCTCTCCAAGACCGTGCAAGAATAAGTGAGAGGAGGAGCTTGTTAAGGTTTGTTGTGAAGCAAGAACTGAGCTCCGGGGGGGTTTTGGAGAGGACTTCAAGCAAAAGCTGCTGCTGATGCAATTTCAGCTTTCAAAACTAAGTTCTGGGCCTGATTAGAGAGGCTATAAATACCTCCCTAATGAAAAATTATAGATTACAAAAATGCCCTAAAATTCAAATGACAAAAGTGACTTAAAACAATAAAACACACAAAATAGGTCCGATGTTGGAATTTTGGTCTCTGTAAATGGGACATTTGACATAGCAAACAAACCTGAAATAAAACCAATAATACCACTTTAGAAATCTATGAATCTCTGATACAAACCGTATGAACAATAGTTTTTCATTTAAGATCGATTGGCTCTATAGAAATGTTAAATACTCCACCATGGTTGGATTGTTGACAGATTTGTAACGTCAACCCTTTCTTCTATATTTTTGCTTCCAAGTAAGTGCATGGTTAGGAGCCTCTTTATCCTCATGCATAGGTTCATGCTCAAGTTCTTTTAGCTTATTCCAACCTACAAAATAATAAATTATTAGATAAACATGGAGCCTCATGGCTCAGCTCAGGCGGTAGGTTCTTAGGGCGCATCATCCTCCCAAGGTGATTGAGGATTTGACCTCAAACCCTAGGAGTCTCCCACTTTTACAACTTCTATCGAAGGACTTTCCACCCATATCAAATGGGAAAATGTTGTTTACTCCATACGTGACGATCTCCATTTCAGGTTGACCATATATAAGAATAATAAGAAAGTCTTCAAAGATCATATCACGATAGTCCATCCTTCCTTGTTAGTCATTAAGGCTTTGTTCACATGTACTTTCTACATGCTTGTGAGACCAAAAGAAATATTTTAACCAAGTCTCACATATCTTTTTTACTCTAAAGTAGCAAGTTAGGTCCCCACCTTGAACTACAACTATCATGGGTTTTAGGAGTCTGCTTGTTAGTACACAAGGATTGCCATCTTTCAAGAAAACATCTTCCATGTGGTCATACCTATCCTTGAGCTCCTTAATGTTTAAATCACTCCAAGGAACAAAATCTTTATCATCAACATGCAGCCTTTTAATTTAATAAAATCCAAATTGCTTGGCATTCAACTCGGATAAGAGGGAGTACCTTGGTTTTAGAGCACCGACCAATAATGTTGTCTTCCTCTTCTTGCGCTTTAAGAATTGAAGAAATGCTTCAAAGACATCCTTCAACCGTGGTATCTTTTTATAGAATTTTTCTTCAACCTCACGGCTTGCAAGTACTAGAGTCTCCCTTTTTATGCATATCTCCAAGGGTACTCAGTTTTTGTAATCGAAAAATGCAACATTGTCTTGTTTAGCCTTTACGATATCCTTCCCACAATTGAGCCAACTTAACTCGTAAAAATTAGGGCCTACCATTGTCTCCAAATAAAATTTATCAACTATAACTATTGAAGACATGTTGAAACAAGTTTCCCCTTTAATGGTCATAGGGTTAACTTGATCCATGTTTAAACACGACTTTGACAGAATTGCTTCCTTGGAAACTCTTCTTGGGTGTGGATAGTGACTGTCACGACCCAAAAGGGACCCGAGACAGAACGGGGAACGACCCGGTCCAATGACTAAATCGTCCAACCCTTTTCTCTTAAATTTTATTAATTGACAGTGGAAGACTTAAAATGTTACTTAAAAGCCAATGCCCAACGCATAAGGGCTTAACAGGTCCAACAAGTGATATCAGATAGTAAAGCACTATAATCCAAAATGAAATAACTGTGCAAAAAGAAATTACACATTTAAGGTTTATAGTCATCCAAATGAATAAATATACCTCACAAAAGTCTCTCAAGGAAAATTTGTAAATAATAGAAACTAAGTAAATCTGGCGGTTCTAATCTTGACTCGGCATCTGGAAGTCTGACAAATAATTTTCTGAAAATTATATTTAAGGGATGAGTTGACTAACTCAGTAGGGATTTAAAATTTTCAGAATTTAAAAGAAAGATTTTTATAAAGCATGTATAACATTTAAGAATCACATTTTTATGTTATAAGCATTTAAAGAAATAAAGGCGATGCTCGGTGAAAGCGAAAGCCAATTAACACCCTGATCAGGTTTAGGGTTTTGCACCCAGGGACACGGCACATACAGCTATCCCATTACTCTAGTTGCACTTTAGGGATTAAAACCCAAGGACGTTTCAAAAGAAACCCCCTAATTTCCATTTCAAACAAGCAAACACATTCTGTACGAGGGAATGTGTGAAAATCTTTATAAAATAAAATTCGACGATTTATGAAAATGATAGCGTCGTAAAATAATTTAGGGAGACATCTCAAGATAATTATTTTTGAAAACAAGATGGAATAATAGTGCATAAAAATATAATCCCTACCTCGAAGTGGGTTTTCTGAATCTAAGCTCAATTGCTCAAAATGTCCAATTTCTAGGATTCCCAATTTAATCCAATATTTTGATACCTAAATGGAAGTTAGGAGAATTTGGTGAGTTAATTTAAATACAACTCTTATTAGATTTTTAAATGGGTTAGAGAGAATTTCTATAACAGGCCCAACATAGGCCCACATGGTGGCCTCAACCTTAGAGCCCACTCTTAGGTCCAATTAAAGGTCCAAAGACCAACCTAAATAGTGGCTCAAAAAAAAAGCCTCAATTCCCATCAACTACTAATAATAGGGCTTAAGCCCAGCCCAACCACTTGATCTACAGCCCATGGTCCAAAGGGCTGTATTGTGAATTGCAGAGAAAGAGATCTCCCTCTCCCTTCGATGCAGAGAGATTTACATTCATAATACCCATAAGAAACTTTTTTCATTCACCGAACAATTACATCCTGCCGAGACTCCCTGTCTCGGCCGTGGATCGCGACCAAAAATTAGTTGAATCGCTGACCAACGAAATACGTTGATGGAGATCAACCCCAAAGTAACTAGAAAATTTCCAGATCATCGATTCAACATTAACTTATATAAATTCAACCAATTCAGCTCAAAGGAATGAATTTGATAGATAATTTATGTCCCAAAATTCAGACTAACACAGCGAGCATAAATGAGAATCGGAAAGGAAAAATCTGATTTTTCATACCTTCAGTTTATGGCTTCCGATACCGTGAAGAAATCTTGCACTGCTCTCAATCAACCAAAACAAGCTCAAATCTTCAACCCTTTGTAGAAGATGAATGATCATCAAAAATCGATTTGGGAAGAACAGAGCAACAATAGAGGGAGGGAGTTTAACTTACCCATCGATGAATAATGAAGAAATCGGAGCCCTTGTCCTTAACACTCGCCGAAAAGAAATTACACGAGGTCCGTGATACGTTCACTGATCTGAGGGAGACAACACTCCATTAACATTGCGTACCGAGGAGCAAGAAAAATTGAATAAAAAATTTTGGGGATGAACTTACCGCGGATAACTTGACTGGGAGGAGGAACTCGCCTTGACTAGATCGCACGCCGGAGGAAGAATCACAAAAGGAATCGGAGTTAGGGAGGAAGAGAGATTGAGTGCTCAATCTCTTCCCCCTCACCTTCGATGAAATAGGGGATTTTTCCCCCATTTTCGGCAACCACCCCTGTAATGGGGTGTTTAGAAGATATTTCTTTTTTTTTTTTTTTTTTAATTGGGCCTTCACAATTAGGCCGGATTTTACAGTGACAGTCTTTTGAAGCACCATATGGAGAGATTCCTCTTTAGCATCAAACCCGTCCTCATGTTTCAACTTTCCTACTTTAGTTGCTACCAATAATTTTTCTTCACTCTCTCTATGCTCATCATCAAGAATTTCTTCTTTCAAACATTTTTTTCAACTACTCGGAAACAATCTTCTTCATCCACTTGAGTCTCCATCATGAATAGTGGCCCTTCATGAGCATAAATAAACTCTTCTCCCAATTTTTCTTCTTCATTAGTGGCTGCCAAGGAGTCTTCATAACTCTTTTCTTCAACCTTTTCATGTTATTCAACTATTTCACCAATATCAATTGGTTGCATAGGTTGAGAGTTTGCACATCTTATTGAAGCAGAGAGATTGTCAAGTTCTTGAGCTATATGTTGCAAAGAACCCTTGATGTCCAACACTTGGGCTTGCTGCCTTTTCAAAACTCTCTTATTGGATCGGATTGGTTGTGGAAAAGTTGAGACTACCTTTGCAAGCTTCGGGGCATATTTGTTTCTCAAAATTCTCATCATCCATTTCCATGAATTTATAGCTTCTTCGCACTCTTCTCTTCTCTCAGAATTTATTCTTCTCCACCAAAGGCTAGTTTTTCCTTTAAGTCTCGAAGAAGCAATTTTAACTTTTCTCCGATTTGAAAATTGATGAGTTGAAAAAAATTCTTCCAACTCATCTTCCTAAATTGAATAATCTTCTATCCATTCTAAACGACTTAAGGTAGGAATAGAAGATTCAAACTCTTCTTCTACTGTAATGTGTTTCGAGAGTTGTGTGTTCGTGTGAGTCAGTTTGCTTCTTTATCCTTTTAGTGCATCCCTCTCATTTCCATTATAGGAAATGAAGTCAGAGCAAGGTCACACAAACTCACATTTTATTCATGTTGGAGTGCTCCTCTTTATGAAGGTAGTTGTGGCAGTCAATTTTATCCCGCAATCACTCAGTCGCGCGATAGGTTTCAAACTCTGAATCTGTTGTTTCTTCATTCCATTGGTAGCAAGCAACACAAAAGCTTGTCCCAGAAGCTTGTCCCAAAAGCCTGGTTATTTGTTGTCCACTGCAGATATTTGTGTGCTATGGATATTCATTAATCCTTGTTTTTTTTAAAATGAAACAATCTCACGCTGCTTGTTTCCTTCTGTCACAGATACAAATCTAGCGAGCAGTATTCATCTGCTCACTCCATCGAACAACCTTCACAATTTCATTAAAGTTGCGTGTGTCGTGCATGTAGCATCTTCGTTCCGTGGAAGCCTTCCTTTCCACCAGGGATACCCCTTTCCCTCTTTGTTCACCCTACACCATCCACATATCTGGTGCCTTTCTGCAGACACTATTTGCCACCATTCAATCCTTTCCACAGAAGCTTTTCTTCTACCACAAATTCTCATTTCTGATGCACCAAGAGGTGCAATGCTTGACAATAATGGGGATAACGATTATCGGCTTGCACCAAAAATACTGAACACCAAATTGCAAACTTCATAACTTGTTACCCAGAACTCCAATCAACGCCATTTTTGGAGTGAAATCAAAATTAACAGTTTAATAAGTGCCCTCCAAAATTCACATAAAAAATCCCAAGGAAATAGAAGTTATGGCAATAGAATTGACCCTTCCTAGAAGGGTACCCATAAACAAAAGAAAATAGAACTCAAAATTGCCAGCAATGTAACTTTGTCTCCAGAACTCTAAATTGCACAAAATTTGGAAGGAAATCAATAATACCTATGTAAAATGTCCCCTCCAAAAATCATGACCAAACTCCATAAATTAGAAAATTTGTGGCAATGGTAATATCCTCCCCGAAAAGGTGCCTAGGTGACAGTTTTAGACACCCAAAAGAAGCTGCACAAATCTACGTTTCGGGTCCAAATGACACCAAATTTGGTACACTCTACCCTTGTCTAGTTACCAAATAGACCCCAAAATTTCAAAATCCAAATCGCACAATAAGATTAAAATGGAAATCAATTTTACAAGTTGGTCCAAGAATTGCTTAAATCGGCAACCCTTGAATTCAATGGATCCTTTGTACAAAGGACTATTCCACCTTGCTTCAGTATTTGTCTTCTAAACCTCAACTCTAAACATCACCTCTAGAAGGAGCTGATGGAAGGGTTAGTATACAAATTCCACTCTAAGAAAAACTAAGAAAGTGAATGGAATAAGTTGTGGTTTCACAATTCTCGAATTTTAGCACTAGAAAAGGAGACCTAGTGTAGAGAGAACTCCAACACTTAAGAAACAAGTTGCAGCTACAAATGACTTCAATTGCTCCTTCAGCCAACCCTAAGAAGGACTTAAATACCTCCCAAAAGTTGCCCTAAAAAGTAAATTAAAAATTTACCCTCAAAAGAAAACACAAGCAAAATGAGAACTTGGCTAACACTCTAGTCGAGTACACCAAACAACCAATAATCCAACAACCATAATTCAAGCCCAAAAATTTAATCCAAATGCCAGCAAAACATTAATCAATAAATAAGGAAGCATATCAAGTTATTGGGGTGACACATCTTCAGCTTGCTGCCCCCTACGCCTCGGTGCTAGAAACATCAACTTGGTCCTTGGTTGCACTTGGTAGCCGATTGTATGCATGGACAATCCAAGTGATGGGATGCTTAGGCCTCTCTTTATCTTCATGATGAAGTTCCCCTTCAAGTCCTTCTAAAGTCATGCCATCTGCAAAATAAGAGCTTAAAAAGAGGTTAATAATCGTCTTGGCCTAGGTTCTAGTAATCGGGTTTTGTGGTGCATCAGTTTCCCTCAAATAATCAAAGCCATTTGTCCACATGTCCAATCTTATTCCACGCACACTTCTTTTTGCCCTTCGATCCTATCTGCGAATGCTACTTTCACACTTGATTCTTTTCCACTGAAACCTCCCTTTTTGCCATGGATACTTGTTTGCCTCATTATTCTTCTCACACCATCCATGTGTTCAGTGTCTTCTTCGCGGATGCTATTTCAACCATTCGATCCTTTCCGCAAAAGCATTCCTTCCTCCGTGAACACCAAATCCTACCTTTATGGATCAATTCAAGTCCACTTTGAACACTAAATATTCTTATCTAATGGCCATTTCTTCATCCTTCTTTCATTTGACAGTCCATTGTTCATCCGATCTCTCCAATTTACATCTGTCATCCTTTTTCTTTCGTTCAACTCTCCTTGTTTGGCCGTTCTTCCTTTTCATCTGATCTTCCAACGACCTTTTCTTCTTACATTTATGTTTCCATCTGTTTCACTTTCGTGATCCCATTTTATAGAGCCTTCATTGTTTCTGTTGTCTCATAGTCCTCATCATCAATTAACAAGGCCAAATTCGAAGTTCCATATTTTAATCCAAAATATTCTAAGCTCAAATTTGAAAGCACATCTAAATCTTTCAGGAACCATTTCTAAAACATGCTAGCAGCCTTCACTGTAATTTTTTGATTTTTTGGTTGACTGTCTTGGGAAATTATTCTTTAGGAAAATCTTCCTCATCATTTAGAGGCAATACATATTCTGATTCTATCATGAATAGTGGTTCTTCATAGGGATAGATGATTTCTTCTTCCACTTCCTCTTCATTAGTTGCGATCTCTTGTTTTGAAAAACTTTTCTCAACCATCTGATTTTCCATACATACCAACTCCATCATAAGTAATGGCCCTTCATGAGGAAATATAATCACTTCTTCAAATTACTCCTCCCCCATTAAGATCACTTCTACTATTTTACCTTGACCATGCAATGGCAGAGGTGTGGAGTTTAGAAACTCTAGTTTTTTTTATGTAAATGTTATCAATTTGTTAATATATTTTTCAAGGTAGCTTGAATGTCTCTGAATTGGGACTAACGACTTTGGGTGGGAGTGGATAAACACCACTTCTTCCTTTCAATTAGTTGATGCTTTGTAGTACTTGGCTCTCTAGGAGGAAGTCAGTTGATGCCAAACGTTGAAGACCTCTTCTTAAAATTAGAAGATGGTGAAAAAGACAAACTCAACTAAAAATTTTTTGGAGCATACCTTCTTCTCATGAGTCGCTTCATCATGCTTCATGAATTAATGACTTCTTCTCCCCCTTCTCTTCTCTCAAAATTTATGCTTCTCCACCACAGTGAGGATTGTTCTGTGAGTCTCAAAGAAGTGAAATTAACTTTGGCCTTGTCTAAAAATTGGAGACTACATAAAACTTCTTCAACCCCTTCTTCCCACTTAATAAATTCATCTCCCCAATTGGCACATCTAAAAGAAGGAATAAGAGTGTTTAAAACATCATCTTTCTCAATATTATCCTTTCCATAATTACAGCCTCTTATACCAAATAAGCACCAACAATAGGGTTCAAAAGCGTTGCACACAACCAGAGTTAAGTATTTTGGCAAACTTTTCAGGAAACTTTTGACAACAACAAAAACAACTCTAATAGATGAATTTCAGTGTGATTTTTTACACAATCTCAATGGCTGAATGATAAAGAAACTCTTAAAATTTCATGGTAAAATTCAAAGGGACCACAAAGATATTGTTAATGTAATTGACTTTAGAATTATTCGTTTTGATGATGAGTGATTTATTCATTATTAAGTTGTTTATGAATTGTATGTGCTTAATATGTTTTATCTTTATATGTATATTGATCCTTATTGGTAATACCTTAGATCATTTGGACTTAGAAGCTTCAAAGAGTGGAATACACAGAGTATATGTCAACCATGACTGTGAAGGAGGTCGACCATAATGGCTGTGGAAAGCCAAACTAGAAGAGGTAGTCAACTAGGACATGAAGGGTTGACTAGAATTATCATAGTGAGCATCTGTATGTAGAGAAGGTGGTTGACCAGAATCAAGACAGATTGCTCTAGATTTTGAAGTAGAGGGAAGTGGTCGACAAAAGATGGATAGGTCAACTAGAGTGACAGAACGAAGCTAAAATTGAATGATCGAAAACATAATGGCTGTATTCCAATGGTTGGATAGCGGTGGATCGAAACAAGGGTGGTCGACCGCTCAGGCAGTGTCTATATATAGAAGCACTTAAAAATACAATAAAAAAAAGAGAGAACTGTACTAAAATGCTGCTGAAATTTCTACTCAATTTCTCTCAGCAAATAAAGTGCTTAGCCTAGCTCTCTCATTCCTAAACTTGAGAGTTTCTTTTTGAGAGCTTAGGCTTTAGATTTGTATTCTTTGTTTTACTCTATTTGTACTTAAAAGATGATCAAAAGGGTGATGCCCTGAGAATAGTCAAAGGAAAGGGTGATGCTTTGAGAATAGTCATTTATAACGGTTTGATTGGCACCCATGAAGCCAATCATCACTAATAGAGGAAGTTAGTGAGTTAAGAATCTCCAAGTGGGAAACTTGGAGCACGGACGTAGGCAGGATTGCCGAATCGCATGAACAAACCATTTGTCTCTCTTTCCTTTACCTCCTTTATATTTGCTATTATTATCAATCACTTAGGGAATAGAGTTTATAATATCGCATGAAAAAGTTAGTTCACCTAATTCACCCCCATCCCCTCTCTATACGTGTGCATATAGTCCAACAGATATGGCTCAAATGGTGCTAATCGGTCAGAAAGTTGTTAAAAATTACAACTTTCAACTCCAAGGTAATCTACCAAATGAGAATGGCTCTCCAACTTGATAATTGTGAGATTCAACAACTCCACAATAATTTCACTTGACGAAGGAAGCGATGGAGCTGTAGTAAAATGATAACTAATCCAACTCTCACAAAGAATTAGAAACCAGAAACATAAATCATCGATTGAGAACAACCAAACAAGTTTGAGGATCTTTGCTCATGAAGAACAAAGAAAAGAGGATAAAAAACTCTATAAATTATTGATTCAAAACTAAAAAGAAAAAAACCATAAGGAGAACTAAAATAACTCCTCCAAAATTAGGTTTTAGAGTTCACAATGCAAAGTTACGAAACTACTCTCACAAAGACACTTACTTGGCTAGACATGCCTTAAGTGAGTGACACTAACACCTGACTATTAAAGATAATTATAAAAAAACAATAAATAACTACTAAGTCTTGATTGCTTCGATGATCCATGGTTAATTCTTTAGGCCCATCTTCAAATGGATTTGTGATTCAATTCCAGTAAGACAGAATGAATTTGGACTATTTGGCAAAAATAAAGCTCTTTGTTCAGGAATCTTATAGAATAGCAAAAAACAATTAAATTCTAACAAAACATCGCATTCTAGAAAGCTCTAGATGTCAGCTAAAAGCTTTAGAAAGTACACTTTTGAGATGATATTGTTAAGGCTGTCAAATATGCCAAATAATCTTTGAAGGTCAGATGACCAACAGTTTTGGAATGTCTAATGTAATATCCTGAAATTTTGTTATGCTAAGAGTATGATTTAAGTGATAATTCTGGGGTTTTTGGAGCTAAAATGAACGATTAAGGTATTGACCAACAGAAAGATATTTGGAAGAAGTGAATTATGCTACCCCAAATTATGCTCATATTAAGCTTAGGAGAATGATTTAGGATATATTAGAATTAACTTGGGTAATTTGCGATATTAGTCAAGTGAAACATATTTAGATAAAAGTGAACTATGATACCCGAACTATGTTCATACTTAGTTTAGGGAAAAAGGAGAATTGTTTAATGATATTGAAGTTGGATAGGAAGATAATAGAACTGGATTAGTGATTTATATTCAGTGAAATTGGTAAGAGAAAATGTACTTGGATATATAAGGTTGAAAGTATAATATCTATAATATTTTGTAGTATATTGAATTTAGTAAAGAATAAGGTGGAGGAGGAATTATGGACTATACCTTGATTATGGGGGGATAAATTGAGGTTTGAATAATTTGAAAATTTATGTTTTAATAGTTTGGAAAAGTGATTAATTAAGGATATTTATATTTATATATATATTTGGAGAAGAAGTACTATATATATATATATATATATATATATATATATAATATATATTAATGAAGATATATATATATATATTGATTGGAATATATATATTTGAAGAAAAATGTGGGGGATGATAGATTGAGTGGAGGTTGATCATGGAGGTTGATCATGGAGGTTGATCATCTAAAGGAATTATGATCAACCTATAATTTGTTTGGTGAAGAAATATTCTGGCGAATCATTGATTTGGTGTGGAGGTTGACTACCGAAAGGATTTGATCAACTTACAATTTAATAAGTGGTAGAATATGGATTGGCGGTCGATTGGAAGGAAATGCCAGTTGATCACCCACTGAAAGAATCATGCAACTCACATTTTGAAGCAAACAACATTTTGGAAGATTGCTAGTCGATCGACCAATGGATTTGATCAACCGACGAGATCGACCGCTGATTTTGAAAAAAGAATCTGTTGTTGATTGAATGACTGGTGGTCGATGGGCCACAGATGAATCGATCGACCGCTAAACTGAAGAGTCGCTTGGAATAGAAATGTCGTCTTTGGAAGCTTCTGGAGTTGGCATTTGACACGTCTAGATGCTGAAGGATGGCGTCCCCTGGCTCTTCACCTTCGTATGGATGCTGAAGAGGCATTGGAAGGGGCCTATAAATAGAGTAGAGTGGGACGAGAGAATGACAGTGAGAAAAACCATGGGGTTACTCTATTGAATTTTTGAGAGAGCTGGCGTGAGGGTTATGAAGTTTGTGAAGGTTCTGTGATTTGTGAATATGATCCTGTGTTGGTTAAGAGGACATGGTTCTAGAGCTTTGCTGAGAGTGAAGGTTTGAAAGATAAAAAGGGCGAGAGCATTCTGTGGGCTATAGAGAAGAAAACCTGTGAGAAAATAAGGGTGAATGTAATGAAGTTCTGGAATTTTAGAAGAAAGGAGGAGTTTCATTTTTGGTATTTTGGATTCTTCAAGTCTTGGGTTATTCAGATATGGTTCTTATACCATGTTTTAGGGATGAAAACATGTTGTTTTGGGTTAAGTAAACTGCTTAAGAAATTGACGAGAATAATCTGGATATCGATGAATATTGTTGCTTGTTTATTACTGCCACTATGAATGCTCTATGGATTTAAGTTCTGTTGGTTGATATCTATCTGAGATTTGATTATTATTATTATGTTGGTATAAAGTTGAAAATATTACACTATTTTTTGGGTCGAATCAATGATTGTTGGAATAGTATGGCCTCGGTTGCATTGATTGTTAATGAGTATGGATCATGCTTATGATTGGGTGACAGTTTGTGGTGAAATTGTTGGGTTAATATTATACTAAGTTGGTTTTAATTCCCTGCCATAGTTTATGTTATAGTTAGGATAATAGATTTGGGAAATAATACTACGATTAGGAATTTGATAGCCTTGTTAGCAATGGGTGAAGTGATAAGTTGTTGGATAAGGTCAGAAATAATTTAAAGAATATTAGTTGAAGATTATAACTGTTAAGTTGATTTTTAGATGGTATTAGATGAGGGTTACTCACTGTTTGTTGTTTGAAGTTGGGGATTTATTATTGGAGATTAATTATAATAGCTATATGTGTTAATCATGAATAGGTTTTGCGAAGGATAATTCTAAGTGTTAACTCATTAAATCTAAGGACTTCAGGTAAGTGTTACTGCATGTGTTTTGTCCGAAAGGGCCTACATCACTTGAATTAAGGGGTGTTTATTGTTTGTTTGCTTGCTTGTTATGATTTATAAGTTTATTAGATTTAGGTTCAGTTCCTTAGTTAGAAATGGATTACATTTTGAGGATACGATCGAGGAACATGTTAGATAGCATTGTATGCGCATGACAACGTTAAGACTTGGAATCCTAAAGTATACGAAAGTGAATAAATGTAAATAGGTTATTAGGGATGTGGGTTCTTGAGTTGATCGCTTAGGTGTGTGCCACAGGATGGCCGCCTGAGCAATGTATTAGGTGTGTGCCACGGGATGACAGCCTTATGCATAAATCGCTCTACCTTGTTAAGTTAACATGTCTAACACTTGGATGGGTAACTGGAACTAAATGAAAATAGAATAGTAACAGAATCAAACAGAATATACATAAATAGCAGTTTTTTGTGGTCCGGTTGGATACGCCCGACATAGAAACAGAATAAATAACAGTGAAAGACAAGAAAGGTAACAGATAAGTAAAACAGAAAACTTAGTACAAACTTTAAGAATTGTATGTGTGTTTCATGTTTTACTTTTATACCGCTTACTAAGATTTAGGGTCATAGTTAGATCCTGTGATGTATGTAAGGAACCGATGATTGGATAAAGCTGATAAAGGACATAGCTTATGGACTATTGTTTGATTGGGCATTTGTGTTGTTGGCAACATTGATCTTGGGGCTTATGGCTAACAGAAATGGAATAAACTTGTTAAATTGTTTTAAGTGATTCAAAATACTTTCAAGTGTTATTGACTTTAAATGGTTTTAAATAAATGTTTTACTGATACTTGTTTAAATAGTTTTTTAAACTACTGGTTTGTGGTATTTATATGGTTAAGACTTCTGTTGTATGTTTACTCTCGTTTTTTCTCACAAGCGTTTTCAAAAGAAAAAAAATTTTTATACAGTAAAAAGTTACAAGATATTACATCTAAGAAATCTTCTAAACTTGTTTTTATCTTCCACCTATGCTTTACTTCAAACATCTTCATGATACATATACTTGCTAGATGGGAGATAATGATGAGTTGATTATATCCTTCTCCTTGATCACCAACAAAATGAGCACCAAAAATATTGTTAGAGCATCTCCATGCTCGATTATGATTGAAAGAAATTCATGGCACATCACAATGAAAGGATGAAATACTTGAATAATTCAAAATTTTACCATGTTGAAGAGTGAAGACTAGATCTTGTTTTTTTTTTTTTTCTATTATAATTTGAAGTAATTTTTTTGAATTCGTAATTTTTTTAACTTGTTGCAAATAATTGGCAATTAGATGGGTGCTAACCAAGTTATGGTGTATGTTATTTATAGTGATGCAACTGTTAAATATTTGTAATGATAATTGATATTTGTGTGATATACTTTTTTATTGGATCATCTCAAGAATCTCAACTCTCAAATATTTTTTTTGCTATAATACATTTTTACGGAAAATATCTTTTTTGTAGTGGAAACGTGTCTTTCATTGATAAAAGTAAATTCTATTTCAACTTCCAAGTAATTGATTTCTATAGCAGAAGGCAAGTATCCACTATAGAAAATTTGTCTACAACGAAAAAGGTAATTTTCGTAGCAGATACTTGCTTTTCACTACGAAATCTTAGTTTCTACAACAAAAACCTAACACTAATGTCTACTGAGGCTTATCTTAGCAAACCCTAAATCTTTCCTAGAGCCAAAGTGGATCGCATCTAATGATCTAAGAGAGGTAATGTTCACATATGGATAGCATCTTGTTTTTTATAAACATAACTGTTACTTATTTATAATATAATTGGTGGGTGAATACTTTGTTTTTCAAACACAAAAGAATGCAGTGAGGAAATTACTCTTTTTGCTTTGGAACTAAGATTTCACAGCATAAGGCAAGTATCAGCAGTAGAAATCACCCTTTCCATTGCGGACTCATTTTTCGCAACGAAACCTTTTCTATAGCAGATACTTTCCTTCCGCTAAGGAAAAAGATTTTAATTTTTAAAGAAATACATGATACTGATATTTGCCTCATTTTTTTCTCATAAGCCATAGTTCAGTGTTTTATTTGTTAGTGAAAATTATTTAGTATTTGGTTTGTTAGTTGTCACTAAGTGTTGACCCCATGGCCCATGGGCGATGGGTTTGGCCATAGACCATAGTTCAGTACTTCAGTTCAATATTTGTTTGTTAATTACCCTATGACCTATGACCTATGCTAACAATTTAACATTATAATAATAAATAATTATATAATTTTTAAAAAATGTACAATATATTGATATAAAATATAAATTTGAAACATTTATGTATTCATGTATTGTATGTTCAGCTCGTTATTCTCAACTTGTTATGGCTCGTTTAGTCAGTCGGTTTGGCTCGTTTAGTCAACCGGCTAGTGGCTCGCAAATCAGCTCGAGTTGAATTTTTTTTAGATTGACTCATTAGACTTTACTCATTCAACTCGGTAGACTAAGTGAGTCAAATTTTTTCAGCCTCGGCTTTGCTCAGGCGGCATGTTTGTCATCTCTACTCAAATCAAGACTTCAACAAGACTCTTCAGGTGCCTACTGCGGGTGTTGGTATTTGTCTCTTAGCTTCCACAATTTGAACTTCAAAAAGCAATGCTTCAGGACTGGGCCTCCGCAGTTCGCTCTAGTCATCCTCTGTGAGTGTCCGCATTTTAGACTCGGGCATCTTAGATGATGGACTACGGGTCCATTCCATCATTAATCAAACTTTCAAAATTATCATGGAGATATTCAAGGCCAAGCACAAGTGGAAGCTCAAGTTCAAACATAGAATATTTGAAGGACTTTCCAAAACTGCACACTTCCTGACCTCCGACAAGTGTTTGACTATTTTGGCATTAAAAAATACATCGTTTGAAAAAGAGTTCTTCATGAAGATTGTCGCTGACTTCCTAAGCTTTATAAAATGGGTTGGATGGTTAAATTGGAAATTTGTTTGCTATGTCAAAAGCACACGGAATAGAGAGCAATTATTATGGAAAGCTCAAGTATCCAAGCTTGGAGACAAAGGAATTCTCAACATGGAAACCATCCAAGTGGCCGAGCACCAACAACGATTAGCTGCCAAAAAGTCACCATTTTGTGGAGCCAAATCTAGCAAGGAGTTACTAAAGTATTAGCTATAGAAAGTTATTAAATTCCTATTTTACTAATCTGCCAATTAGGACCGAATACTTAGTGTGTTTCCTATTTTATCCTTTGCAACTGGCTATATAAAGCTCCCTAGTGCTTATGTTTTAGACATTTAATTTTGAATACAAAAAGTTGTTGCTTTCTTTTGAAATTAGAGTGATTCCTTTTTCAAATACTTTGGTGAGTTACATCTAAAGTTATCTATGTGTGAGTAACATCACAAGATTGGGCTCACTTGGAGTTGAGTAAGTTCTCTTATTGGCATCCATAAGCCTACTCCTTGGAGGAAGACTGTGTGAAGTGGTGTCCAACCATCAAGAGGTGTCTCCATCAACAAATCATCCATCTGGAAGTTGCAAGCTCCTTGAAGGTTCTTTCCAAATTCTTGAAGGAGTTCTTTCTTTATTCATTCAAAAAGGTGTGGTCCAAATTTCAGCTCAAAAGCTTCTAAAATGAGAGACTTATTGAATCTCAAAGTCATACTTTCCAAAAGTGAGTTTTGTGGCCAAATAAGGAAATAGAGGAACCGATCGATCATCTCGACCGCTAGCGCGACTGGACCCTTCATCTGCTTGCCACTACTTTTTTTAAGGTTGACCTCTTGCTCGACTGCAAAGTCTCGGTCAATCTCAATTCTTCAGTACCTGTATATCTCCGCCTGTTGTTTTCCCCTTGCTCAACCGCCGCCTACCTTTTGATCGATTGCCTTGCTTCTAAGTCTTCACTCGGTTGATCAACTCAAGCAAATCTCCATCAATTCTTCAAGTATCATTTGTCCAACTTCCTCAACACTTCAACATCCTCAATGTTTACAAGTTATATATTCCTACCCCCTTCCGCTGGTGCATCATTAGCTTTTCTAAACTTTTTTGTGATTATGATTTTAATCGTTTGTTATTTCAAATCAATCTATTTTATCACTTAACTAGATTTTCTAAAACTAATACCCAAATAATGACAATAACAATAACAATAAGTAAGAGAGTAAGAATAAGTAAGAGAGTAAGCAAAGAGAATGCAAACAATTTTTTAACATAGTTCAACTAATCTTGTCTACGTTTGTGATTTAAGGCTCATCCTTGAAGATTCCTTCCACTATAACCATTTTGGTTATGACCAATTGAACTTTCAGCTGTTAAACAAGCCTTACAATGACTCTTCTAAGGCATCACCATTAACTCGCTCAACAAATAACAAGTGTAGAAGTTTTTCGTACAACATCTAACTCTTACAAATATGAAATCTCAAGTTTTGGTGTAAGAGAGTTAAGGATTCAATCAAGAATAGATGCTATAAAGTCTCAAGAAAATTCACCAACACTTCAGCGTGAGAGTCTCTAGATGAGTTGCATGGTAGAGTGAGCTTCAATTGATAGTCATTTTGAATTTCTGGAGTTATGATCCTCCTCTAGTGGCTACAGAGCGTCCATGATATGTTCATTAGAGACATCAATGAGGCGATTGGCTTTTGTGACTTAAGTTGTCAGGCACTCACTAAATCATTAATTTGAATTTCTTGTCTCTAAACAGAACTTCCACAAGGCTCTTTGGGTGCTCGTTGTGGGTGTTTACATGTGTCTTCCGGCTTTTGCAATTTGAACTTTGAAAAATAGTGATTCGGTACTAGGCATCTGCGTCTCGTTCTAGGCATTCTCTACAAGTGTCCACATGTGAGGTTTGAGCATCCACACTTCTATTCTCAATTGGTTTGATGCTTTGGTCTAGGCTTCCATGGATTCTGCTAGAATTCTGTTGCAAACACGTTGCTAGTGTCTACGGTCAAAATAATTTTCAGGTTTGGGTGTCCGTGAAATCTTCTAATTTACACATGGCTCGAGATCGAGCTTTCGAATCTCATCTTAAGGCAACTACACAGTCTATATTTAGACTGTTTTTAGTCATTTTTTTATTAAGTCCTACATGTGAGTTTAAACCATTTCTGCATAGACTCAAGTAAACACGTTAAAAACTTCAAATACCGATTTATAAGGGTATTTTCAATAAGAGTCGAGAACACATAAAATGCAATTCAATACAATAAAAATTTTCACTAACTTAGAATTGTTATTCCACTAATTTCATCTATCATCAAAACAATTAAACTTAATATATAGGGAAAATGACAAATTAACCATCGTGGTTTGCAGTCAATGACAAGTCAATCACTATCCTTTATTTTCTAATAAATTAACCACTGATATATTGGAAAATGACAAAGCCAACATCGCTGTCACGTTCGCCGTTAAGAAGCTGACAGGGTGCCACAGCGGTTCTAAGACAAAACGTCGCGGTGCTGTGGTTTTCCAAGAAAAGAAGGCCAAATTTGGCCTGGACGCCGTGGTGTCCCGATTTTTAATCAGTGTATACATAACCGCGAAATGCTAGGGTTGGCCATTTTCACCCATTTTCACCTCGAACAAACACTGAATCCCCTCGGTGACCCATGTTCACCGCGAACAAACACCGAAAACTCTCAGCCATTTTTTATCACAATGTATTCGTGAGCAAAGAAATTGGCATTCAAGCATGGGAAGGCAACGGTGGAAGGTGTGCAACCCGTTGCGGTGGATGATGAGCAACCTGCGTCGGTGGTCAATGAGCAATCCGCGGCTGTGCAACACGGAGACACCGCCGAGGATGGAGAAACCGTTGCACACTCGCAAAGGCAAGCTAAACCCAAGCTTGAACAAGGAGAAGCTGGAGGTTCAATTGTTTGGTTCGAACATGTGATAGTAGGGGTAAGGTCCAAACTATTCAGGACAGCAAATTACAAATCCCGGTATGAAGATGATATTCAACACCATTCAATTATTGTTTTGAAAATAGTAGATTTGGACTCATTGGCAGGAATGAAAATTAAACAATTGTTTCAAAATGTTGGATTAGCAGGGTTGTGTCGGATGAGAGGTAGTTACCGCGAGAGAGTTATAAGATTGTTTTACGCAAATTTAAGACTGTCCACAAAGCCATTAGAGGTGCGGACATATGTTTTTTGACGAGAGTTGAGGTTCACTCCCAACGATGTAAACATAATGCTTGGATGTGTACTGGACGAGCCAAGTGATGACTATTATCACGTGTCTCAGGAGCCACCATTTGTCAACCGAGGAGAAGGGCTAGCGGTGCTTAGATTGTTGCACCCGGATCCCGAGGTTGCCCAATACAAGAAGCTGAAGGGCAAGGAGCTGAATGCCATAGCCCGATTGATCTATCTGATCATGACGTACATGATTTTGCCTCGGGATGGGCATCGAGACCATGTTTGCTGCATGGATCTTTATATGCTGGAGAAGGTGTTCACCAGGAAAAAGGTGGACATTGGATTTATCATCCTCAGCCACATGAATGAGGTGCTCAACAACCCAGCGAAGAACCTCCCATACAACTATCTCATCCAGAGCATTGTTGAGCACTATGGGGTACCCATCTCGGAGAAAGAGCTGAGAATTGAAGAGTCGGCCATTGACGTCTACAAGAAAGCTAAAGTGGACAGAGTGGGGTTCACCCACGTTGGAGGGGAATGGGTCCGCAAGTCCAAGAAGCAGGCAGCACCTCCACCCCCCTCAGAGCCTTAACATTCAGCCCCCTCACATGAACAGCCGGCTCCTCCTCAGTCAGCTCACTTTACTTTGATGCCTGAGGAGACGTCAGCCTGGATAAGTAGGATGGAGGAGCTCCATCATATGTTGATGACCACAATGCAAATGATGGAGGAGCACCTGTAAATACAACAAGTCCATATATGAAGAGGGGAGGAGCTCGCAGAAGAGAGACATCGCATAGCACAAGAGTGGCATATGCAAGCACAAGAATGGCATATGCAAGAAGCAGAGTGGCATATGTGAGCAGAAGAGAGGCATCGTGAGGTGGTGATAACACTGAGGAGACGTGAGAGGCAATCAGCACGTACAGTCATCATCCTCTGAAGCAACAGATGCCACATACCACTTGTAAGTTATTTACTTTGTACTCAAAGTCCAGTATTTACTTTATTTGTATTTGATGTAATGACATGTTGTTCATTTGTAGCAACATTGCGGTAAGCCGCCAACCAGTTCCTCCAGCCGTGCCTACCGAGGTGGAGGGGACCAGTCAGTTCAAGCCTCCACCCCTTAGAACTATGCGCATGGTACGTCTTTCATTTGGTTATATATGTCTGTTCGTTTATGTTCATGCTTTGTTTGTTTGATGGCAGTTCGACATTTTTTGTTGCAGTTTCTACAGATTATGGACATGTTCAAGAAGTATGTCAACACAAATACTCGGAAGAATATAGAGACGTGCGCAGTTCTTGAGGGAAAGCTGATCGACGATGATTACGTCGTGACTGATCTCATCTTCCCGGAGCAAGTCAGAACGCCAGATACGGTGAGAATCCTTCTTTGTATGTTAGTGTATAAGATTTTATTTTAGTACTCATCCGAACTTATATGTAGTGCTATGCGGTCGATGAAGAAGCCGTATTCGTGTATCATCAGGATAATCGTCTATTGTCATTATGGTGGATTCACGTAAGTAACCATCTCGCTTCTCTGGGTTATCGTTCATGTTCACTGAGATAATCTAATGCGTTGTTTACATTTCAGACACACCCAAAGCAAACGTGTTTTATGTCGTCATTTGACCTGCACACTCGATTCGCTTAGCAGCGATTGATGCCGGAAGCAATCTCCATCATCGTCACTCCCACTGATAAAGATCGGTATGTATTTTCCTTTGTGTAAATTCTTAATATTGATTTCCGTGTATTTGACCAGAAATTGTTCCCTTTGCATTGTAGGTCGTTCGGCATCTTGCAGTGTACAAGTGAGGGGATGAGGGTGCTGCGACAGTGCACTATTCTGGAACAATTCCACGAGCATTACCCTACAACCTTTGAGTATGAGGGTCCATTGTACAAAAAAGTAGATAAAGTATTCCTTGACCAGAACTTATCTTTTACGATCATGGATTTGCGCCCGAAACGGACCAGGAAGAAGGCGGCATAGTTTAGTTTAAGGATTTGTGTACATTTACGTTGTAATGTATGTATAGTTTACATTTACATTGCAAATGATATGTTTGGATGATATGTGTAGTTTACATTTACTGGATGAATGATGTGTTTGGATGATACTGGAACTGCTTGGGATTTTGTGCAGGATGTATAAGAATAGCTTTGGGGGAGTAAAGAAACAAGGCAGACTTTGGCAAAATTTTTATAAATTGGGGTGAGGATAAGTGAAAAGTAAATCTTGTATGACCTAAATCAAGTAGATAATTAAATAAAAGTGTATGGAGAAACTTGGGTGAATTCAGTGCAACGATTTCAGTAAGCCGCGCCGGCTTGTAAGCAAGCCGCAGCGGCTTGTCATCTCATGGTACTTGTAATCAAATTTCATGCACACTCCACAACCACATGTATGGAACAATTATATGAATTCAAATTGTTGAAACGAAACAAATTCTAATTTATTAGTTCAAATTTATCAAACCAATTTATATTTATCAATTCAAATTTTACAAATATAGCGTACAGTACAATGACATATATATCAAACCTAATCTATGAAACAAATGTATCACAGAAGGTTAAGGTCCACATTTGTGTACGTTTGTGTTTGTGGACCTTGCGCATCAGACTCCTGCATATAATATTGGAAATGAAATTAGTATAGCTCAAATAACATTTGAAAACGTAAAAGTGATAATGGGCTCACCTGCATCTCAGGAACTCTGTCAGAAACTGTCTCAGATACTCGCTCGGGGACTGTCTCAGGGACTATAAAAGGAATTGTCTCGACGGCTGTCTCGGGGAATCTGAAACCCATAAATGTGCCCTCCGACCTTCCTATGCCGCCTCTACCTCTCCCTCTATCGCCTCTGCCAGCCCCTACACTAGACTCGCCTCCCCCTTCGCACGTGCAGGAATTGTGCCCCACACCCCCACACCGGCCACAAGAGACGTTCAGATGTCTTCTAGTAAGTACTGTCTTGCTTGGGGCCTCGTCCACATCCCATATTCTACATTTACGTGGCCTTCCTAGAAGCCTTTTAAATGGCGATGGAATAATTGGATCAAGATTCATCACAGGAGGCCACTCGATTGGACCATTGATGGGGCGGACAAAGTGGGAGTACATCGCCATGTATGTTTCTCGGTGATAGCATGCATGCACAAATTCCTCAGGAAATCTCCTCGTGAAGTGAATGCACAGGACTGCATAGACACATGGGATGCCGGTCAACTCCCACAAGTAATAGGTACAAGTACGCCTGTCCAAATCGACAGAATACTATTTGTTACCGTTGATGACCTAAAACTGCGCAGCTCTTGAAAACTAGGGGCTCCAATTTCGACTGGCAAGTATTAGTTTGGCAAGCCGATTGCTGATCATTGGACACAAAAGGTCGGCGAGCGAGCCATCTTTTCATTTTTTTTTCATGATCCTACCCATAATGCTCTTTCAAATGATCTCGAACATACTTAGAATCGGTTTGTCCCGGGCTGGTAGGATGCAGGCGCTGAAGGACTCGCTAAGGTTGTTCAGGCTTAAGTCGCATTTGGGGATGGAGCAGAAGGCATGTATGGCCCAGCATGTCACACCTATTCCTCGTATATAGTTGTGGGCCGCCGGGTCAAGCAAAAATAACTTCGCCATTTCTCTCTCAAACTGCCTCACTATTGTGACTCTAGATGTGGCCCACATTGCATCCTTTAACAACTTGCCTTTAAATTGTTTTTGAAAATTGTCATACAAGTGTCGGATGCAAAACCAATGGTCTGCTTGCCTTGCCACCTCTCTGACAGCTGGCACTAGCCCCTGCAAAGATTCATAATATGAGTCAGACACTGGTATAAAATGCATAACATAAACACAGAAGGCAAAAGCAATCAATCACACGTTTTGTCGATCAGAAATGATTGTCCATCCATTGCCAGATGGGGGGTTTAGATCGTTGAGCAACAATTCCAGAAATCAGCTCCACGAAGCCCTATTTTCTGCTTCAACCACTGCTATAGCAACCGGATACATTCCATCATTCCCATCAATGGTGACAGTGGTGAACAGTTGGCCCAGAGCCGCTCCCTTCAAGTGGCAACCATCTAAAGAAAGAATCGGTCTACCTCAGCTACGTACAACCTTCTTGCATCCATCCAAGCACATGTACATCCTTTTAAATACACTCATGTCAAGGTCAACACGCTGTGAACTTCTAGGATTTGACCACTGAATCTCCTCGGCATAGGACCATATGAATTTGTATTTCTCATTGCCATCCCCTTCGCTAATTTTTTTTTGCTGCATTTCTTGCCCTTATAGTAAGGCTGGGTGTGATGTTGACATTAAAATCCTTCTTGGCAGTGGCATGGCAGCTTTCCATCTTTCTGGAGCAAGTGTGAACATCGTTGTAGAACTTTATTTTAAACGTCATTTCACCTTGCATTTTTTAGGCATGCAGCCGCCACGTGCATCCTTCCTGGCAGGCAGCCCTCAACCGATGAGCGTCACTGTGGGTGAATTTTATCCCCTACCCATTCTTCAATGCATCATCGACAATTTCTTCTCTAATTTTTTTCAATGAACTGTACTTTTTACCAAGGGCCAAACCAGCGAAGGTGCATTGTGCTTGTGGTGGGCGTCTTGGCCTACTCTCGCCATGTCAATGTCTTTGTCGCTAATAGATTAGCATAATGAACGAAGGTCCTCATCGTCCTCCTCGTGTAAAGTTGCTAAGACAGAATGCAACACAATTGTAGTTTCATTTCCAATTCCACGTACCTCATTCTCATTGGCCAAAAATGTGGCTGTGTGCACCACTTCAAGTTGACGACTAATAACAGATTCTTCAACACTCAAAGACGCCATTTGCTTTTCAACAAATCAACTTTGCCAAAATGTCGTTCTCTTCAGCTCTCTGAATTCTCTAGGGTTAGCTAATCGATTACAAAATGCTTGAGAATATCGTAAATCGCAGGGAGTTCGTGGTTCTGTATACTGCTGAGTTAAAAGAGGGATGTTGCAGTGTCTTGGGATGACGCCACAGTGTGTTGGGACCCCGCAGTGTCCTGTCAACCACTGCGTGCAGGATAAATTTGGCATGGACGCCGCGGTGTCTTGGGACGCCGCGGCTATGTCTCAAGACGCCGCAGCGGCATCCCAAGACTCCGCGGTGTCTAGGCCAAATTTAGCCTTCAATTCTTGGGACAACGTGACAGCGATGTTTTCTCTCGGCATTTTGTCTACGAACCGCCGCGGCGCCCTGTCAGCTTCTTAATGGCAAACGTGACAGTGATGTTGGCTTTGTCATTTTTCCATACGTCAGTGGTTAATTTGTTAGAAAATAAAGAATAGTGGTTTACTTGTCATTGACTGCAAACCACGATGGTTAATTTGTCATTTTCCCAAATATATATTATCTAACACAACCTTGTCTACTTTATAAAAATAGTAGTAATTTGAGGTAAGTTTATTAAACCACAATAAGGATTTCTAATGTTATACCAAATATTTTGATAACTTGTTTTAACACTAACATGTATGGATTTATAGTGAATATATTACATTTTAAAATAGGTTCTTTGAACCAT
Organism: Begonia loranthoides; assembly: GCA_022433065.1. NCBI lineage: Eukaryota > Viridiplantae > Streptophyta > Magnoliopsida > Cucurbitales > Begoniaceae > Begonia > Begonia loranthoides. The sequence goes on along the minus strand of CM039486.1, from coordinate 15,134,434 downwards.
CAATGTGATGTTTATCAAATATTGTATTTGCTACATACTGTTTTGTACTACATGAAAAAAATCATGTAAACACCATTTTTAGTAGAAAACATCCTAATAAAAATAAAGTCATGTAAGGACCTTAGTATCAGTGTCATAGGCATTTATAAACAAAATCAACTATCACTAAAGTGGTCATGACATAAATAGGAATTTTGTCAAGTTTAGAAGTTTTCATCCAAGGACAACATTATAAGTTGTCTTACATTATTCATGAAATGTGCAAAACATCTACTTGCTTAATTGTGGATGCACAATAAATAATGACCCCCAATCTAAAGTCTAATAAATCTGGTTCCCTTGATTGATACATATATCACTATTATACAAACTCAAAGAAAACATGTAAAACCAATGTACATAAATATATCATAAAAAGGACATGTTGCGGGACATGACATGCCATTTTTGTGTCATTTGTCACAAAATATGTTTTTGAAATCACATTTGCACTATTGAATATAATAAGAAAAACATCTACCTTGTGTGTTCTAACTTAACAATCATCGTGCTTGGTACCTGATCCTTAAACTCACCCAATTTTTTATACAATTTCTATTTCCCAAGAATTATTGATCTAGTACTAGGTTCCGTTTCCCTACTAAATCAAGCTAGTAAAATGCTAAAGAATCCAACACTCAAGAATATAGGATTTACCTCAAGGCTTCGATTCACCAAATTTAAGTGTAGCTACTCGTGGAAAGCTTGGTTCTTACTTGAAAGGGTTAATGGATTAGGTGGGTTTTGGTTTAAAACTTTGGCATAGATTTAGTATTGTTTCTTTCACACTTAAAAACTAGAGCCCCTTGGTTTTATTTCTAGAAAATGGTCCACCAATCGACTGTTGGACTCCTTCAGTCGACTAATACAAAACTTCGACCACCCAAAGATACAATTGGTCGACCATTATGCCAATCTTGGTCAACCATTCATATTCACTGGTCATTCGAACTATGCATGGTTAGTTGACTGCTATTCAAACATCTACTCAAGTGTTCATCCTTCGGTTGTCTGTTGATGAGTTTGTTTTGTAATGAGAAATTTAGTACTTTTCATTGTGAACTTTGTGAGTTTAAAAGTCTAATTTCTTATTGAGTTGTTTTCTTTTTGTGTTTTAAGTAAGCAGGTTTGAGAAATATATCAAAATGCAAAATGGAGTTGCAAGGGCGAAAGTACAAATCTATGAAGTTTACGCTACAACGCATGTCAAAGCACTCTAGTGCTTGTAACGACCAAGTTTTTCTTACCTTTTTAAAATGCGTGAAATTTAAAACTTTTATAAAACAACTGAATCCCTGTTAAAACCCTTTAAATGAAATCAAAGTTCTTTTATTAAAAACCCCTATTGTTGAAACATCATACTTAGACCTCGTTATTTAAATCTTTATTACCAACGGAAGACTTTATTTATAAAATCTATTTTTCTCATTTTACAGCGGAAGCATAAAACATTTTATAGCGGAAGCATAAATCATTCCTTTTAAAAAGACAATAAATAAATTATTACTTTATATTTACAAAACTCTTTTCTCTTTTACTTTCATTAGCCTAGCCAGCCATAAGTCCCGCCCGTGCAAATCCTTCATCAACTGCTCCTTCGTTTGTTCTCTTGCGTGTTCCTACACCATTAGCAAACTGTGAGCCCGAGGCCTAATAAGAAGTTAGATATGCAATATGATGTATGCCTCTAACTCATTAGGTCGGAATGGGTCCACCCAAAATCGTTTTTTTCTTTACGTTTCATTCTTTCATTCTTTAATTGTACGTTGAGCGAGAGATTGGAGGAATTCGTGTCAGAGGGAATAGTCTATTCTCGGCTTCTAACCAACTAGGGTAGCTAGTCCCAAACCCGACAAGGGAGGAGCTTAGTCTAGAGTACCTGATTTGATCTGAACTACCCATCCATCCCCCAACTCCCCATTTCCTTTCGTTTCATTCATTTCATTTCATTTATCCATTTTCCTCACATAAATGCATATGAGTACCACCCCAGAGGTGGCACTTCCTACTTGTTTCTATTATGATGATGCATGTCAATGAGAAACATTATCGTGATGCATGTCAATGAGAAGCAGTAATCGCAACATTATAAAAGTATGAGACATAAAGCAGTAATCACAACAATATAAAAGTATGAGATATGAAAGTCTACTAACATACTATACAAGCATGCTTGGTAATTTAAAGGAAGCGATAACAATATAGACATTTGCGATTTAAAGGAAACAACAATATCATAGGCATGCTCGGTAATTTAAAGAAAGCCATAACGATATAGACATGCTTAGTAATTTAAAGAAAGCAATAAGAATATAGACGTGCTTGGCTATTCAAAGGAAACATAACGATATGCTAACATCCTAAACATGCTTAGAGATTAGAATAATAACGTGCGAACGACATAGGCATAATAAGTAAAGCAGCATAGTAGAGATGCAAACAAACAATTAAAGGAAATACACTGCTAATGGTGTAGGGCCTCCACTGGCCAACGACTCTATCTCAATTTCTTACCTCGAAGCGTTAACGCATATTAGTACTTAATCTTTATCCTTCTTTGTCTTTTCAATACCTTCATGATTAAAACATTTATCATTAATATCCATTTCTCCATTAATTGTTTACAAAATTTAATAACACTTACGAGCTTCAACATCTACAACTTAATAACCTCATCCTTATCTATATCTTTATTCCTTATTCATGTACTTATTAGAATTTCATATCCCAATTACAGTCCACTTAACCAAATAACAGAATAGGAAACAACTCCCATCAATATCCCACAACACAACTGAGAGCAACATAAATTCTCAACCAAAAGCCACATATACCATCCAACAAGGCAGTAACCAATCTACTTTTATCTAGTAATCTAATCAGTAATTAAATTGCAGAATAGCATCCAACAGAATTAAATCCAAGTAGTAATCAAGACATAGAGTATTAATCACCTCACAAAACCAAGGAGCCAAAACCCAAAAGTGGCCTAATTCATCAACAGAATATTTATATTTACAAATTGAACCTAACAGAGGCATATTTCCAACTCTTAACACTAATCATAACAATCCTTATGCCAATGAACAATCCTCAACAAAGAAAACCACAACAATCACAACCAATAACAATAACAGAACCCAAGGCATATCATAGTTTCCAACAATATTCAGTGAGCACAAACCCAACAAAGAGGCATAATTATCAAAGCTGCATAGAGCATCATATACTCATCTTTCATCCTCTCTTTTAATATAACTAAATCTATAAGGTCAGAACAATAACACATTCCAAATCTCAAAAGCCAACAATGATAACAGAATCTATTTCTAACTTATTTTCAAAGTCCATAAAACATTCAGAGTCTGAATACTTGAAGACCAATAGGAGACCGAGAGCACAAATCCGAAAAGCTTCCCTTTCCATTCACCATTTCCTTCTTCTTTCTTCATTTCTCGGCCACCACTCTTCCTCTCTCACCCAACTCAGCTCACCCAAGAGCACTTCTCCCTGCCATTCTCCTCTCCTCAACATTTCAATTCCATCCGAGAGCACTTCTAGCCATGCCCCTGCCATAGACACATGCCCAACCATACCCTGCCATCACCACTCTTGCACGTCTATGTTGTCGTTTCACTAGAGCAAGAACTAGCAATGGATGGACCAGTTTGGATCGAACCGTAAGTTAGACCCAGCCGTTCCAATCAAGACCACCAACTCCCTGCCTCTACCGATTCCTAGCCGGAGCAATTCACGACCACTCCATGATTTGCTGAGCAACTGAACGCCAGGGAGAGAAAGGAAACGCCAATAGAAACAACCGACTCAACATGCCTGACGATTCGCAGTTCCAGTCCTCCCTGCAAGCCACGACACACCGAGCCTAGCTCACGATTCGCCACCCGCGCTGCTAGTCGAGACAACGTGACGCTCATCGGATGTCAGACTCCAGCACCTAGATCGTCTTCTTCACACTCAGCTCTTCTCCCTCGCTGCTCTCTCTTCTCTCCCTCGTCTTTGTTCTTTCTCTTCGCGAGTTCTCTCTCACCAGAACAAATGGCAGCGAGCCATTTGTTTCTTTTGCCTTCAACCAAACCGGTTCACAGCGTGAACTGGTTCACTTCTTCCCTCCTTCTTATTTTTCCTTCGATTTCTCCTTTCCCCTTTTTATTTCTATATATCACTTAAACCTCCACTTAATTATTCACTTAATCCTTAATTCAAACAAATATAATTAATCTCATTTCCATCTTTTTCCTTTAACTAAAAGAAAGCTGAGCCACCTAATTGCTTCAAGACCGAATCAGACCAAACTAGTTAAATCCATTATTCTCCTATAGAATTGTGACTTCAGACGAAGGAAGATATCCGCACCTCGTCCACATTCGTTCAAAAAGTCTGATACTTTGGACAAATTCAAACTCCCTTCATCCGCCATCAACCGTAAGTCGTTCCGACTCATTTGAAAACCCGCGCAATAGACAGAGGACGAATCTAGACGCGAGACGTCATCCCCGCCTCATCCCAAAATGCAGGCGACAACATGAAATGCATTTTCAGATGCAACCCCAAGTCCGTGTGTCATCCGCGTGTGTCTGAAAACTCCAAATACACATTTTCCAACAAAACTTTATACTTTAATCGTTCCTTAATATTTTCCCATATTTATACGACATTAATCAATGACATATCACCCCACAACATAATATATTAATTATTCTAAAATTAATTACATTGCATACACAGGAAAATAATATCGGGGTATTACAATGCTTGTCAAAGAGGTAGTGCAGCTCAAGAGTGAGCATTATAGCACTCGCATTCAGAAAAATTGTTATAAGTAGTGCAAAATTATAGTGCCTATCTAGAATGTTATAATGCTTGTAAGAAATTCTACAAAACCTTAGGGAGCGCTATAAGGCTACCCTAGAGCACTATAACGCTGCTCTAGAGCACTATAGTATTGTCTTAAAGCACTGTATCACTCCTTATATATTTTCATAGTAGTAGAGCGCTAGTAAGTAAGCACTATAGTGCCAGAGTGGGAAAATTAGGTCAAACAAACGGCTTAATGGTGATATGTAAATACGAGACACACCAAACAATGAAAGGAGGCTAAAGACTTGTGGACAATACCACGTGAACTTATATGTAAGTTTTCATTATATGATGCAACATTGTCTAGTAAAAGTATAATTTATCATACAAAGATAAAATACTTGTTCTATCGACATTCACATTAATAGAAAGACAACTTATTGTTTCCAAATAAACAAGAATAATCATATCTTTTTAAGGCATAGTTAGAAATCAAATTTCATCTAAATGACTGTACAGCATAAGTCTCTTTTAAATCAATTGATTTGTAATCCCCTTACTAATGAATATTTCAATATCAATTGGCCTTCAGCACCTCAAATAATGTAGCCCCACAATTTAACAACCAAGTGTGTATAGAGACAAAAACTAAATTATCCTCATAACAAACTAAATTGATAATTGTACCTTCCTTAATGCGGCAAACTTGATACTAAGTTCAATCTTAATTCATGTGTCCATTGTTATGGCAAAAGTAGCAGGTAAATTTCTTATCATGGTACTTTTTTATGGTGGAGAACCTACAACATCCTTATTCTTTTTCATTTTCTTTATTTTGTCTTTAGATTGTGTAGTCATAAGAGCACTTTCAATCTTATCATGCTTCAATCTCTCTTCCTCGTCCACACGATTCAAAATAAGTTTATTGACAGTTTATTTTTCCTTGTAGTAGCTCTAAATTTAGTACCTTAAGTTTGGAAGTAGGATGAGAGGTTTTCAAAATGTACTTCTTTATATTCCATTATCTTTCTACTTTAGTGAGACAAGATTAGCCAAAAGTATGTCTCGACCTTTTCATTTTTTTTGAAGAACATTTTTCCTATTCCTTAAAGAATGTGTAGACATCACTATCATGAGACTTAGTAGCCCTAGAAGCTTTTGGGATTACACATTTCATGATCATAATACTCTTGCAATTTGAACAATCTCATTTTGCTAGGTCATTATTTTAGTTATAACTACTTGTTTTTGTAAGTAAAAAAGGTTAGGTGCAAGGTCTAGATCTCAAGTGCAAGGTCAAGAACAATAAAAACATTCTTTTTCTAGCTCTTGAAGTTTGTTCCATTCAATACCATAATGGAATTAATGTTGGTAGACAACAACATATCTGTAACGACCCGATTTTTTTTTTCCTTTTAAAAATTTGTTAAAATTCAAAACTTTTATCCAACCACTACAACCTTTATATTTTTAAGATAATATCAGAGTGCAAAACCGGACCGTCAAATCCTTTTCGTTAAAACATAGCGAAAGCAGTTCTAATATTAAAACATAGCGAAAGCGTAAATACTTTGAGATATGAAAGCTAAACAATTTAATACTACATTTTGAGAAATGAAAACTAAACAATGAATACAACTTAATTACAACTGTTTTCTCTTTGACTCTCTTAGTCTTGCTAGTCACGAGTCTTGCGCCTGCAAACCCCTCATCCCTGCTTTTTGATCTGTGCATTGTCTTCGTATACAAGTGTCTATACCTACACCACAAGTAAACTATAAGCCCAAAGGCTTAGTAAGAAAAATGATTTAATGCAACATGATATGCCTCTCTTTAGTCCTTTTTGGAATGGGGACCACCCAAACCAATCTTTTCATTATGTCATTCGTTCGTTCTTTACTCTTCATTACTTCACTCATTCGTTACTCGTACATCGAGTGGGAGATTGAAGGAGCCATATGAAATGGTTTAGTTAATCAGGCTAACCTCCTAGGTACATATAGGTCTCGTTCTTGTCAAGGTAGGGGTTGTGCCTAGTTGCCATGCTAGACTCGACTACCCATTGGCCCCCAACTTCCCATTTCCTTCATTTTCTTAACATTTTACCCCACAATGCATGTGAGTACCATCACCAAGGTGGCACTCCCTACTGATTTCTATTAACATGATGCATGATGCAGTATAACATAACAATAAGCATGATACATGATGACATAACGATTGACATAACAATTTGACGTGTCCCAAAATTCTCAAGGGACACTTGATAGAAAATCTGTCTCAATAATCTGTAATATTCTGTCCACAAAACTTCAAACAGAAACAACTCCCAATCCACACGTGAATTATAGCTGAATTTTGGAGGTCACCACCATAACACATCCATAGGAAACATATCAAAAATCCAGCACATTGTCCACTCGGAATCTCAAGATATGACAGAAACAACACAACTCCGAAATCTAGGGTCTCACTGGACAGAATTGGCAATCCGAATTCAAACAGAAATATCTCGCCTTGCATACATCCAATGAATGTAAAATTTGGAGACAAGTAGCTTGACTAATAGTAGAACAAATCATTAGAAGGGATGAAATTAAAAAAGACAAGGGCTTCAAAACAGAGTCAGAATCGCATAAATCCAACAGCGCCAAATTGAGGACAGATTTGCGGCAAACAAGAAATCCACTAAAGATCACTTAAACCTAATCCACCAAATAAAAATCACCAACCAAGATCCTTTCTTCCCTGTTAGAAGAAGATTAGAGCAAGAAAACAAAATCCCTTTTGAAGAAATCTAGAAGAAAACCACAAAACAAAACCTTGAAGTCCGTTTATCCTCCTACCGTGAGAGGGACGGGATAGTTCGGCTTGATCAAAGATCAAGCACTCTCCAAGAGTTCCGATGCTTCTCCTACTTTCACACCACAAAGACTCCATCAAGATGAAGAATTGGAGGAAATAGCAACCTTTCCAACTTGCTCAAGAAGCAATCAAAGAGCAGCAAGTTCAGGCTATGGAGGAATCGGCCATGGTGAGGGGGAAAAGCCGCGGGTCTTCTCTTCAAAAGGAGAGCTAGGTTTTTCTTTTACAATTTTCCCAAAAATGCTTATTTCATTCTAGCAAGAGGGCTTTAAACCCTAAAAGTTTACAATAAAGAACAAAGACCAAAATAACCCTAAGTAGCAAATGACTAAACAGCCCTTAACAATAAAACAAAAACAATAAATCCGAGTTTGGGTTTTACTCTCTATAAAAGAGACATTTAACATAGCAAACAATAACCAAATATAACGTTCAATAGCTCGTTCGAAAGCTCTGGATGTTGGCTACATTTGGTATGAAGGACCAAAGTTAAACAAAAGTCATCCTGATTGTCAAAATTGCCCTTGAACAGCCGAGGGTAGATTCAAGGCAGAAAGGACAGCTCACAATTTTTCTCCTATGATTGCATGATCTCCACTAGCCAAAATGCACCAACTCTTCTTTGCTAAATTGATCAAAAACCTACAAAATAAATAAAAAGTTAGAAAATAAAGGAGCCCTTGGCTCGGGCTCAAGTGACAGGAACTTGGAGCACATCACAATTGAATAGCGCATATAAAAGAAAGTAATTGAATAACAGGTATTGAAAGTGCATGTTGGAGAGCAATTAAAATATTGAGTTGGAAATAACTAAGCACATGAGGAAATCAAACAATGACCATTAAGGAAATTAAATAGCGAATCATGAAGGGAATACAAAAGTTAAACACACATATCAGACATATATACAATGAATTAAAACGACGAATGCCATGCTTGAACTTACAGAACACAACAATAAATGAAACAGAAGTCAGGACATACTATTATTTAACATGCTAGTTATCCTAGTTCATTTACATGCTCAGGAAATATCTATATTTGTCATTCTAGTTAGATATCCAATTTAGTTAACATGCTCAAGTAGAATTACAATTATCATTCTAGTTAGTTATCCTAATTAATTTACATACTCAAGAAGGGTTATAGTTGTTATTCTAGTTAGTTAACCTAGTTAACTAACATGCTCAGATTAGGTTATTGACATGCATTGAATTCTAACTAACAAGGGAAGATTAATATTATCACCATGATATAAGGAAACTGCCACTACAACGATTAAATAATAGATGTATAGGATAGAACTATAGTTAAGGGAACTATCATCATTCAAGCACTAAGCATTCATTCCATTAAACCATTAAGCATTCATCATAATGTCGGTCTCTATCAAAACCTCTCTCAAAGTAAAGCATTTGTAATAAAGGAAATTATGAGAATTGCAGGAAACTAACAACGAAGGAGTTAATATCAAACAATTTTAATAGTTAGCTAACATGCATGAAGATTTATAGTTAATTGACCTGCTTAAAGATTAAACAGGTAATAGTTAACTAACATGCATGAAGATTAATAGTTAATTGATATGCTTGACGATTTATTTGTAAACATGTTCAGATCGATTTCTAATTTAATTGATTAGTCAAACAACCTAGTTAATTAACATACTACTAATATCATAAATATGCTAACTAGTAATTAACGATAAGTTAGTTAATTAACATGCTTATCTAGTTAATTATTCTAGTTAGTTAATTGCTCTAATTATTTGACATGCATCAAGAAATAATCAAGTTAATTAAACCTGCTCAACTAGTTAATTAACATGCTTAACTAGTTAGTTAATTAACATGTTTAACGATTATTTACCATTTAAAAAACTAGTTAAACATGCTTAAATTAGTTATTTAATGACTAGTTAATTAATTAGTTACTTAAACATGCTCACGAAGGATTACAGTTATAGTGGTGATCTTAGTCAATTTACATGCTCAAGGAAGTGATTTGTCCAGCTAACACTTTTATCACCTCGTTAATTAATCTAATTAATTACCATGCTCTTGGAAGATTACAATTATCAGTTATCTTAGTTGATTAACAATAGGTAATAGTTAATGCTCTAGTTAATTAACACTTAACATGTTCACTTCTAATTACTAGCTTAGTTCATTGTTACCGCTTAGATTAAGGAAGTTAAACTCCTAATGAACACAATTACAATGTTGTAAGCAAGTAAAACGATAACAAGAATTTATAGAATAGAATCATGGAAAATGGCAAGCAAAGCAATAATAGAATATAATCAACTTCAATGAAATTCATTTAATAACTCATAGCTAGTTCCTACTCAGCATATCACAGGGGTCTCGTTCATCATTCCTTACCACTACAGTTATCATTCAAGCAATGACATTCACAACCTAAGGTATTTGTAGGAAACTAATGGCAGTCATTAACAAGGAACCACAGTATATCAATCAAGGAATAACAGTAGTAGATTAACCAAGGGACTATCAACTAACAATATCAACTAACATCAATAACAATAAGGAAATCACAGAGCATCAAGAAGGAAATAACAACCAAAAATCATCCAAGTAAACCAACACTACTCATGCACACTACTTGTGGGTAGGGACTCCACTGGCTAAGACATACTCATTTCCTTACCTCAAAAATTTATCGCGCATTAGCACCAAATCTTTATCCTCTATCTCTTTCTGATACCTACACGATTAAACAATACAACTTATCAATGAATCGTATTCTAACTTGTACAAATTATAAGTACTTTTCCAACGCCTCAACGGAATATAACCCATCCCAAATAGAATCACATAACCCAATTCCAACTTGAACCAACAACAGATAAGCAACTCATTCATAGAATCAAAAGCAGAAACCCCAACAGATTATTCCATCAAATACCTCATTCAGAATCATTAACTAGATAACTCAACTAACTAAGGATATCCAACACACTACTCAATATTACTGTTAGACTCCATACAGAAACCAATCAAACACCAACAGGGCATAAATCACACATTCAACCTCCAAAAACCCATCAAGAACACCCATCACAGCATAATAGCAGACTAATAACAGTTAGAGGAGCATTTTGTTACATGAATCACTCCCGAGAGCTACATTGATCAACCCCAAAACCTCACTAGCCATCACCAGCCGATTTACAGTAGCTAGGAGCCGAGAGATGCTCCTCCAACCCCTCCACTGCCTCTCTTCTTTCCCTCATCTCTACCTCTAGGTTGCAGCACCGAATAGAGAGTTACTCTCTGCCAAAAAAAAGGGCAAAGAGTATAAATCTCTCACGCCTGACAGGCCGTGCCTCCCCTCTATTCTTCTCCAGACAAAACTCAGACATTATCATTGATACCTTCAGTTTTCCAGATGCTACCCCATCACGTGGAGTACGATCCCAGGCTGGAAGGGGTGTGGGGTTGTCTGCATAGCAGACAACAATTGGCACGAACCAGCCAGACCGGGTTCCAGATGCAGCCGAGTCGGAGCATCCAATTGCAGCCCAACCGGATCGGATCCGACGCCAGAAATCACTGCACGCAGACGCCAATCCATTCCCTGCCAATCGCCTGATCATCAAAACACAAAGGAGGAGAAAACCTAGTTAGACATACCTCGAATCGTCGCGGTAAACCACACCCGTGGCAGCTCTGATTCCGAGCCCTAGGCACGACCCGCCACTCCGTTTCACCAGCAGTTGTTTGCCTGGACGCTGCGCATGCTGGAGCCCGCCTAGTCACCGCGCAGAAACCCACCAGCGAGCTATCCCGATCGTCTTCCCCTTCTCTCCCTCGTTCTCGCTTTCCCTCTCTCTTCTCGGGTCTGCATCACGGGAATGGCCAAGGGCCGAATTCCCTTTCTTCATTTGTTTTTCTGAACCGGTTCTCCTGCTGAATCAATTCTCTCCATCAAACCTCCATTTAATTTCACTTAATCCCATTTTCCAGTTAATATTCAATTAATCACTATCTAACATTTTAATCCCAACTAATCCAATAAATCTCCATAAATTATAATCTTACGAAGATGTCATTGGTAATACCCCAATAATTATCTAATTAAATCCAAATACTCCAAATTACTTTCCAATTAACCTTAATAAATTCTGATATAAAATTTGGGGTATTACAATATCAATAATATTAATTATATGTGAAAACAAAAATTCATAAGCTCCAATGCATATAATAAAGCTGTTGATATACGTCCTTTCAAATATGAGCTCCAGATATTTTGGATAAAAATAATGGAACTTTGAATACGAACTTGTTAACTGATGATGAGAGGTGAGGAGTCATGGAAACGATGGAAGCACTAGAAGTGTTGAAAGATGTGGAAGCACGAAAGTGAAACAGTGTTGATATGAAAAATGGGAGTTTGCAAATTGAGAACGTGGAAGGACGTAGGTGGGGAAAACGTAAGATGTAAACAGTGAAAGAAAATGGAAAAACAGACGCACATGTCGGAAAGGTTGGAAGATTTGACGAAAACAAAGAATGGATAAATAAGAAGGAACATATGTGAAGTGGACAGTTAGATGGACGATTAGATGAAGGATGGATGTTAGATAAGAAACAAATCCCCAAAAGAAAGGAGAACAGTATCTGCAGTGGAGAGGAAAGAAAAGATGTCATGGATAGGATCAGACGAAGGAAATAGCATCCATGAAAAGGCATAGGACACGTGGATGGTGTACGATGAAAAATGAGGGAAAACTAGTATCTACAGAGGAAATGAAGGCTTGCACAGGATAGATAGAATGGAGGAAATGACTTTGAAGGGTGATAGTAGTGTTCATGGAAAGCAATTGGACACATTGACGGATGGCGCTAACTAGCAACAAAAAATGGGTATCTATGGCAAAAGAAGGCTTCTATAGAAAGGATAAAATAGTGGAAAGTAGTGTCCACAAAAAGTATAATATGATAGATAATAGTGTCCACATAAAGGAATTGGACCCGTGGAAAGATGACGTTGATTAGCGAGGGAAAACAGGTATCCACGAGAAAAGAAGACTTACACAGAAAGGATCAAAGGACGGAAAATAGTGTCTGCATAAAGAAATTGGGCACATAGACGGTTGGCATTGAATGATGAGGGAGATAGGTATCCACAGTGGAAATAAAGACTTATGTAGAACAAAGATGTCAAGTGCACGACACACACAACTTTAATGAAGACAGGAAGGTTATTCGATGAAGTGAGAGAATGAAGACTAGCAGTTAGATGGTATCTATGGTAGAAGCAATTTGGCACTGTGAAAGGGAATGGTTTAAAAACACAGAATAACAGATATCGAGAGCAATCCCAAATATCTGTAGTGGACAGTGACAATAAGCTTCTTGGACAAGCTTCTTTGTTGCTCGCTATTGATGGAGTGGAACTGCAATTCAATTCAAAGATCAAACATTTTCGTGATGATGGAGGTGATGGCATAATGAAAATAACTCAAGGGAACAAGCTGGTATGAAAAGTTGTCCAAAACAATCCTCGAAGGTCTCAGCTGCCTTCATGAAGAGGAGCACTCCAACTTGCATAAAATGTGAGTTTTTGCAACCTTGCTCTAACTTCACTTCCTAGAATGGAAATGAGAAGGATGCAATAAGAGACAAAGAAACAGAGTGACTCTCATGAACACTCCACTCTTAAAACGGATTGTCAAGAATCTGAGTGGACTGTGGGTTTTTGTACTAAAGCAAAGAGAAACAGAAGGTTGTAATTTCAATTCAACAAAATTTGTCTTACAAAGCCCCTAAGGAAAGGTATTAATACCAACACAAGTCATGGTAAAAGCCTAACGACAAAAATAAAAAAACAACACTTACAACAAATACATCTCATGGCTAGAACACATTCTAGCTGAATAGTCCAACACAAGAATATAAAACCAAGACAAGTTAAAAACAAAATAACGAACATAAATTCCAAAAAAAAGTGAGATTCCAAGAGTTGCATCAAGGCATCAAATTCAATCATAAGGATCTTCCTTTCAAATGAATAGTTTTCTCCCAAGCAAAGAAAACCTCCTCGATCAACAATTGGTTCAAACCATTAGCCATCCATAAGAGAAGTCTTAATCATGGATGCTTGGAGGATCTTCTAAAATATCTTGAGAGAAAAACATGCAAGATAAAAAGATTGCTAAAAATTTGTTAGCCTCCTTGCTAGTCATCATGTGGAAGGAATTCGTTGCACATCATCCTTCTAGGGTTGAAAAGAATTTGACCTCAAATCTAAGTGATATATATTGCTTCAATTGTTATATCCCATGGAGAAAGAGAATTCTGGCAACATCTGAGGACCACACTTATGTCTAATTATAACTGGCCTCTGACCAAAAACAATGATTGACAACACTTGGTTGCAAAACTGTTAAGTCCCATCCAATCTTGAATAGCTTCACCCCGAAAATATTCTACCCGGATCAAGGGGTGATCCAATCTTGAATAGCTTCACCCCGAAAATATTCTACCCGGATCAAGGGGTGACAATTATTGACACTACGAGTCAATACTTTCATACCAAATTGCCAATATCTTCTTGGCAATGGTTTCACACCAAGGGTGGATTCTCAAAAATCAAAAACAAGGTCAAGTGGTAGTAGCAAAGTAGAAACAAAAGATGCTCAACCAAATGTAATACCCAGAATTAAGCTTAAACTAAGGATAATAATAATTGGGAATTTTGGAGATTTTGGAATGATTTATTATGGAATGTAATATCCAGATAAATCCCTCTCTGTACAATGTAAAGAATTTTCATAGAATATATGTTGATAAAATGAAAATACGTTCCGTAATAGTGTATGGTACGCTTAGTGTAATGCAATGAAAGTGAGTATGAAAATTAAAGTAGAAGTATTGTGGATTAATTGGGTATAAAAATTAAGTTAAAAAAAGTGATAAATTAATTAGGATACAAATAGGAGAGATAAGTATAGTTTAATGGAAAGGGAGACGACCATGTGGGAGAGTTCGAGTAGGCTGTGAAGAAGGAGAATTGCAAAGGCATAGCGGTCGAGCATATGCTCGACTAGTCTCAAGGGGAAAAATTGACAGAAGCAAAAGTAAATCTGGCCATGTGGGAGCGTTCGAGCATATGCTCGACCGGTCCCACTCTTTTTTCTGAAAATGTGATTTCTTAACCAGCGGCCGACGTGTATTTCATCCAATGGAAATGCAGATCTCAAGAGTTTTGTTTATGAGATTTCTCCACGTGCTCCAAATTTACACATGACATTGTATACAATGAGTTAGGTGACATTTTGGGATTGAGGGAAGCTTCCGTGATGGAAAATAAAGAGATAGAGAGGGAGACAGAAGAGAGCAGAGTGTTTTGCGAAGGAGAAAGACAGAGAGAGTGAGGGAGTAGACTGCTGTCGCGAGCAAAGGGCAGAGAAGAGAAAGTGAGAGAAAGAAGAGTGAAGAGATTTCTAGAGGAAGAAAAGGAAACACAAAAAGACAAAGAAATAAAGAGAAAGAAGAGGAAAGAAAGAAGGCAGCGAGAAACAGGGAGAAAGAGAGAGAAATTTGAGAGAGAGTGTGAGCTTCTGGAATTCAAGAAGAAGAAGAAGAAGTAGGGAGTGGAAAGAAAGAAAGAGATACAAAGAGGAAGAAGAAAAAGAAAGAAGAAGCAGGAGGAAGTCTTGGGTCTTCTCGAGTGCTCTTGAGTAAGAATTTCCTTCCTGTTTCCTTTATGAATTTTGTTAGGATTTAAGCTTTGGATTTTCTGGAGATCACTGATGAATTGTCTATTGCATGCATGATAGTGGTTTATGCTCTTTGTTGCTTGTTGCTCGATTAATGGATCTGTGCTCGGTTATTTTGATGATGCTCCTTATTGTATGATTTTGAGAAGTGATATTTTGCAATTGTTTTGGTAGATGAACTGTTGAACATGGATATTATGGAAGAGGTATATTCTTTTATAGATTTCATGGGAATAATAAGTAAGAGATAAAAGAATGAAAAATGTTGTGCGTTGCTATTTGGATATTATTGATGGCCATGATTGTGGGGTTGTTCTGTATTCCTTCCTATTTGTTAGGTGTTGAAAGGGAATGTAGGTATTAAAGTGCTAAATATGGTTCACTATTTGAGGATTTAGTTAAGGATATGAACTATAGAAATAAGGTTGTTGATCTGTGATTTTTAATGACTTCTTATTTAATGATTTTGAAGGTATTAAGAAGAAGGGTGTTAAGTGCTAAGCTCTCTAAGGACGATAGGTAAGTGATATTGTGTGTGCTTTGCCCTTTGGGCCTACATCGCAAGAATTAAGGATTATATGCTGAATGTGTTTACTAGATTATTAGGTTCAGTTATTAATCATGTTATTGCTCAAGGATATAACTGTTGATCGAGGATTGTATTGCTACTTGATGTTGTGTTTATTTGAATTAAGTTCTTTTAATGATATGTTTATTAGCTCTTAAGTATTTAAGTAAGGATTATGATATTAAGCATGCTTTGACGATTATAGGCTTCATACTGATTATGCTTTGAGGATATAGAACTGTACACATACACGAGCATTCATGCATTATGGTTTTCAAAATTTTATGAAATTGTTTTCAAGTATGGTTTTTTAAAAAATGGATATGAGAATGGATATGAAATATGAATAAATGAAAATAGAAGGATAAGAGTAAAGAGAAATATGTAAAGAAAATGATGAGGGTTTGAGTCGGCTACAGTTCACCACTCATTCCCGAAATGTTACAGGAAAAGGCAAACGGTATAAGTTCATCATGATGGTCTAAAATCACCATCATGATTACGTTTATGATCCATTAACAAAAAAGGCAAATGGTATAAGTTCATCATGATGGCCTAAGATCACCATTATGATTCCGTTTGAGATCCATAGGCAGAAAAGGGTAGACAGTATAAGTTCATCATGATGGCCTAAGATCACCATCATGATTCCGTTTGCGGTCCATACCCAGAAAAGCGTAAACGGTATAAGTTAATTATGATGGCTCAAGATCACCAACATGATTCTGTTTGTGATTTTACGTTCACTATGCTGGCCAAAGGTCACCAGCATAGTACATGTTCACCACGGGGGCCTATGATCACAAATATAGCCTAAGTTCATCACAACTCTATAAGCAAGTAAAAGTAAAAAAAGGAAAAAGGAAAATGAAAAAAAAAATTAAAATAGAAAATTGCATACGTGTTTTAAAAGCTGCATTGCATGTGCATTTCACGTTTTATTTTATATCACTTACTGAGCCTTAGACTCATAGTCTAAGTCTTGTTGATGTAGGTACATATGATAACAGGTTAAGGAGCAGTTGATTAAAGATTTGCACTCGCAGAACTTGTGGCTAGCTAGGCTAAAGGTAAAGAGAAAATGGAAAAGGTTTTATAAAGTTTTATTTATTGTATTTTCAAATGGTTGGTTTTATTATAAAGTTCTCCATTGCACTTATAAAATAAAAGTTTTAAATTTTATGCTTTTTTAGAAAGAAAGTGATTTTAAATTGACACGTTTTAAGAAAGGAAAAACCAAGTCGCTACAAAAACTTTGCTATAAAGTTCTTCCCCAACTAAACCCTAAAGGCTACCACTTGAAACGAACAACCAAATTCCTTTAAAATGATCACCATCCAAAATATAATTACCATAATCGGACAACACAGTAATCGTTTCTAACATTTGGCTCACAACAACACGACAAACTAAAACATTTTCCCAAACACAGTCCTCATTCTAATAGCCAAAACCCCCATAATTTAAAAGATAATTTTGATCAAATCAAAGCTAAATAGTTTATCCATCAATTCAAATGAGTGTGTATACCTCTAAGAAACTGTGTCGAACACTGTGTTGCAATCTCCTTGCCCGAACTTGAATGTCAATGAAGGCAATTTGTCATGAGGTGCACTACCTCCATCAAAATGTGTGCTTCTCATCAAATTGTCACAAGGGTCAAGTAGATACAAATGATTCACACCATACATCAATATCTTGATACCATCCTGTCTAGTTCTTTGCACAAGATGCATGACAATTTTTAAAATACCCAATTCAGTATTAACACTCGGTGGCAAACACAGCTCAAAGTCCAAGAGGGCCTTCTCAATGTGGTTTGGATTGTATGATCCTGGAAGAAGTATGAACTCCTCTTCCTTGAACTTGGATGTGGCCTTGGGTAAGAAGCGAGTGATGTCATTGTTCAAACAACCTACCAATTTGACCATCACAGTCTCACCTTATTGGTACATGCGTGCTGCTAAGGAATCAACTCAAAACCAACACTCACAGAATTTAGAAATGCATTAAAATAAAGGATAGCTTGCTTGCTTATGGTTTTCTTTAGACATTCCGACAAGTGGGGTAGGTGAAACCCAATTTTTGAATCATACTTCCCAACCACATGCAACTCATCCATTTAAAAAATTGGTTCCAACTCCGAATCTAGATGACTTTTGCAGAGAAACTAGTAGGCTAACAAGATCAGTATTCATTTCTTCTTCTTCTGGGGTAAGTGACTGGGAAGCACATTCAGAGGATTCACCTTTTAAAAATTCTTCTTCCCTATTCAATGAGTGCTACTGTCATAGTAGTCCTTCTTGGGGTACTATAATCTCTCCATCAATCAACTCTTTTACCTATCAAATTTCTTCCACAACCTCAACATTATTTTCAACATGCAATGGTTCAGTGCATGCAAACCTTGGGTTCACGAACATGCTATCAAGCTGTTGAGTTATCTTCTCTAAAGAGGATTGTATGACAAACAGTTGGGCTCGCTGACTCTTGGGAAAACTCTTGTCAAACTTGGAGGGTGGTGGCGAATAATGGATTGACTTAATAACTCTTGACGCATACCTTCTTCTTAGAACACTTTTTCATAGAGCTCCTTGTGTTGATGACTTCTTCTCCATCTCTTTTTCTATTTATGATCAAATGGCTCCACCACATTGAAGTTTGCCCTCTAAGTCTTGATTAGGCTAGTTGTACTTTGGCCTTCTCTGAAATATGGCAACTCTAAAATATTTTCTCAACTTCTTCTTCCCAATCTAAATAGTCTTTAGCCTATTGTAAACCATTGAAGATAGGAAAAGAAGCCCAAAACTCATCTTCTTCCTCAGTGAAACTTTACCCTTTTGTAATTGTGTGGTTCAAATAGAAACAATTCTAGCAAATGATGATACATGAATGAACCGAGTTCTGATAGTGTGAAACATGCACTAGGTTTGATGGAAAATGATGATGCAAGAAAGAACGAAGCTCTGATACTAGATGACGTGCATTCAAATATGAGCTCTAAATATTTTGGATAAAAATAATGAAACTTTGAATATGGTATTGTTGACAATGATGAAAGATGAGGAATCATAGAAACGATGGAAGTTCTAGAAGTGTTGGAAGATGCGGAAACACAAAAATGAAACAGTGATGACATGAAAAATGGGAGTCTACAAATATTCCCCAAATATGTCACCATTATATGACTAGTAATAACAATTCAATATTCCCCAAATAATTACTGGAACTCACAACCGATGCAGGAACCAACTCAAGAAATAAATAGGTCGAAACTCTAACTTAACCGAATCTAGTAAGAACAACGCAGCATAGTCCAATAGGATGCCTCGACATTTATTTGCTAGGATGCCTCAGTGTCATAATGACTTGACATAATTCATCTCGATGCCTCAGCACATCCAACTAAATGCAGTAGCATAACTTCGCAACAACATTTTGACATGTGTCCACCAGAATGCCTCGGTGTTTTGATCTCGAACACATAGGCACAACACGTGTCACGAATCTGTGATCTGCATAAAATACTACGACTTATATCCCAAATATTGTTGTAGCTTAAACTGTAAAATCTGCATTTTCCATTACGCAGAGCAGTGTGGCATTAAAGAGCAAAATGCTTAGATCGATCTCAAAAATTCGCATATGTTCCCTGTAACAACCCGATCCTAAATCTTTCCGTTAAACGATGTAATCAGACTTTTGAGGTAAAAATTGGCGTAATATATGTATTTGCATCGTCCCTTTACGCATTAAGTTGTGATGTATAATTTTGCAGAAGTCAAATTCGGACAAAACTTAATCGAAAATGCCAAGAAAATGGGCTTTTGGTTCATTAGGACGCATGCAGACAACTTCGCGGACGTGAAGTGTCATCCGCAAAACACCTGGACGTCGTCCAGGCTTTGGGGACCACTCGGGACACAATCCAGCATCCCAACTTCACTGTGCTAAGAAGTTGCGGATGATGGTGTAGATGAAGCGGATGATCGCAGGATTCGTCCGCATCGAATCTGTCCAAATCTGGGGACTTTTGGACAACTGCGGACGATAGCGAAAGAAGAAAGAAATCATCTGAATTGAATCTGTCCAATTTTTGGACACATTCGAACGACACATGCGGACGACGCGGATGAGGATGAACTCGTCTGAATTGAATCTGTTGATTTTTTTAAACTTATGCAGACGACATGTATGGATGCCAAATGGCATCCAAAACCCAACTGCGAATAGTACGGACGAGAGTGGGGACGCCTACTCTCGTCTGAGGCCTCAAAATTTGCCTGCGAATTTACTCTTGCGGACGAGATCAAGTCATCCGCACTCGTCCAAATCATCGCAGAACTACGAAGATAGATATTTAAATTAGAATGAAAACGATGTCCACCCAATGAAAACACTGCTTCTCAACACAAAATCGCAAGGGAATGGCCAACCAATAGGGATTTTTTCCACTGTTTCCCTCTGCCACTCTTATGATTGTGCCCAAGGTAAGCCATACTTCATCTTCAGCTTCCTCCTCTCCTTCTTCATTGTCCTTATTCGGTACTTTGCTGGAGAGCTACTGCGTGAAGAGAGGAGAAAGGAGGAACTACTGCTGAGTGTTGAGTCATCTTCAATGGTAAGGAATGGGTAGTCGGTGGCTATTTGGAGGCCCTACACCCAAATAATAGTGTGTGTGTGTGTGTGTTGACTGTGATGTTCCTTGTTCTCGTGAGAATGTTAGTCTCTGTCATTTCAGGAATGCTTTGTTTTGCTGTAGAAGTTTGGTTGTTTTTACGTAAGATATCTTGTTGCCCTTTTGTTGTTCACAAATGCTTATTATTTTTCATATAATCATTACATGGTTACGTGTTCTGGAGGTTAAGTTTTTTAGCTTCTCTGTAGTTGTATGTTGCATAGCTAAACTATCAAGCTTAGTAGAAGAAGTTATGAAACATGAATAATGCCTAGCAACCATTATGCATAACTGAACTGAGGTAGAAGTTAGCACTTTCCGTTGTTATTTTGTGATACTTCTTTGGCGTTTTCATTACACTGCATGTTACTCTACCCATATGCTGTGTTGCTGCTCCGTCCCAATATCTTCATTGTTGTCTATAGATATTAAACGAGCATGATTTCGTTGTTTGTTTTCATTGATTCCTACCGCCTTGGATACCATTCAAGGAGCATGTCTATTTCTACTAATTTAGGATATTATGCTGCTGTATTACATTTTTGAGCTATTTATTTTGCTGTTAGTATAATTATTTAAAAGCATGCTCTCTCTTGTTTCATCTTCGTTAATCGTTATTACTACTGTTTTTAGACATGCTTCGTTGTTCGATCCCTTACTAGTTACTGCTCATAGTCGTTTAACAAGCATGCATGACGCTTTGAATCTGCTATCAATTTGTCGTTATTAATCCATTGTTATGCATGTTGTCATGAAATGCCGAAAAGCTCAAGTGTATTAGCATGATTTACAGTCTATTTCATTTATAACATTCTGCTGCATTATTTTTTCCAATTAGAACATGATCTGTGATTCTACTTCGCTCATTATATGTTGCTAAATAGTTACTTGCAATATTTCCTAGCATATCTAGTTAAATAACGTGTTGTACAGTTCATTTTAATAATTGTTTAGTCAGCATGTTTAGGATAAATAAAGGGAATGCACGCTCCACTGTTTTGTTGATATGCGTTATTGTATTGTCGTTACTAGGTAGTTTCACTATTTGTTCGATGGATACTCACTGTTGTTGTTCTCATTTAAGAAACATGTTAGTCATTTCGATTCATATCATTTATTCATTGCCATTTTAGACTTTTAAAAGCATATTTCACTGTGTTAATTCGACGTAACCCACTACTTTATTTGGTGAATGTGCTACTGTTTTAGTTATTAAGAAGCATGTTCACTCATTTGTACTTCCTGCCGCTTTATTCGATTAAAAGCATGCATAGATATTTACGATTTCTACTAATATGTTCGATTAGAAGTATGTTCGTTGTTATGCTTTTAATATTTGCTGTTGTAGTAATCAATTTAAGAACATGATTAGCATTTAGTTTCTGCTATTTATCATCAATTGAGAAGCACGTTTCACTATTTCATTTTGATTGTTGTGATTCACCGTTGTTTAGTCGTTCAGAAGTAGGTTACGTAATTTCATCTCGCTATTTATTTTCGATAATCGCATGTTACCTTATGTCGATAAACTCGTTCGGTTGTTAAATTACTATTATATGATTTCTTTACATTTTAATAACTCTCAGACTGTTAGTCTATTTATTTGAGATCGATGATGAAGCATGCTTTAGATTTCCATCATTTCTCAAGCATATTTAAGTTTTGTGAGTTTGGATAATTATGCTTAGTTAAATCTTACTTTAACCGTTTGGCATGTTATCATAGCGTTCTACGTGAATACACCTTGTCTTCCTCATGTATTTTGTTATGTTGTTTTATTGTAGTTTACTTAAGTATTGTTACTTGACACCCATGTATGTGCTAGCCAAGGTAGGAGTGTCCTCATATATTCATATAATAGAAACAAAGTAGAGAGTACTCCCTCAGGGTGGTACTCACATGCATAGTAAGAAAAGTAAAATGATAAGAAAAGACGAAAGAAATGAATGAGAGAGTTGGTAGGCAGATGGATAGCGGTCCTAGTCTAGCAATTAAGAAATGCCCTTACCTCATTGGGAACGGGACCTAGTTGCCTATAGGAGGTTAGGTCTGACCTACTATACCATCCCATACGGGTCTTCCAATCTCCAGCTCGAAGTACGAGTAAAGAACGAACGAAAGAAATAACGTAAGAAAAGAATTGGTTTGGCTGGCCCCCATTCCAAAAGAAACTAAAGAGAGACATATGCATATGTTTTCCCCCATTTCCTTACTGGGCGTAAGCTCACGTCCTTACTTGTGGTGTAGGTACTGAGATGGTTGTACCAGAAGCGGCGGAGGAGGCCATACCTGTGGAGCTTGTGACATATCTGGCTGAGTAGTAGTATGGTGTCAAGTAAGAATGGAAAGAGTAATTTTGTAAGGGCTAACGTTGTAACGACCCGAATTTTCGTAAATTCTTTAAAATGCGTAAAAATTTGAAATTTCTTTTTTCTTAAAACAAAATGTATCAGAGTGCATCTAACTGGATCACTATTGACTCTTTTCTTAAAACTCGTTATGAAAAACCCTTTGATAAAATGTGCGGAAGTGTAAATAATAAAACCATTTGTTTAAAATGTTATGGAAGCGTAAAGAAAATAACTCTTGTAAATCATGGCGGAAGCGTAAATAAATCGTTCAAGAAGGAAATACTAAAGAATTGAAACCCAACGTTTAACAAATGAACCTAACAATTAAACATCATTTGATTACACTCGTTTACTCATCTTTCTCTTTACCTGGCCAGCCCTAAGTCTCATGCGTGCGAAACCCTTCATCCTCGCTTCATTATGTGCTTATCATTTACTTATTATCTGTTCGTCGTTTGTACTTACACCACAAGTAATATGTGAGGCTCATGGCTTAGTAAGGAAAAAGGGTAATGCAACATGAATGCCACTCTTTAGTCCTTTTCGTTAAGCCATTCATTTAATTATTATCTTTCATTCGTTCGTTTGTCGAGTTAGTCTCCTGTGGGCATACTCGATGCCAGACTACAATTAGCCTCCTGTGGGCATGCTAGCTGTCAGGCTATAACCTAGCCTCATGTGAGTATACTAGCTACCAGGCTATAACCTAGCCTCCTGTGGGCATGCTAGCTGCCAGGCTAGGGGCTGACCTCCTTTGGGCATACTAGCTGCCAGGCTACTCACTTGCCTCCTGTGGGCATACTAGCTGCTAGGCTCCTATTATTCTATCATTAATTCTTACATCTTCCTCACTCATGCATGCGTCCTGTTCTTTTTTATTAGCATGATGCATGAACATACATTCATAACCTATCGTGATGCATGATGACATGACATAACATTCATAAAATTAAAGTGCACATATAAATAAAGTAACAGTAACTGAAAACGCATATAAGGAAAGTAAAGCACATAATAGAATGAAGGAACTGCGCCCAACAGAAAATAAGTATAACATTAAGTTAAGACCGCGAATGAACGATAACTAAACAAGCTCAGGAAGATAAGATGATTATTCTAGTTCTTTAGTTATTTATCCTAACTAATCTCCTAGTCCATTTACATGCTTCCTACATTTATATCTCTAAGCCATTATTCTAATCAGTTATCCTATTAAATTAACATGCACCTACATTGATTTCATGCTTTTATTTTACTTAACTAATCATGTCTTGGTTTAACGGAAATTAACATGCTAAGGACCTGAAATCATAAGCAATACAAGAAAACAATTAACAAAAGCATACATTCACTTAGTCAATGAAACCCTTACTCATCCACGTTTCATGCATTCCCTTTTTATCTTCTTTATCGTTCTCCTCTTTAGTAAAGTAAGGCAATGATTATGTAATTGAAGTGCGCATTAAGAAAGTAACTGTATTGAAGGCACGATAAAGAATAATAGTAATTGAAAGTGCACCCAAGGTAAGTAATATCAGTTGGACACTCAATCAGCACACTATACAATGAATTGAAACAGGGAAACATGTTTGAATTATTAGAACACAATACTATTAATTGATGTGTTAATTCTTCTAGTTAATTTTCTAGTCCATTAGCGTGCTTCCTATATTTATATTCCAAGCGATTATTCTACTTAGTTATTCTGGGCGAGTTACGGGCTCGAAACAGATTATGACTATTAAGCTGATTAGTTATTCTAAGTAATTTACATGCTCAAGGGTTGATTTAGTATGGCATGACTAGGATTACTGTTATTAGGTTCGTTAATTAATTAAACATGCAAGTTAAGTTAAACGTACTAATTAATCAATCATGCTTATTATAACAATTTAGTTAACATGCTCCGTGCTTAGATTTAGCTTAACTAATTAATACACATACATAGACGTGCTAATTAGTTTACATGCTCAGTGTTAACTAATTAGTTCAAATGTTTTAGGTTCATTGGTTGATTAGTTAAACTACAATAAATTGATTTAAATATGCTACTTATTCTAGTTCATTTACATGCTCAAGATGAATTACAATTATTATAGTAAATTATCTAAACATGCTAATCATGGTTACTTGACATGCTAATAAATTATCATTCTGATTGGTCGTCCTACTATATGATTAGGTTAACTAAATTGGTTAACATACTCAATTAATCATCATTTAACTAAAGTGATTAGCATACTCAATGGATTAGCATTTATTGATTAACATTTATCTAAATTAGTTAGCAAGTGAGCATGCTGGATTAAGGAAGTAAGACGAACAATTGATGGCAGAACAATAATGAAGGGAGCATAGCACAAATTAATTACTAGCGAGAAACCACTACAGCTATTCAGAAAATGAAACAATAGGGCAAAGTCATCATCAATGAAATTAATAGTTTGTTCGTACTTATCACGTCGTTCATGATTCCTCATTCATCATTTACTCTCTATGCATTCTTTGGAATCACACTTACAATAAAGAAAATAAGCTAACTTTAAGGGAAATTCATACTATCAACCAATCTACACTATCAATCAAGCAATTATCTAACAGTAATGAAATCATCAAAGGAATTCACAACAGAAGTTCACCCAAGGAAAAGCCAACACTACTCTATCATGGAATAACATTTAAGAAAAATCACATAGCACTATAATTCTACGGAGCATTAGCAAAACTATCACAACAAGGAAATACCACTCATGCACCCCCACTTGTGGTGTAGGGCCTCAATGGCCAAAACACCCCTATTTCCTTACCAATTTGAAGACTAAAATCAGGGACAGCTCTATTCAAGCTCCCCCAGCTCATGATAGTTCCAGCTCCTAGCCCTAAACCCACAGCTTCCTCCTAACTCCCTAGCTCACTCACTACACTAACACTCACAACTCACAACACAACACTTACAATTTCACTCAACTCATACCCTCACTGGACACTCTCCCTCGTAGCTCACTCTCTCTCTCTCTCTCTCTGGATTTTCCGACGCAGAAGTGATGAATGAAGACTGAGAGGGGAAGGAGAGCTATTACCTGGAGAGGGAAGGAGGAGACACAATCATGGTTAGAGGTAGAGAGGGAGGTGGCCCCAGGCATAGGGAGGCCGATTTTCATCACCTGGCATAAGTTTCGTCCGCACTTCGTCCGCAAAGCTAATTCTCATAGGCCATTTTGAGGCTTCGGACGGGAAGAGGCGTCCCCGTCCAGTCTATACCGTCCAAAACTGAGTTTCAGACTTCGTACTAGCGTCCGCACTATTGTTCAAAAGTATCCTAAAATCGGATAGAGGCAAATCAGACAATACCCTAACTCATCCGCAGCCGTCCCGACACGTCCAAAACTGTCCAGGATAGAACAGATTCAATGTGGAGGCCGTTCTTTTCGTCCGCATCTTCCGAAAGCTCGTCCGCAACTCCATAATGAAGTGGGGACGATAAATCTCATCCTAGGTCTCGTCCCCAAGTGTACAACGTAATTGCGGACGACATATCTCATCCGCATCTCGTCCGGACCATCGTCCGGAACTTCACAGTATAGTGAAGTCAGGACGATATCCCGTGTCCCCAGACTCATCCCAAACGTTGGGGACGCAATGCAATGCACTTGCAGACGACATCACACGTCCGAATTGTCGTCTGTATGGCATCTGAAAATGCCCTAGACAGCTTTTCTTACCTTTTTCTCACTCAACTCCTATCCCATATCATTTCCCTCATAAATACATGTCGTACGATGACACGATAGATACGCCATGCAATGTCCTCATAACTCCAACACTTCAATTACATCGCGTATACGGAGAAAACATAATGAAAATACCTCTAAACGTAACGCTCAAGAACGTCCTTGGTAATACCTCGATAGTTGACCTACTCAAAAAGTCAGGGCGTTACAAACATCGGATTGTTTTATGAACGTTAATTACCCCTTTTACCCTTATTAAGAACTTATTCAGAATATTATGTAGGTTTCACCTTTGGATTTTAAAAATTAATATTTATAAGTGATGCTTTTAAATTATGCTTCCGCTAAATTTCTAAATTAATGTTTTAAAGTGATGGTTTATTAATTTCATTTTTGTTAAATATATTGCTTATAGTTTTTCCTTCAATTTAAATTGAGCGTTTAAAAATGGTTGGTAATGATCAGATTTATTCTTTAAGAAAAGATTTAAAAAGAAAAATTTAACATCGGAACTTGTTTTAGTAAATTTTAGCGTACTGTTAAAAACAATTAAAAATCTGAGTCGTTACATTCCCTCCAATTTTGACATTAAATAATCAAGCATTGAGATTAAATCATTCCTTTAACACTTTTGTGCAAATTCTTGCAACTTTCATCCATAAATTCTTAGTTTAAAAAAAATCTAAAATCTCCCTAATCTATTATGAAAATATGCAATAACTCTTAGAGAGGGATGATTTCGATTTACCTCTTCTAATCCTCCTAAACTTTGGTGTAATTCAGTGATAACTTCACCCCAAAATGGCTGAGTCACAACCTAAATTGTGAATGTACAATTTAAATTTGAAAATCCAAGTCAATTTGTGTAAAAAAAAAAAAAACAATAGACGAATCCACTTACACCTTTTTGATACTTCAATGCATGCCGAATTCCAATATGTTGAATTTCCTCCCGCTCTTCAGCACCGTGATCAAACCTCAAAATCCTACCATATGTTCCTATTTTAGTCTTTTGTAAACTTTTCCACCATAATTCATTACAACAAATTGAGTTTCTGTCTTAATTGAGACAAAACACCAATTGTTGTTTCAAATGATAATCTTCATATTCTAATGTCTAAAAATTATTATGCCTCGAATAATTATTCAAGAGGTTTTGTTATTATAGTAGGTTGACTTTATCGAGAAATATTACTTTTTTTTAGACTAAGAGGTTGATAGCAATATCTCAAATTAACTTTTTGGTCTTAGTTAGAATGGGATTCTAACTCACCACATTTGAGAAGAGTTGCTCTTTGGAGAGCCTATCAAAATATGCATCTAAATTCAATCACTCCGATTATTTATTAGCTAATAAGGAAGTCTATCGAAAATTTTCTAATTTCAATTGAAATCTAGATTTTGTTTTGAAGGTGTGACGATTATATTGTGCGTTGGGCCAGCCCCCAGAAGCCCATTCTTTTTTATTTATATATATATATATATATATATATATATAAAAGTGAAAATTACTCAATAAACATAATGTTAATAATATGTTTAAGAAGTATGAACTACTGACATTTTAACCTATTTTTCCAACAACACGAATCATGAACATTGGATTGGGAGCCAATTACATCAAAAACCTAAACTTCGTTAAAATCATTCGTTCTACTGTCTAGAGAGAGAGAGTGTCACACCCCCTTTTTCAAGAGGCGTGAATGGGCGCAGTGCCCAAAAGGAGGCTTCTGGGAAGCCTCACAACAGTGCGCTGGGTGCACTGTGCAAACAAGCCGCGTGCGGGGCACGCATCAAGCAAGAGTAGACGTCGGCAGTGCGTGCGCCGCGCAGAGGAGAAGACAGCAGCGCGACTGGGCCAGGCCAGCAGCGCGCCAACTGGGCCGACAGTGCGCTATCATGGACTAGCACACACTGGATTGGAGCTACTATCATGGACTAGCACACACTAGATTGGAGCTACAAATCCTACTAGCCTTAGGAAACCTAGTTGTAGTCTAATTAGGTTTGCTCTATGCCTATAAATAAGACCCTTGAGACACCAAGCAAGGCAGTTGACTTCAATAAGTCTCTACTGACTTCCAGAGAGAAGCTTTGAGAGCCTGGAGCAATCCTTGAGAGTTGTTGTGGTCCAAGTGGAGAATTGTATCATAGGTTCTTTGATTTGGAAGCGAAAGAGCGGGTTGGGGGCGGGCTCCCGTAAAGATCTGGTTTCATCACGAGGAGACGACATTCGAGTGAGGTGTTCTTGTGTTCGCAACCAGCAAGCGCATCAGGGAAGGCTGGTCGTGATCGAGGATCGCGGCGCCGCACACCATTCGCCCTATTCCGCACTGCGAAAAATTAGGGGTGTGACAGTTGGTATCATAGCGCAGATTTAGGCATACACAACTTCAAAGAGTAGTTTGAAGTTGGTATCAGAGCAGGGTTGCAGATATACGCAACTTCAAAGAGGAGTTTGAAGCTGGTATCTGGATAAAGGTGACAACTTTTCCAACGGGACTTGAGGTTAGCATTGAGATTCGTATCAATCAGTTCACGAGGAGGTGATTCGAGATGGATGACGAAGTTGCAGCAAGATTTTCTCGTTTGGAGGATTTCACAGGAATCGTAGATGCGGGCGACGAGGGATCTTTGTTATTCCAATTATTCTCCTTCAAGAAGGAGTTTGACGCTTTCAAGCTTCAATGAGAGAAGACATGGCGGCCGCAAAGCAACTCGTGAGCGACGGACAGCAACGTGTTGTTGGAGAAATTGCACGACTGAGCGCAGCAACAGAGGCAGCGACAGCAGTGGCAAGAGCAGCGATGGCAACGGCTACAGCAGGTGGCGCAGCGAGTAGGCCTAGCGTCACGGCGAAGAAGTACAGGGTACCGGAGCCGAAACCATATAACAGCAATAGGGATGCCAAAGAGCTAGAGAATTTTCTTTGGGACATGGAGCACTATTTTAAAGCAGCCGGTGTTGAAGAGGTCGACAAAGTTTCAGTTTTTAGCATGTATCTGACAAGCGACGCTAAGCTATGGTGGAGGCAATGCGAAGCTAAGGAGCCAAAGATCGAAAATTTCGAAGGGTTAAGAGAGAATTGAAGGAACGATTCCTTCCTGTTAATGTTGAGTGGACGGCAAGGGAAGCTTTGAGAAAGTTGCGACAGACGGGATCTATGAGAGATTATGTCCGAGAATATAGCTCTTTAATATTGGATTTGCACGACATGCACGAAAGGGACAAACTTTTTAACTTCATGGCGGGTCTTCAACCGTGGGCACAAACGAAATTAGGGCGGCACAGAGTGAAGGACGTGAAATCGGCGATTGCAATGGCAGAAGGATTGGTGGACTATCGAGCCAATTCTTCACCTGAGAGAAAAAGGGGAAAAGGAGACGGACGCGATGGCAAGCAATCAAATGGCAGTGGGGACGACAAAGGTAAACGGACCGAGGGATCAAAGGTCAAGGGATCTTATCAACCCCAACGCGAGAGAGCCCATGGGTGTTTCATATTTAGTGGGCCACATTTTGCACGAGATTGCCCCAACAAAGCAACGATTTCCACAGTTAGGGCTCAGAGCGAGAACTCCGACGGAGAGGAGGGAACTCGTATGAAC
The DNA here is from genome assembly GCA_022433065.1 of Begonia loranthoides. Taxonomy (NCBI): domain Eukaryota; kingdom Viridiplantae; phylum Streptophyta; class Magnoliopsida; order Cucurbitales; family Begoniaceae; genus Begonia; species Begonia loranthoides. The sequence continues at coordinate 15,104,027 of CM039486.1, read as the reverse complement.
CCCATTCAGTTGGTCAATGCCCTAATCAGCAGCAATACATCGGCGACAAGCAACACAGGAGCGGCGGTGTCGAAGGGGTTGATGTATGTCGGGGTGCATATCGGCAAAGAGAAGGTGCTTACGATGTTGGACACCGCCGCCACCAACAATTTCATCTCACAACGGAAAGCGAGCGAGCTCAACTTGGAGGTGACCAAGAGCACGAGCATGATAAAGGCAGTCAATTCAGGTGCACAACTGATACAAGGTACGGCGATGCCTTTATTGCAAGTGGGTGAATGGTAGCAAAGATGTCCGATGATGATAGTACCATTGGATGATTTCGACTTGATTTTGGGATTGGAGTTCTTTCGGCAAGCAAAGGCAACGGTGATGCCACACTTGGGGATGATGTTCATTCAAGATGAGTCGACACCTTGCACGGTTAGGAGTGAAAACCGGGGCAAGAACGCTATGCAATCTTTTCCACAGTTAAAAGCAGGAGTTCGGAAGGGAGAGACTTCTTTCTTGGCGACAATACGCGGAGTCGAGTAGGGCTATGTGGGGGAGAGGCTCAAGGGAAAGTGAATAGGTAACAGACAGGGCGGATGGGCCAATCCAAGAGGCAGATTGGACCTTTCCAAAGGTACGAGTCAGATGGGCACGAGGCAGCATTTGGGTGTACGAGCTAACCCGAGCAGGGGCGTAGCAGAGGGGACCACAGCGGAGTGCGGGCAATGCAAGCCAAGGAGGTCTGACATGAGTAGAGACCGTGGGCCGCGAGGAGATAGCAGGCCACGATGGGCCAGGAGGGCTAAACACAAGCAGCATAGTGGACCACGACGGACAGCGGGCCACATTAGCAAATGGGTACGAGTCGAGAAGGACTTGGAGCAATCAGAAAAAGGGAAGACAGCTTACTTCGAGAGCAAGTCGACGAGGACTTCGACTTCAATTAGTGGGGGAGGTTTGTCACACCCTCTCTTTCAAGAGGCATGAACGGGCGCAGTGCCCAAAAGGAGGCTTCTGGGAAGCCTCACAATAGTGCGCTGGGTGCACTGTGCAAACAAGCCGCGTGCGGGGCACGCATCAGGCAGGAGTAGACGTCGGCAGTGCGTGCGCCGCGCAGAGGAGAAGACAGCAGCGCGACTGGGCCGGGCCAGCAGCGCGCCAACTGGGCCGACAGTGCGCTATCATGGACTAGCACACACTGGATTGGAGCTACTATCATGGACTAGCACACACTAGATTGGAGCTACAAATCCTACTAGCCTTAGGAAACCTAGTTGTAGTCGAATTAGGTTTGCTCTATGCCTATAAATAAGACTCTTGAGACACCAAGCAAGGCAATTGACTTCAATAAGTCTCTACTGACTTCCAGAGAGAAGCTTTGAGAGCTTGGAGCAATTCTTGAGAGTTGTGGTGGTCCGAGTGGAGAATTGTATCCTAGGTTCTTTGATTTAGAATCGAAAGAGCAGGTTGGGGGCGGCGCTCCCGTAAAGATCTGGTTTCATGACAAGGAGGCGACATTCGAGTGAGGTGTTCTTGTGTTCGCAACGAGCAAGCGCATCGGGGAAGGCTGGTCGTGATAGGGAATCGCGGCGCCGCACACCATTCGCCCGGCGAAAAATTAGGGGTGCGAGAGAGAGAGAGAGGGAGGGAGAGCGATGGGGGAGTAGGGGCAAATGCAGTCAAAATCCACGAGAAGATACCGAGTTTTTGGACTGATTTGTTTCTCCCTGTAGCTCATTACTATCTTTCGAGCCTAGCCATCTCTGCAAGAGTGAGAGAGAGCGAAAATAGGTTAAAAAAAGAAATGGGGAATCAAGGGAGAAAAAGAAAGAGGGAAAAAGTAGGTCAAAAAAAGAGCAAAATTAGGGAACGACGAGGCCACAAGGCACAAGAGCTGTAACTGGTGAAGGTAGAGATGGTGGGAGTGTCCTTTTAGCGCTCTCTCTCTCTCTCTCATTGAAGTATCCGCCATAGCTGAGAAGTGGAGAGAGAAGCACCTTCTTTCCCTGTCATGCTTCTTATGTGCAAGCTTTTATTGTTGTTGTCTACCCCCTCCCATTGATCCAACCTACCCTTTTTAACTCCCTCTTCTCTTTTGCTTGTCCTTCATCTCTCTCTCTCTCTCTTCGTGTTTATCCACAAACAATGGCAGCTCATGCTCAATACCCTTCAAATGTTCTCCTTCTGAACAGGTATTCAATTTTCTTCAGTGTGCTCCAATCAAAGCCTAATCTCTATTTCTTCTACTCCTTTCCATCTGTATCTCATTTTTATTCTTTTGTTTTCTTCTCCAAGAACTGGTCAAGAAAGCCATGATTATTTAGTGCAACCTCTACCCGGAGCACTCTTCGACCAATCCCACATGATTTCCAACAATGGAGGTTCGAAATTTTCAATTTTTCAAATACCCAATTGACAATCTCATTTAATTGCATAAAAAAAGACATAAAATTGGCCTTGACCTTCGCTTGTTTGATTGAAACAGAGAGCATAGATTTTCGTAGAAGAGGCAGAGAAAATTCAGATGATAACCAAAGATTAATGAAGGGAGCTCAAATCGAATCATTTTGTATGCAGCAATCTCATTCTCCACCCTTTCTCGACCTTTCTCAGCTCCAAAACCAGAATCATCAATTCAGTACCGTCGTCTCCACGGGTCTCCAATTAGCACACACCGATCAACGACAGCATCAAAACAGACTTTGGAATCTCTCACTACCTTTCTTTTTCCAGTCATCAGACGATTTCGCCTCTCATATAAAACAACAGAAACAAGAAGTAGACCAATTACTGCAAGCTCACGTACCATTCTCCTCTTTAATCAACTGGGTAAGAGATATGTAGAATTGAAAAATCGATCTCAATAAAATTTGCTTCCGTCTGACAGGCAGAGGAGCTCCGGCGTGAGTTAGCAGTGATAAGGCAGAGACAATACGGTGAGCTTATGAGCGCAGCAGAGGAATCAGCGACGAGGAAGCTGAGAGAAAAGGAAGCAGAGGTCGAGAAAGCAAAGCGCAGAAAAAACGAGTTAGAAGCGCGCGCTTGCCAACTGAAAGTCGAGGGTCAGATTTGCCAAGCGAAGGTCAGGGCTCAAGAGGCAACAGCGGCGTCTCTACAAGCGCAGCTGCAGCGCGCAGTAATGGGATGGGGCCGGATAAGAGGTTATGTTCGGGTCGAGACTGGGAGAACGGCACCACCGTGAGGGGAGGCTATCAAGAGGAGGATGCCGAGTCGGTGTACGCTGATCCCGACCAAGTGATGATTACGGGACCGAGCTGCCGAGCGTGTAAAAAGAAGGCGGCGGCGGTGGTTCTTGTGCCGTGTCGACACCTCTGCCTTTGCAGGGGTTGTGATCAAGTGGTTGAAGCTTGCCCGCTATGCTTCTGCTTGAGAAATTTCAGCGTGGAAGTCAATCTTTCTTGAGGCCCAAAACTCAACTCTGGCCCATTAGTTGGGCCCAATTACATAATATATTAAAAATGTCACTCAAAAAGATAAAAATAAATAAATGATTTTTTATTTAATGCTCAAGTTTTCTTATTTTATTGAAATTATAAATTCAAATCCTCTCTTTTTTCATTGACCTCTTGGAATATGAACTTTGAAACAAATTGGCTCTTGTGCTGACACAAGCGCTTTACACTTAAATTTATATGAAATAATTATGATAAATTTTCAATAATTAAATTAAACATATGAATAAATAATTAATATTAAATATTATGTAGTGTATAAAATTAAAATATTAAATTAGTGCATAGATGAAATATTACATTTTATTACATATTTAAAAATTATTTGACATATTTTTACGTTTATTGTTTTGCATATGTTTTCTTTCCCAATTCTACATTTGTCGTCCAATGGTCCATTTTGGAGATTGTTTGTTTATCTAGCTTAATAGATATTTGGACTATTTTTCTTATGAAAATATAGGTTTAGTATGTCGTAATCTTTCAAAATTCACATGATTCTAAGTCTTTTCGGGAGTACATTTGCATCTTCCATACATTCAAGCAAATTTTTTTAGGCGATATGATTATTTAAAACTTTTTAGCAATAATACCTCATAGCTTCTCAAATTAATTAGATCACAATATATCATAATAATTTAGATTTTATTAAGAGTTATGGTGTTCCCTCCATCTTTATTGGCTAAATGCTACTATTGATCAATTAGGTAACACCATATGAATGTCGATTGTTGAACGTTGTACTATCCAAAATTATGGTCGTACAAGTATAATTGTATTCACACAAGTATAATGAAAATAAAATATTTCATAATAAGAAGAGTTTCTTAAATTCTTCACTTGACCACTTTGATTAATGAACTTGGCCACTTATATTAATGAGTCTTTCCACTTCAATTAATGAGTTGCCACTTCCATTTATGTTTGTTTTTCACTTTCACTAACTTTGATGATGTGAACCAATATTTGATATTCCTCAGTTAATAAATACCTCCAACTCCTCTTCTTGAAGCTTATGGATTCAATGGTTGAATTCTTTCTTGAAGTGTTTACCTCTAGTTGTTTAGACGAGGGGGGTGTTAATTAGATGTGCTAATTTTTTTGTGCGATAATTTAATCTAAATTCCATAAGTGATTTATCAATACTAAATGAGCATGTAACGACCCTATTTTCCTTACGTTTAAAATTGCGTAAAATTTTAAAAATTTTCTTTTCTCTTAAAAGTAGCGGAATAACTTTCGTTTATAAAGATCATTTTTTCTCAAAATATCGTGGAAGCACTAAATAGAACATTTATGGAACTGAAATTGTTTATTTACAAAACCACTTACTCTTTACCCTAGCCAGCCACAAGATCCACCAGTGCAAATTCTTCATCAACTATTTTTTACTTGTTCTCCTATTGCTCATACATACCTACATCAACAAGACTTAACGAATGAGCCTAATGATCAATAAGTAATATAATGAAATATGATGCATGATCATGCGATGCATTACAGAAAAAAACCATATCGTTTTTGTTAAGCCGAGAGTCAGGATACGTTATATGGTCATGTATCTATTTGTCACTCCTACATGGAGATACATCCTATGGCATCACTACCATAACCGTCACCACACTCTTTTGTTGAAAACGTTGGAGAGTTTCGTACAAGAGAAATGATAAACCCTAGAGTCCACGTGGTTAACCTCACTCTAATGGGGAGATACATCCTATGGTGTCCCCACCGATGGACAGTCATCAAATCTCCTGAACCCAACACGCCTATTTATATATATTAAGTATCTCATGCAATATGCTCGTGAATACATACAGTCCTATATCCTCAAATATGATCATATAAATACCTTGCTATAAACAAGTTATTAAAAGAACTTAAATCTAATAAACATACAACAATGAGAAATATAATCCTCAATGCATAAAAGATCAATACCTAGAATCCTTGAAGAAACTAGTAAACAACCTGAATCTAATAAACAGTCAACATACAACCCTAATTCTTGTGATGTAGGGTCCGAAGACCAAAGCACAGTAAGTATCAACTTACCTATCATCCGCAATATTTTTAGCATTTTTTCCTTCTTCGTAAACACCTTCAAAATGATTAAATATAAAATCATCAATACCTACAAATTAATTAACCTTATTCCCTAATCCAAAACAGCAGAGCATCATTCGAAATCAACATGTACTATCCCCCACAACAGTTATGAACAGAGAACAACTTTTATCTTCCAGATAGTAGACCAATAGATAAATTCTAACCAACAAAAAAGATTTCATCAACTAAACAAGCTCTTTAACATCTGAACAATCAATACCCATTATGAAGATGCACATGGCAAACTAATATCCTTCAAGTATGTAGTACCGAGAGCCTAAACTAGTAACAAAGCATATTATTCGAGTGTAATATTTCGCAAAACCAAGAACAGCAAACCAAAGGCTGCATCATTTGACAACATAGCATAATTCCCAAGCAACAAAATATATCCCTATACCATAACATTCAAGATTTCAGGAGCTAAACAACTACTAACATCCAACACTCGTACCCATTTTAACATATAGGCTGCATAACAATATCCTATCAAGCAGTAGGGAAATAAATCCCAACATAGTACCAATAACCAAATACACAGAACCAATATCAACAACTAACAACAACATGCAATAGTCATACTTCTTTCATCTCCTACTAGTATTACTCTTATAAAGGAAATCTTCATACCTGAAAAATGCCCAAGACAGTACTGACCCAGGAGCTGGCCCTCACTGAAACTCCTTTCTCTCTCTCAATCTCTTGGCCATTTCCCCTTCTTTCTCTTTCAGCGTCTCTTTCTCTCTGCCATTCTCCAACTCTACTTACTTTATGCACAAATGGCTGACAGTAGCTCTCCATTTTTCTTCACCCTTCCAAATAATTTGCCAAAATTCCCTCAGCCTGGTCTCTCATGAGAGACTGTCTAATTTGTCTCTTCCTCTAATTCGTCGAAAACTCCAACAAGCTTCCCACCTACAAAGGGAGTACAACATTATTGTGTCGGCCATAACACAATTCACTCGGACCGATCCACATTGTTGAACCAACCGATCCGTTGACAGACCAACAACGTGATCTGTCAATGCAATTCTTGCCAAACACCAGATCATCAGAACGCCAAGGAGAAGAAAATTCGGCTAGACATACCTCGAATTGCGGCCGGAATCCACAGCCAATTGAAGCACGCTCCAATTTGACACGCAGAGATCACGGTCCAACCCGTGCCCTAGCTTTGCACGGCACAACCCTCCCTTGCGTTCGTCTCCCTTGATCTCTCTTTGTCACTCTGTTGTTTTCCCTCTCCCTGTCTCGAACTCTTTCTCTCTAAAAATGGCCAGCAGCCAAATTTTGTTTCAATTCAATTACTGGACCCGTTAAAGGATGAACTGGTTCAGTCTATCTCAATCATTTTAATCTCATTTCTTCTTTCATTTTAAATCCTCCCCTTCACTTTTATTTTTCATTTAATTCCTCTTATCATTTTATTCTTCATCCATTTAATAAATCAGTAAAACCAACCACAACTTTCTTCTCATTTGTCTTTAAACTGGACTGGTTCAAGATAAATCGATTCAATCCTTTATTTTTCATTTTTCACTAAATCTCTATTTTTCGATCGAGGAAGGCGTTCAAGCCCTCGACCTCGCATTGACCGAAATGTCCAAAAAATATTACAAATTCAAAACGCTCCTTGACTGAACTCGACCGCCTGTCAACCGCCTCGTCCAAAAACCCTAGAATTTGCTGAATTGAAAATCAGTCAACGACACTCGACCTCGCCTCGACCGTGAGTTGACCGAAAAGCCATAATGCATTTTTACACATTTTCATCTTTAATCTGACATTTCTTAACAATTTCCTTTCCAAATCAATCTCAATTATCATCCGATAAATTTCTTAAATAATAATCTATCAGTTACGTCCTTGGTAATACCCTGATAATTATCTAAATAATTCAAATATCTTCAATTATTTTTCAATTATGCTTATTAAATTCTTATATAAAAGGTTGAGGTATTACAAAGCAAGCAATTACAAATATAAGAGAGATAAGGGAAAGAGAGTTGAAACCGATGTTGTTCACGTAGTTCGGTAACCCCCACCTACGTCCATGCTCTAAACTTCCAGCTTGGAGATCCTTAATTGTCCAACCTCCCTGGTTGGAAATGATTGACTTTACGAGTGTCAACCAAACCTTTTACAAACTGTTCTCAGGGCGTTACCCTCTACATTGATCTTCAAGAGCGTTAATCTAGCTTTTCAACATTTGAGAATAAGAAAATAGGAAAACAAATATTCCTAACTCTGTCAAATTTAATTATCAAGTTTTGGAGTATGTAGACTTAGGATTTCCACTCTTTTAATAAATTAGAACAGAGTATAAATTTGGCAGGGCTTCACCTCGATTCTCACTTCATTATCTTGAGCTTCAGAGTGTTTTCTATTTATAGACTCTGCTTTAATAGTAGACTATTTCCTTTTTGGTCGACTGCATCCGACCATTGGGATGTTACCGTTATGCTTTTGGTCATCCAATTTTTGTGCAAATCTATCAAATTGGATGACCACTTTCTTATCGATCGACCGCTTTTTCATTTCTCCATGCTTTTGGTTGATCAACAATTCAACTACTCAACCGCCCACTCGACTGCTTCTTCGACCACAGAAATAAGATGCAATCTGTTTAATATTGCGGTCGACCGTTTCTTCACTGCTTGACCGCTTTCTCGACCACAAAACCTGGGAGCCTTCTGCCTTTAATAATCGATCGACCAATTCTCAGCTGGTTGTTCGCTTCATCTGTTTTGCATAATTTTGGTCAACCTCCTCTATGTCTTAATTGACCTCTTCTACGTGTTTTGCCCAAATACAATCTTCTATATCCCAATAAATATCCTATAGGTTATATGAACTCAGATAAACATATTAGAATACCCTAATACCCATATTAAGGGCATTTTTAATTAAAATCAATATATTTATAAAGATTAAACAATTAAACATAAACAAACAATAAACAACTTATAATCACAATTAACATAAATATTATCAAAACAAATAAGTCTAATGATACTTATGTTAACAATCTCCTCTTTTATTTATGATGACAACAATTATAAGTTGTTTATTCCTAAGTCTTAACATGTGCATAAAGTATTGCATAATTTGATCCCTCCCCCTTAGTTTTTACAATATTTCTAACTTTTAAATTCATGTAAAACATGATACATACAACTTATATAAATCTCTCACCCTCTTCATAATAAAAAAGAAATCACAGGGAGGATTACCAAGGACAATAAAAAATTCTCCCATTGTCAAAGTTCAAAACATAGATATTATCATAGGATATCCAATCAACCAATCAATTCAATATATCAATATTTCAACCAAATATCATTTCCCCCTTTTACATTTACTCTACACATAAAAATTAAGGATCCACAAGTCAAATCATTCAATCAAATTTATCATCCCCCTTTGTCATTAAACATATAAAACCAAGTCCATGGGATATACAAAACATCAAACAAAATAATTTAATCAAATCAAGAAATTTTAATCAATCTAATTCTTCCTCTTTTGTCATTTAAGCATACATAAGAGTGGGGGAAAATGCATCAAACACAAACAGTTTTATTTTCTCCCCCTATATCAATAAATAGTTTTGGGAGAAACCAAGTATATATCAAGAAGGATAATTCAAACTATACCAATTGAAATACCAAAACCATTTAAAATTTAAAAAAATATTCGAATTAAAAAAAAATCTTCTTCCCTTATTTCAATAAATAATTTCAAATCAATGGGGATATTCAAAATATCAACATCCAATAATTTAACAATTCAACAATTCAATATACATGATATAAAATACCAATTGTTGGAGTTACCAAAATTTAAACTTAAGAGATAAAATGAAATCAATTGAAGAATTAATCAAGTGAAGAAAAAATAAAATTAATGATACGAAAAAAATATGCAACCAATAAAATTAATATTCACAAAGAAAATCAAATTTCAACGTATATGCATACTAACCATTTAGTTTAAATCAAGAAGATAAGTATAGGCCTATGCATATAATTAATCCAAGTCAAATAAAGAGTATACGCAATTCAATAAACATTTTCATCAACTAATTATTCATACTCTTGATTCACAATTGAAAAACAACTAAGTGTTTTTCTTAAGCACCCAAATTTTTTTGAGTCCTTTATTCTTAAGAATGGTTCTTTTTGGAACCCAAACAATTCTAGAATTTGTCATTTTATCATTCAATTTTAGAGGGCAAACAAATGATATATATCCTACACAAGTACAAATATTACAAGTAAAAGGACCAATTGATGCACCAGCGGAAGGGGTAAAGAAATAACCTGTAAATACTTGAAGAAATATGGAAATATCCACCACGGATTAGGAAATATGCTTGAGGGAACTTAAGTTGTTGGAAATAGTAAGTAGTGGAGCTTGCCACTCCCGTATGGATGACTTTGTGAAAGAAAACCTTCTTGATGGTTGGATACCATTTCACACACTCTTCCTCCAAAGAGTAAGAACGCGGATGCGAACAAGAGAACTTACTCAACTCTACTCAACTCCAAGTAGCGCAATCTTGTGATGCTACTCACACAATGATGACTTTGGATGTAACTCACCAAAGTGTTGAAAAAAGAATCACTCCAATATCGAAATAAAGCAAAAGATTTTATTAATCAAACTTCAATGTCCAAAACCTAAGTACTAGGGGGCTTTATATAGACAATTACAAAGCATAGAATAGGAAACACGTTAGGTATTCGGTCCCGTATGGCCGATTACTATATTATGAGTTTCGTAACTTTCTAAAGCTATTATTTTATTAATCTTTGCTGGCTTTGGCTTCACCAAATTGATGAATTTTGGTAGCTATTTCTCTTCAAGAGTTGCCACTTGGATGGTTGTCATAACCAAGCACAATTGACCCTCCTTTGTCCTCTTGCTTTTGGCCGATTAAGGAAAGTTTCGTTAACTCTATTTTTCTTAGTCTTTCTTGCCTTTCAAGCTTTTATTCTTGGGCTTCTTCTTTCCATAGCATTAAGGGCGTGGGCCCTCTTTCATCTTCATGGGTTGCTAGCTCTTCTATTTGAGCCCTTGTTGAGTTACCTTTCACGTAAAGACTTCCTTAGTCTCCAAGCTTGGACAATTGGACTTTCTATAATAATTGCTCTCCGTTCCATGGCCTTTTGACATAGTAAACAAACTCTAAATTTAACGATCCAACCCATTCTAGAAAACGTAAGAAGTCAGCTACAATATTTATGAGGCACTCATTTTGAAATGACGTTGTTTAGAATGCCAAATTAGTCAAACACTTGTCAAAGGTCAGGAAGTAGACAGTTTTGGAAAGTCCAAATATTCTATGTTTGAACTTGAACTTCAACTTGTGCTTGACCTTGAATACCTCCATGATAATTTTAAAAGTTTGAATAATGATTGAATGAACCTGTAGTCCATCCTCCTCTCGGGATTGAAAAGGATTCAACCTCGAATCTTATCTTGTTCTATAATAATCTTTATTACCATAATAAGAGGAATTATCTTGGGCCATCAACTTAGCAATATCTTCACTATCTCCATGGTTGTAATAAAAATAAATAATGATTTCTGTAGTAGGCTAACGATATCTCCATAAACCTCTTCCCATGCTTTACCAATAATTCAAAAATTAGATTTTCATTCTTTGCCTTCGAGTTAGAGATAATGTAATCCACAATAATTATTACCATAAATATGATATTAAGAACACCTTTAAGTATATGTGGCCATAGAGTAATCTTTTCATAATATTCCTTAATTAAATAAGGAGATGTGTCGTGGGCCTTGAAATTTGCATCGGCTATAAAATCTCCATGAATAAAATAACAAAATTATCTTTGCATGATGTGGTAGGTCAATAATAGTAAAATATTCACAAACCACCACCTATATTTGAATAATAGCTTTGAAATGTCATGGATGCCCCTTTGTATAAAAATAGTTTTGAGAATAGTTTTGAGTATGTGTGAATCTGAAGTTGATTTCTCTTCCTGGCTCGCATGTATGAAATTGCTAAAGAATGATCTAAACCCTTATTAACGCCTTTTAAGCCCTTACACTAAGTTCAACTATCAAAATGATTAGTAACAGATAGACCAACTACATGTATACCCCTGAGTTAAAGAGAGACACCGCAGTATCTTGGGATGGCACCGCGGTGTGTACTTGTCTCAAGACACCGCAGTGTCTTGAGACTTGGAGTCTCAAGAAGGGTAGTGTCTTGAGACACCTTGGAGTTTCAAGACACCGCCCTTCTATTTTTTTTTTTTTTTAAATCATGGGGCCGCGGTTCGTAGACAAGACGCTGCGGCGCCATGTCAGCTTGTTAACGACAAACGTGACAGCGATGTTGGCTTTGTCATTTTTCCATACGTCAGTGGTTAACTTGTTAGAAAATATACCATAATGGTTGACTTGTCATTGATCGTAAATCACGCTGGTTAATTTGTCATTTACCCTTTAAAAAATAATTTGATAACGAAAATAATTTAATATCCTGTATTTGAAATGTTTTTTTTTAATATTTATCCAAAATATTATATTCGAAAATAAATGCTCCAAATAGCTTTGTACGGTTATCGAAACCCCATTGCGGCCGGACAAACGCAGGGAAAGAGACGGGCGGATGCGGAGAGAAGGAGACGCAGTTTGAACTTTGAAGCATGGAAGCGATATCGTACCAGCGCTTACCCAAAGTGAAAATTCGAGAGCTGAAGAATGACTACGCCAAGTTCGAGCTAGGCGAGACTGACGCGAGCATGGCCAATGCGCTTCGCCGGGTGATGATTGCGGAGGTACCCAACATCGCCATTAACCTAGTTGAGATTGAGGTCAACTCCTCCGTCCTTAACGACGAGTTCATTACTCACCGGCTAGGCCTCATCCCCCTCACCAGCGACCGTGCCATGTCCATGCGCTTTTCTCGCGACTGTGATGCTTGCGACGGTGACGGGCAGTGCGAGTTTTGCTCTGTTGAGTTTCACCTCGGCGCGAAGTGTCTCTCCGACCAGACAACAGACGTCACTAGCAAGGACCTTTACACCTCTGACCATACTGTTATGCCCGTTGATTTCTTTGATCCAGCACCGGGCAGTGACGACTTGCCCAAGTCAAAGTACACAATCTCTCTTTTTCTTACTAATTCCAATTTCATGTGATTTCAGAAAATGGAGCATTCTCTTCGTTGTTTTTAAATTTCTTTTATCGCAATACTATTGAACAAAGTGTTCTCAATGACAACGTGATTTGAGTATTTTGGAATCATTCTTTCCTACATTTTTTCTGCATTAAAAAGCAAAGTTCTTTGAGCATGAAAACTTTGAGTGTTAAAGAATTAGTAGTCGCCTGGAGTGATAAAGAGTTCAAAATTTAATTTAACATAACTTCATATCTGAGCTTCCATTGCAATGTTGCTCATTGGCGAGTCATTAGTGGGTGATATTGTGTGCATATAGGGGGATAATAATTGTGAAGTTGCGTCGGGGGCAGGAGCTTAGGCTTTAGAGCTTTAGCCAAAAAGGGGATGGGAAAAGATCATGCTAAGTGGTCTCCTGCAGTGACTATTACTTTCATGTATGAACCTAGCATTCATATCAACGAAGACCTGATGGAAACTTTGACTTTTGAGGAGAAGAAAAGTTGGGTTGAAAGTTCTCCCACTAAAGTTTTCGACATTGATCCTCACACTCATCAGGTTTATCTCTTACACGGTTAATCTTTTCCTCTCTTTATAACTGTGGTAGTGAATATGGTTATTGTGACTTTATATTTTGTGCTTTAGTTTTTCTTTATGGGTGTATTGATGACCCAGTATTTGTTTTTTTTTTATGCTTGTGGCTTGAATTTTGCATCATGTAAAGTGGATATGTTGAAATTCGTGTGTACTGGCTTATTCATCATTTTATGTATAAGATAGGTAAGGAATGATGGGATGAATAGATAATTAGGTGAAAACGGAAAGATTGTTTTCATCTAGAAGCTTTAGGTACTGAGTTTTGATGGTGTTGTTTTCGATAGAAAGTCAGTTTTTTAATTTGATGCCTTGGTTGTTTAGTCTCACTTTCCACATTACTCTGTTTATACCATGTGTACACATGTTCTTGTTACTTTGGATTTGTGGAGTTTTCTTGTTCCTGTAGAATTAAAATGGTTTGTGTTGGAGATATATGGTAATTTTTTTTATTGTGTCAATAATGGACTGAGCACATTATGTTATGTCATCTTATTGGCTTGCTTGAGAAAAAGGAGACATTTTAGTTCTTCAATTATTTGTATCTTCAAGACTTTATTCAAATAAGATGACCTCATTGTTGGCATCTTTCTCCTAGAAATTCTCTTTTAGATGAAGGAAATGTATGCCGGAATGTATGACTATGATGTGAACTTTTATCTGATCGGATGAGAAACTTAGCTGGGATGTTTATTATAGAAAATGTCAACTGCTCAGAAGTATATTTACTATATAGCTCGTTTTTAGCTTTTGATATTACTCTAATAATCTCCCTATTTTTAGTCTTTGAACTATTATGAGATGCCATTCTGGAAACGTGTGACGCAGGATGAGTTCAGCATGCTTAGTTGTTGGATGATTATTTTTGGTACATTACTATTTATTCCAATGTGAGAGTCTAAGCAGCCATAGCTTTATTATCAAATGGCTATTTATCTATTTAGCTTCTTCATTCGCTACTTTCTTGAACTAACAGAATGAACATTGTGCCAAATGTGTACTCTGTGCGTCCAACAGGCCCCTTGCTAAATTCTCTTTTGCAAAATCTTTCTATGCGGTAATCACTTTCACATAATCTGTGCAAACACAAAATAGAAGCATTGCCTTTAATGAAGGCATTCATTGAGAGTCTTGATGGCCTGCTTCACTAATATCAGGTTTTGAACTGAGTGCAATGCTTTGAGTGTTAAACACATAATGTTAAACACATAAACAGCAAAATAAATAATGAAGCAGTTGGAAAGTTGATACGAGATTCACAGCGTAAAGTTTACGCGAGGATGAAACCTAGAGTTGTTCTCTGCTTGCATCCTTCAACCTGAGTGCAAGTATAAAGAAAGTCTAATGTTATCACAAAATCAAGCAGTGAGGCAGCAAGTGACACAAGGATCATCCTCCACGCAAGTGAGCACCAAGCTTCTGTTTGAGGATCTCAATGGCATTGAGAACCAACTGAGATGCTTTGATCGCACCCGTAGATTCAACTGTGAAGATGAAGCTGTCTTCTTTAGCAGATATATCCGTAAGTCCAGCTTTTCCCATAGATTCTGCTTTCTTTATCACTTCATCATCGTAAGTGTATGCCTCGGGATCAACCACCACTAACTTTCAAGAGCGACACAGTTGCCAGTCACATTATTTATTTTGCTGTTTTATGTGTTTAACATTATGTGTTCAAACTGGCGATAACGAAACCAATAACTCAGCGTGCAGCGTGGGGAACACTCTGGAAAAGCTGATGGAGTGTTGTCGATGGCTTCAGGTGTGCTGGTCTGGCATGCAGAAGGGGCTATACTCTACCTTCTGGGAAGTGGCAGAGTGTTTGTCTTCTGGTGAGGGCAGGATAAGGGGCTTGTATGGAGACTTAGAAATAAAGAGGAAGAGAGAAGAAGAGAAGACAGAACGGAGGAAGGGGGCACCCGAGTGTGTTTTCTTCTGGAGGCCGAGAAGGTGAGGTTTCCTTCTCTGAAGTTTAGTAATTTGGTTTCTGTTTTGTAGTTTTGTATTGTGGAATGAATGATTACTAGTTGGGATTTAATGGTTCTATGGTGTTGAAATTCAGTCGCAAGTGGAGTTGTGCAAATAGAAAGGTTGTTCTGTATATTACATGTAGAATGATTTTGTTTAGAATCAATAATTGGTTGCTGGAAAATCAATGCTTTGTTAATATTCGGTGGGTGGAGGTTGAAGTTTGGAATTGTATATTCTGTTAGTTGTGTTGAGTTGTAGTTGTCTGTTGGGTGACTGTCACCTTGCTAGAGATATTTTGTTTGATTCATTCAACAAATGTGTTTTGGGTTGATATTCTGGAGGTTTTAATGAACTGTTCTATTTTGATAATGAGCATACTGTTATTTGTAGCTTGGTTCTAGAATTGATTTCTGCCGAGGAATAAGTTGTTAAGTGGGTTACATTGACGAAGTTGTTATTAAATCTCTGGTTAATTGTTGCTCAGTTTTGGTCACTGCTATGTTTGGCTGTTAAGATAGAAGTTGTTAATATGTTGTTGGGAATTGGATGTTGGAAGTGCGATATTTGGATATAAATATGTTAGGTTTCAGCTTTTATCTATATAATCTGTTGGATCAATCTATTGGATCAATTGTTAGATGACTGATTTCCTGTATGAACTGCCCTATTGTTTGGTTAAGTGTTGTATGAACTGCTCTGTAGATTTGGTGTGAATTCTCTGTGATGAACTACCAGTATTGTTTGTGAAGCATAAATTTAATGAATTTAGCCTTGTTGTTGGATGATAAGTAATGCTTCTATTTGGATTGTCTGAATGAGTTCACTGGATGAAATTGTTAACCTGTTGTTGGATGATATGTTCTATGGTTTCGAATTCGAGTCATTAATTAGATTAATGTATAGTATGGAAATTGGGTAATATAGTTTTATGACTCGATTTGGATATTGTTATTAAGTGTTGATTTATAGGCCGATAATTTATGGATGAAGTTACGTTGGTAATTATGGGTCTATAATTCATAAATGGAATCACGTTACTTTTCGCTATATGTTAAGCGTAGTTTCTAGATGTTATCAATTGATATTAATTAATTAAGCTGAGTTGTAATTAATGAAAAGGTTTGTTTAAGAAACTCTAGGAAGCGACGTATATGGATTAAGGATAGAAAAAGACTAATAGTTAAATGATTAGAATAATAATTAAATGTTGTTAAATTGTGAAGGTACTAAAAAGAAGAAAGGTAATAATTAAATGAGAGCGCAATGCATCGAGGTAAGTGATATGTGTGTATTTTGGTCTTCGGACCCTACATCGCAAGATTAGGAGATTCATGTTTCGTTGCTTATCGCTTTCCTAACAAGTTTACTGTTATTAATCGCATGTTTCGTTGTTTACTATTTTAACTAGCATGCTTCGATGTTTACCGTTTTAAAGCATGTCTAAAGTTATTAATCGCATGTTTCGTTATTTACCGCTTTCCAAGCATGTCTGCAGTCTTTAATAGCATGTTTCATTGTTTATGTTTTTAAAAGCATGCTTACAGTTATTATTCGCACTTTTGTTGTTTACTGTTTTTACAGCATGTAACATCCCGTATTTTTTAAAAGGGTAAAAAGTGTAAACTTTTCTTTTTATAAAAACATCATAATCTTTTTCCTTTATAAAACCCGATTGCTAACACTCGATCGATAAACCCCGATCAATTTACTTTCACTTTTCTCGATTTACGTTTAAAAGCCATAACATTCTTTGAATAAAACGCAGCGGAATAAAAACAACATTAATAATAAGAAGAGGATGTTAAGGAGGGTGAGGTCTGCAGGTAATGGGCTTCCTTGTTCTTTGATTTTGTCTCTGTTGTTGAAGATCTAGGTGAAGCTCTGTTAATATTTTGTTGAAATATCTTGTTGAAAATGGTCTTGTTCATGGTCGGGTTCTGTCAAAGGATAATACTGGCTACTGTTTAGTTATTGAATTTTGTTTGGTTGTGTTAACGCAAAGTATATTAAAGGAGATGGGTACATATGGATTGTGAACTGCTCTGTTAATTTGAGAGTGATATTGAAGGCTTGCTGCTGTTGGTGTTGGTTGTCTTTGGATTTGTACTCTGTTGGTTGTTGAATAAATATATAAATTCAACTATTACTCATTCTGCCTTGGATGATAGATTGTGGGTTGCGATAGATGATTTAATTGTCGTCTTGCTTGGACAAAAGATAATGAAATGCATTTTGTGTTAATATATTCTATCGTGTTGTTTTGACTATTGTCGATTAGATTTGATTGGTCGTTAAAGATATGGATGATGCCCTCTATTAAATGATCTCTATTCTGCTATGGAAAATATAGATTGTTGTTAAGTGTTCTTGGTAAACCGCCTCTTGATTTGATATGCATATATTGTGCATATTGATCA
Source organism: Begonia loranthoides (assembly GCA_022433065.1). Lineage (NCBI taxonomy): Eukaryota > Viridiplantae > Streptophyta > Magnoliopsida > Cucurbitales > Begoniaceae > Begonia > Begonia loranthoides. The sequence continues at coordinate 15,086,313 of CM039486.1, read as the reverse complement.
TTATTGGCTATGGAAACTCCGGTTTAGAAAATATGGTTTTATGATACAATATTCTTCGTCGGTTTTATAAAGTTAATTTATCATAACACATTGATGGAATGAGCAACATTGTGGGTTAATACTATTCCGTTACATATCTTAAGGTCTTGGAATTAGTATTGTGTTACTAGGAAATGAAAATGGGATTAATCAAGCGTTAAAGTTTAGGGGATTGTTATTAATGCATAGTTGTTATGGTTTTGAAGGTACAAAGATGAGAAAAGAAACAGAAATGCGTTATGGACGCCAAGTGATACTTACTGTGCCTTGGTCTTCGGACCCTACATCGCAAGAATTAGGATTGTATGTTGTGTGTTTACTAGATTTAGGTTCTTTTAATGATATGTTTCTTAGCCATTTATTGCGTATAGGATTGTATGAACTCACGTGCATAGCGTATGACATAATAATCTATGTAAATAGGCATGTGGGGGTTCAGGTGATCGGTGACACTTCCATATAGTAGCTACGTGGAAGCTAGGGTTCACCTTTACCCGTTTTGAAATCCCCTACGTTCTTGGAACAAAAAGTACATACGGCATGAGGAAGATCATGATATGTTTATATGTAATTACTTGGCCACATCTTCCTCATGACCCCACGGTGTTTGTCATGTATGTACTTCGGATTAATTTGCATTGTATGATCATGCATATCACTTACTGAGCGTTAGACTCATTAGTTTAGGTCTTGTGATGTAGGTATGAACGAGCAACAGATGAACAGGTTAAAGACAATTGATGAAGGATTTGCACGGGTGGATGTTGTGGTTGGCTGGGCTAAAGAGTAAATGTAAAGTATTTGAAAAAGAGTTTTGTAAATTATTCTTTAAAGCTTTATTTTATTTCCGCTGCATTTCATACAAATGTTTTAATTATTTATGCTCAAATTGATAAAGATGAAAGTAAAGAGAAAACGATGATAAAGATGAAAGTAAAGAGTAAAGGTGAAAATAAAGAGTTTTAATGATTGAGTTTTACAAAGAAAAAGACTCTGATGTTTTACGAAAAGAAAGTTTTGAATTTTACGCATTTTAAAAAAAAATACGGGATGCAGTATTTATAGCACGTTTTGGTGAATCGCATGTTGAATGTTTATTTATGCTTTCAGAAATTGTATACATTCACGAGCATTCAACTAAACAGATACAAATAACGACGAATCATAAGCCATTAAAAGTAATAAGCGAATGAAGAAACAAATAGCAAACAAAGAAATAAATCACGAACAATGAAACCGATAACGAATGAATAATAAGCCATAATAGAGTAAAGAGAAAAAGGCAACGATACGACATGAGGCCGTTTAAGCCTTTGTGGCACAGTCGCTAGCGGCTTTCAAATTATGCCATTGTCTCTAGCAAGCTTTCGGATTATGCCATTGCTGCTTGTATCTGTTGCAATGTCCCTGGATTGTGCTGGGACAGTCCCAGGATTATGCCGAAACCTAATGGCCAATGATTAGCAGTCATTCGGATTATGCCATTGTTGTTATATCAGAGGTAAATGATGAAAAGAGAGACCAATGAAAGATAATAATTAAGACACAACAGACAAAAGATAAGGAGAAAAAGACGAAAATGATGATTTAAAACGCAAAGAATAAAAAGATAAGAAGAAAACGATGAAAATGATGATTAAAAGCAAACGAATAACTAGGTTGTTACATTAAGAATATAGTATCTCTATCTGAAACAATGGTTCTTGGTATACCACATAACCTTAAAATTTTTTTTAAAAACAAATCAGCTATATGAAAAGCATCATCAGTTTTATTACATGGAATAAAATGTGTCATCTTAGAAAACCTATCCACCACCACAAAGATTTAATCTTGTCTACTTTTTGATCTTGGTATCCCTAACACAAAATCCATTGATGTATCAATCAGTAGCAATTTGTAATGGTGTGTACAAACTATGAGGTTCTATTCTTGATTTAGCTTGCTTACAAGTCACACATCGGTTACAAATTCTGTCAATATCTCTTTTCTTATGAAACCAATAGAAATTTTCTTGCATCAGACCTAAGGTTTTGGCTATTTCAAAGTGCCTCATTAACTCTCCACTAATAAGCAAGTCTCTTAACGAAAAATCTGACAGACATAACTTATTTTCACGAAATAAATAACCTTCATGCCTATAGAACTTCTCGAACACAAATTTTTCACTAGAAGTATATGCATCTCTAAAGTCTTCATCTAACGGATATAGTTCCTTAATATGTTCAAAACCAAGTAATTTAGCATCAAGAGCAGAAATCAATGCATACTTTCGCAAAAGTGCATATGCTATAGTATTTTCCTTATTTTTTTTTTACTTGATCACAAATGGAAATGGTTCTATGAATTCCATCCATTGAGCATACCCTTTGTTCAACTTATGTTGTCCTTTCAAATATTTTAAGGACTCACATTCTGTGTGAATTACAAACTTCGTGCCCAATAGATAACGCTGCCATGTTTCCAAAACTCTAACCAACGCTTATAATTCTTTAACATATGTTGGATATTTCAAAGTTGCTCCAATTAATTTCTCACTAAAGTAAGTGATTGGTCGTCCTTCTTACATTAGCATAACTCTAACACCTATGCTGCGACACCCAACGGTGAGCAATGTCTTTAAGTATGGTAGAACGGTAGGTGTTGTGGTTGTGGATATAAACGCTGCAATGCCAATCACTCTACCATATTTTTTTTACAAACAGAACAATTGACACCACAATGCAAACATTATACTTAGTTCAATTTTGTTACATTTTGGCTTCAACTTTATATTTTTTTGCTAAATTTAACTATATTTCTCTCGTGTTTTCCACAATATCAAGGTATCAAAATATTTTACTTTTTTCATTTATTATATTCAATGATTGATCAAGATAACGATAGAAGTACATAACATTACTAGTTGTCAAAGTGTTTGACACAAATTTTGTACTTTTAACAATTTGCTAAGTCCACATGATGATTATAGTTAATAGTGCAATAAGAAATAAAATATTGTGAGGAAATTCAAACAATCAATGAGATTTTAAATTATCATACAAACTCAAACAATAGTCCTCACCAAGGTTACAAACACTCAATAAAAATTATATTATATGCAATACATGAGAAAACTGGTTTTACCTTTCTTCAAAAAACCATGTTGCATTAATGAGTCATGCATGAATTTACAAAACCTTTGAAAAACTCCGTTACCATTTTAACGTAAGGGCTTCGTGAGCCAACAGTGAGGCATTTTTTCAGAACAATGCTTATAAATAGACATCTATAGCAAAAATAGACCCCACCAATTTTATTTTCAAATAAAAAACCCTAGTGAAAAGAGAGGCCACTTAATGGCAATCCAAAGATCCAGTTAGTCACATAAGTCAAAAAGAAAATATGACGGTGATCCAAAGATCTAAAAACGTCATTTCAAAATGATTGTAAAACAAACATACCCTAGCATGGACGTTTGACATAGACACCCAAACTAGACTCAGTTGTTTGGGTCTAGTTGCGGATGATTGGCGTGGATGCCCAGTCACTTACCATGGATGCCAAGTCTCAAAACATTCATGCTCTTGTAATCGACCAGACTTGACATAACTTGACTGAGAACAACATTTCCAACAAAGATCTGCAAGTAAACTCACCGATCTTTGCCATTTTTTCCCACCAATTGGTTAAGCATTAATCCTAAGCTCTATATAGACTCAAACAACATCAAATCAACCAAATATTTTGGGTTTCCAAGCTCAAAATCTGAATCTAAAATATCCAAAGTTTAAACAAGAAAATGGAGCTAAAATCAAACTTACCTTTGATGTCCCTCACAAAATCTAGAGCATGGAGTGTCACAAAGACGGATTGAGTGTTGAAAATCCTCTCTCTCTCTCTCTCTCCCTCCCTCCATTCATCCCTGCTTCCTTGCATTTAAATATTACCTGAAATTCAATTCGAGGTAACTCTTGTTTAAAGAATGTAATTTCTTAATTCATTAATCACGCGATAACAATCAATTCAACCAGTCTGACCATTTGACTGAAAACTCCCACATGAGCCCATAAAATTGGAAAACAACAAATGTGGGTCAGAACAAATTATATTGACTATGGATAATGTGGAAAGTTCACCTGAAAAATTTATTTACATAAAATTGACCCTTTTTACAATATTGGGTCCTATGAGTAAGTTAACTTTATTTAATAAAAAGTAAGTTGATCTTATCAACTTGTGAGCAATTAGCTATATCAACTCCTTTAACTATATTGGGCAAGCTCAGAACAAAGTGGATAGCAATTTATTCTTACTTTCATCTGAGAATTAGATAGGGCTTAAGTGTATAATGAATTTGATGTTCTCCATCAACTATTTGAGATTCTTTTGTCACTTAAACTTGATGTTTGTCACAAATTATTTTGTTATAGCTCACTTTGAATTGTCATTTAATGAAATTGAAACTCATTAAAGATATTCTTCCTAAACTAAAGAAAAAATGGACAGTAGATGTATGTTAATTGCGCGTTTCAATCTAAAAAACATACTCTTAGAGGACTCCACTATAAGTGGGTAAATAAAACATTTCATGTTATTTGCTATTCATTCAACCTAAAATAACAACTGCTCATATATTCAATAAACATGTAGTTGAACTTCTTTCATGGAATACAAGTTCAGGATCTATCGTCTGTGCCAACATTGAGCTTTTCAAAGACTTTGGAACTTTAAAATAATATCCACATCATCAAAGCATATATTCCTCTTGTAAATGCACAATATCACATCAATAAATATCCTCACACATGACAAAATAGTGCAAGAACATTAATTGAGTAATTTTCCATAAAGGCCAATACTTTTATGCTCAACCATTTTCATTATGTTTAACCAACTTACAAAATGGTTTAGTACATGTTATGAAAATAATAATATAATATAAGTATATGTCATCGTAACAAGAAATAAAGTAATAGATCAAGTATCATATCCACAGAGAAATCACAAAAATTGCTATAAAACTAGCTAGAATTTCAAGTAAAATAAATAAATAAATAGTTATATTGAAATTTAAGACAAATTGAATTAAATAAATAATAATTTATGAAAATGCACGAAAATAAATTGATTTAAATGACAAAGCAATAAAAGATATGGCCGATAATAAAATTTCCTCTCTTTATATCATATTGCATGTATGTCATAGCATTGTTTAGCGTCACTATAAAATTAAAACATCTTTATATAACTTGTATAAAGCTATTAATTTTATTCCTAAATCTAACTATATGCATAATATTCAATATGGTTTTAAATTCTAGTTACTTTTCATACAGAAGAATAATATTATTTCAACATATGATTCTATCTATAATCATAAATATGCAAAGTAGTTAACATTGAATAAAATAATCAACAAAGATTTATCAAGTTACGAATAAATACATTGGTAATAAAGTTTGATACTTTATCTTCTCAATCAACACAAAAAATTTGTTGAAAATGGTATTAAAGAAAAATATACTTGGATTAAATATTGTTCTAAATTGAAGAGTCAATTATGTAAGCTTAGTTAGGATTAGGCGTTGATGTTTTGATAGATTAACAAGTTAATTTGACAAATTTGTACTAAATTTTTATCGGATATTAAATGTCTAGAAACTCTCTCTTGATATTTTTTAAAATTACTGATGAATATATTAAGTCCTTGCGGTAGATGACCAAAGTTTAAACAAATTGCACTACATTTTGAAGGACCAACGTGTGATCGACTAGGTAAAAAAGGCAGTGAACCAATCCTTGACACAGAACTCTATACGGATTCTAGGACAATATTGCAGTCGACCAAACTACAGCCATGATTGATCGGGCCAAAGACAGATTGAATAATATTTTGGAAGAACTGATTTTGGTCGATTGGTTTGAAGACGCAATCAACTAGACCAAGAGGCAAAAATCAATACAGTTTTGATCACAAAATTTTGGTTCACCAAAAGGATGAATGGTTAACCTTAGAATTGGTTGAATGTCTCCAAACTAAGATTCTTGCTCAACCAATCAATCAAGATAAACGTCCACAAGTTGAGATGTGGTCACCAAAGTAGAAAAGTGGTCAACTGCACAAGCTACGTAGGTAGTCCAAATTATGGGTGCAATCGACTAACATTTTGGATTTAAGACGTAGCAATCAAGCAGGGGTCTACTAGAGATAAACATTGGTTGATCGATAGACTTCCCAGTTTTACCATAACGTTCATCCCATAGTCTACCATAGGCAAGCAGACCATCAACTCAGTTTTTAGTGTTCATCTATTAAGAGATTCGCACACCCACCGCACATTTCTTACCGGATCTTTGGGCGAACATTTGACAATATTTTACACTATCATTTTAGAGCCTTTTAATCTAGCACTCACCTACTTCTTCTTTGGAGATTATTTACTTATATGAGAGTTAGTTTTTTTTTTATCATATTTTGAAACCAAATTTGGTTGTTTGAGTTGAGAAAGGGTTGAACCCCTAAATATTATTAAGTTCAATCAAGTGTAAAGAAGTTTGATAATTGAATGAATCTTCAAAGGAGAGTCTTGGAGCACTGACATAAGAAATTTAGTCTAATTGTGTTAAAAACTATGTTTGTATTTCTGGTTCTTTCTCTTACTAGTTACTTGGTTGATTATTAATTGTTTGTTAGTGATATTAATAGTTTGAGATTAAGAGAAATTGACTTACACGATTAACAAAAACGGTTGTAGAATTAATTTTTAAAAAAATTTTATAACCTAATTAACCTCTCACTTGGATTATATAGATCCTTCAATTGGTATCAGAGTAAAGTTTCAACTTTTGTCATAAAGCATTTGTAAAGCTTTCCTCAAAATTAATTCTATGGCTTTTCCCTTGAATAACTCACACGTAGAAGGTCAAACAATTTCTAGATTACCCTTCTTTGATGGAAGTGATTACATGTATTAAAAATGTTGGTTGAGAATTTATATTCAATCAATTGATTATGATTTGTGGCACATTATTGAAATGGATTCTATCTTCCCATTAAACTTGAAAATCATATAAGCATTCCTAAGTTGCCTTTTGCAGTATGATGAGAATGGTAAAAGAAAGTTATGTCTAAATGATATGGCAATGAATACATTATATGGAGCATTAAATAGAGATGAGTTTCATAAGGTTCAAGGATGTCACAATGCCTATGAGATCTAGCACTTACTTGAAGTTACCAATAAAGGAACCAATCAAGTAAAAGCGAGTAAAATGAGTTTATTTTTACATGAATATGAATTATTGTTACGGAGAAAGATGAGAGTGTTAGTCAAATGTTCACTTGATTTACAAACATTCCTAACAATTTGAAAGCTCTTGCTGGGACATATTCTAGTGACAAATTGGTAAGGAAAATACGTAGGTGTCTATTAAGATCATGACAGCCAAAGATAATAGCTATTCAAGAAGCCTATAATCTTAAAGTCCAACAAATGAAAGAGCTAATTGAATTTCTCATGACATAATAGATCACAGAGAAGGAAAATGAGCAAAAATAGATGAAAAAGGAGGTGTGTAAGAAAAGATCCCTGCCCTTAAAGCCTCATCAAGACATAGAGAATGAAAAAGATGATGATGTGTTTGCCTTCATTACAATGAAATTTTGCAAATTTCATCAACCAAGGAAGTTGCAAAGAAAAAGAATCTCTAGGGGAGATCATGAGCAAAAAGATAGAGAACTACTTGTTTCAAATGCAGAAAGTTGAGACACTTCAAGGCCAAGTATCTCCAAGCAGACATCAAAAGTCTTCAAGAAAAAGGCAATGAAAACAGCTTTGGGGTGGTAGCAATGGAGATTCATTGTCCAAAGAAAAAGAAGTTGGGAACATGTGCTTTGTGGCCAAATAAGACAACTTATGCAACTCTTCTATCAAGAAGTTATGCATGAACAATTTATTATGTTTCAATCAAAATACAAAGGGCTAAAGAAGAACAATGTTGAGATAGTAAAGAAACATGATTGTTTGGTTTATTCTTTTAAATGCAAAATTAAGGTTTTAAAGAACAAAAAACAACGATTTCCATGCAACTGTGGTTAAATTCATAAATGGAAGTAAAAATTTAAATATGTTTCTATGTAACCAAAGATGTGCCTTTGATATGGTTGGTTTAGATTATGAACCAAGCCAAAATAAAAAGGCTTATAAAAATTTATTTTTTGAACCCTCCACATATCATTATTGCAATAAGATTGGATATAAAGCTTTTGTATGTCCCTTTAGAAAGGATAATAATGTGATTGTTACGATAAAATGAATTCCTAAAGGAACCAACACTAACTATCAAAAACCCAATTGACTTTGGGTACATAAGAAAACTATTTAACTTTTGATTATAAGTTGAAGGATCTCACATGAAAAGCAAATATCTAGATAGCGATTGCCCTTGGCATATGACCATAGATAGATCAAAGTCCATTGCAAAACTCTAGAAAGAAAGGTTATGTTACATTAGAGGACAATAAAAATAAAAAAATTGAAAGTATTGGCAATATCAATAATGTATCAAATCTTATAATTAAAATTTTGGTTGATGGTTTCAAGCAAAATCTCTTAAGTATTAGTCAACTTTGTTATGAAGGTTATAAAGTGATTTTTTAATATAAAATTTGCATGATAAAGGATAGTAAAGATGGTAGAATATTATTTGTTGGATATATAAATGAGAATACTATGCAATTGATTTATCTAACTTGTTTGGAATGATGAAAAATGTTTTATGTCAAATCACTAATGTAATGAAAGTTGGAATTGAAATCGGAGATTAGGACATGTAAGTATGGACAACATTGCAAAAATCACTAAGGATAACTTCTTAGTAAGAGGCTTACCAAAACTCTATTTTGAGAAAGAAGGATATGTGATACTTATCAAATGGGTAACCAAATTAAGAGTTCATTTATTTCCAAAAATGTTGTTTTATTAACAAAACCTCTTCAACTCCTTCACATTGATCTTTTTGGTGCATAAAAAACTACTAGCCTAAGTGGTAAGAGTTATGACTCCACTGTCATAGATGACATTCTAGGTTCACTTGGGTATTCTTCTTGAGAAGTAAGGATGAGACTATGAATATCTTCTCCAGCTTTAGGAAGAAAGTTCAAAATGAAGAAGATCTCCATATTATAGCAATTCATAGTGATCATGGAGGAGAAAGAAACAAAAAGATCTATTGAAATTTGAGTGAGAATCAGAAAAGAAAAAACAAAAAAATAATGGACCCCATGATTTACATGGAAAACCCAAGACAAGTAAAAAAAATCATGGGCAAAGGAGAGAAATCACTAATTGAAATGGATACAATTAGTTTTACGATTCAAGCATATATTTATACATAAAAATAGGAAACCCTAGTCATAATGAGAGTCCTAACGTTGGCCAAAACTGACCTAGTCTAGATACAGTTCGGTTCACAGCGAACTCTAATAATCTCCACCTTGATGTGAATTCCACTGTATAAAATATATCTTCAAAATTATAGCAAGCCTCCACTTCCACAAAAGCCCCAGAGGACAAAATCATCAGCTAATATCAACTAAGCTTAAACAATGCTTGAACTTGAGTGTAGGCAAGAACTTGTTCATCATATCAACTGGATTATCATGAGCACTGATTTTACTTATAACAAAATCACCACAAACTACCATTTCATGAACAAAATGATAACGAATATTGATGTGCTTCGAATTCTTATGAAACATCTGATCTTTAGTTTGAAAGATAGTGTCACAACCCTAACCTTGAATCCCCACGATTATAGAATTGTGATAAGGATTCTTTAGCCGGAGAACAACATGTGTTCATTATTACTCGGGTTGAACTATGATAAAGTTGGAATACATTACTCAGGTATCCTTACAAAGGATAATTGTAGTGACCCAAAAAATTTTGAATTCATTTCGAAAACCACTTTTCAAAAATTCAGTCTTTCTAAAAGTTTTCTTAAAATAAAATTCCTTTTACGTAGCAGAAAACTATTATTTTCTTTACTCACAATGCAGCAGATCATATATAACTTAAAGAAACATTTTAAATCTTAAAGAAATGCTTAAAACAATATTTATTACATCATACAACTTTCACGAAAATCTCAATTTACATAAAACTCATATTTACTTCTTCAAAATTCACTTGAACTCTTTAACTGTAACAACACCAAGGCATCATCATGGAGATACTTCTTCAATTGTCTCTTTACCGTATACTTTGATCCATTGTTCATCATCAATCATGTTACCTACACTACAAAATTCATCTCTAAGTCTAATGCTTAGTAAGAAATGTAAATGAAACATGATAATGCAACATTAAAAACATGATGTTTCTATTTTTCTTTATTTTCTTTTTCTAATTCTCATTTTGTTATGACATTAGGACACGATACCAAAGTTGTTTGTTCTCCATTGGGGGTATCAATCCCCAAAAGTTCTAATGGTAACGCATCATCAAAGCTATTATAGGTCTTCTTTCATCTTTATCTTTCTTACTTGAAAAACTTATGCATGAGAAAATTTTTTTGTAACTTTTCTAAAAACATGATGCATGAACATACAACCTACATGCAACTAAACACACAATCATCTAACAGGTCATCAAATCCTCAAATATCAATATCATCAAATGACAGACAGTATCTAGCATCTTCAATAATATTAACAAATCCTCAAAATAATATAGCACCATCTAACAGATCAATGAATTCTCAAGGCATCAATATCATCATCTAACAAATCATTTAATTCTCAAGCAACTATAACCTAAAACTACATAACCAATTTTCTAACTTAATCTTAGCATTCTATGGTGCAGTCGCCCAAAGGGTAAAGACATACAACATTTCTTACCTCTAAACCTTAAAACAAATACCTACAAGATACTCTTACTCAACACCCTACTCGTTAGTCCTTCTATCTCTGTAAAGAACTATTATCCTCGTGCTTCTCTTTCATATATCATTTTCTACCCATAAAAGTCTTTTTCCAATATAAAAGCTTAAGACTTCATGCATCCTTCCACTTAGAAAAGTAGTTATTAACAAAGTGAAGGGTCATTGTTTTCTCCACACTCATAAACTACATCAAAATTCATCCTATAGATCTCACTCTTTCGCCCGAGAGGTCACCACCATTCATTTACCAAATGGTTGAATTAACACTTTTGGAAACTTTCCCTCTTCAGTAATAATATTTGCCTAGGTATTACGCGTCCTAACATCCATTTTTATCGTCAGAACGATGTTGCCTCTTTGTTTGTGAGTTCCATTCATCATCTAGAAGCTGCTTCAAAATGATAATTCTATAATTATGGAAGCCTACACTCCCGTGGTGACTATATTTGTATATGTTGGACTGTATGCACAACTAAGAAGGGGTGAATTAGGCATGCTAAAATTTTGCGTGTGATATTTTAATTTTATAAGTGATTTAATTCAAATAAATGAAACAAACAATATCAAATATAAAGGTGTTTAAGGGATAGAGAAAATGCAAACCAAAATTTGTTCATGCAGTTTGGCAACTCTAGCCTATGTCCGCGATACAAGGTTCAGACTTGGAGATCCTTAAACCCAATAACCTCCCCGGTTATTGTTGATTAAACTTCACGGGCTTCAATCAAGTCTTTAGAGACTATTCTAGAGTGTCACCCTCTACTCTTTGACTATTCACGGGCATCACCCTTTTGTTTAAAGTTTGAGTGCAAGAAATAGAAAAACTAAAAGTCCTAACTCTCTTAAATATAAAATCTCAAGTTTGGGAGTTAGTGAATTGGGATTAACACTCTATGATTGATGGGAAATCATGTACAAAATTTGGTAGTGCTTCACTACGATTCTCTCTTGGTTCGAATGAGCTTCGGAGTGTCTTCTACATATAAAAACTGTATAACCGGTCGATCACTCTCTATTTGGTTGTCCGCCTCCCGATTGTTAGAATATTACCGTCGTGGAATATAGTCTGGTTGGTCGACCACTTTGTCCCTGGTCAACAGCTTCTTAACATTCTAGAAAATAGCTCGAAGCTGTCCATCTGTGTGGTCAACCCCTTCTGCACTGGTCAATCACTTTTCAACACTTTTTATCATGGTGAGCAATCTATTTATTTGTCCGGTCGACCACTTCTCCTCTAGTCGAACACTTCTTTGCAAAATGGTATTCTAGAGCTCTCTGTAATATTTACGGTTGACTACCTCTCAATCGGTCGACTGTTTCTTCATATTTTTTAGCAAAATGGTCAACTGCCTCAATGCTTTAGTTGTCCTCTTCTTCGCATTCTGCATTTCTTGAATCCTCTAAGTCTTAATGATCATTCTATAAGTTGCATAAACTTAGGCAAATATGTTAGTAATCAATAATACCCGTATTAAGAGTATTTCTAATAACAAATAAACATATTTACTTAATTCAAACACATGCATAATAAACAACTTAATTATTTAAATAAAATCGTCATCATCAAAAGAAATAACCTAATGTCTATTAGGCTAACAATCTCTCCTTTTTTGACGATGGCAAAACATATTAAGTTGTTTAATTATCTATCCTAAACATTGTAATATCCTGATTTTTCTAACAATTTAAAACTTATCCCTTTGAAACACTTTTTCTTTTATAAATACAATGGAAGACTTTTCTTATTAAAAAAATAATAAATTCCATAAGTAAAACGTTTGTAATAGCGGAAGACCTTATATTTTATAACCAAAGAGAATAAAATAAACTTTCTAAAACATAATAACATAAATATGATTTCTTTTCTTTAAAACAATATTACAAAACCTTTTATATTTTCTCTTTAATCTTTAGCCTAACCAGCCACCTAGTCCGTAGTTCACAAATGCTTCATCAACTGCTCCTATCCTTGATACCACGCATACCTATATCACAAGACTTAAATTATGAGCCTAACGCTCAGTAAGAAGTGAAATAAAATATAAAACATGCAATGCATTTATTTAAATCCTTTTCTCATGTCAGATTTCTTTATTTCTTTTCCGTGCACATCCATGCACTTGGTCCCGACATCAATCAAGATACATTAACCATTATACACTAGTCCCGACATCAATCGAAGACTTTAACCATTATACACAAGTCCTGACATCAATTGAAACCATTATACACATCAATGTATAACGTCTCTTGATAAAATCTCGACATCAATCCAACCATTTGTTAGCTGCTGTGCACTTCAATGCACAATGATCCATGAACTCTGGTAAGCATCTCTGAAATGAACCTAAATTTTTGCTAGCGGTTGTACACATCAATGCACAACCATTGATTCCGACATCAATCGAGATCGCACTAATAGCCATGCGCATCAACGCTAATGGCCTCACTAATCTTTAGCTGATCCATCTCGACATCAATCGAGAACAATTAACAAACTCAAGCTTTTCAGTTATTCAGTTTACATTTCAGTTATCAGTTATTTAGTTTACATTTTAGTTATCAGTTTAAATGTTGGGAAATTCGTTTACATTTTTGAAAATAATGTTGCATGAATGCACACAATACTACATCCTTGATCGACAACTGAATCACAACTTAGATCTAATAAACAATCATCAAGAAGCAAGTATCAATAAATCTCCAAGTGAAATATGATCACAACCTGACATCTAACACAACCTCTTAACAACAATATAACATATCTAGCGTAATAACATCGTCTAACAATGTCCCAACATTCCTCAAGTATACTATAGTACCTCACCATTGTGAAAACCAAGAGAATTACCTTACAATAAGTTCAACAATTGATCCAAACAATGACAGAGATCCAACAGTTTACGCAACAGTGGCTATCAAAGAGTGAAAAATTCAATAATAAAGTCTTAATCAACATAGCGTTATTGTCAAAGAGACACCTCTAGAACTTAACATTTAAGAAAAACCCTTTATTTTATCCAACAAGATACTTCTAAATCACAACAGCATGCATATATCCAATAGAACCCAATAAAGAGTACTATTAATATTTCCAAAACTTACCCTAGCAATACCTTAACATATCCAACCTTGTTTTTAATAATTTCTTATCAACTATAACCTTAACAATTCTTAGTAATTTTAATCGTAGAGGTTCAATTCCACCAACAGAATACCGTTAATAATTCCTATCAATCTTATTTAAGTAGTAGTCATCTCGGTACCTCTCTAGAAATTAACAACAACCTATCCAATTTGATATCTTCTCCCACCAGTAACTTATTCCCAAATCCAATTAACAAGTTCTTCAATATCACATAATAACCTAAACAAACAATAACCTCCCATAACATTTACAGAGCCCCACTATCACTTAATAGAAAGATGAACCTAATCTCATCATCAAGCAGCCATAATGAATTTTCACTTCTAACATTAATACCCTTCTAATGGAGAATTAGTTTGTTTAGTAAATTAACATAAAATCTTTCCAGAACACAACTTATCCCAAAATATTAACATAACATATAGCTTAACTAAAAACCATCAATGGTTATCAGATAGTGAATATAAATAGCCACTAGTTTATCAAGCACGAGGAAATACCTTCTAGTTAACAACAATTTAACTTCAACCATTCACATGACTTACCATTCTTAATTTAATGTCCAATAACCAAGATGAAATAATGCCAAAGAGAAATCAAACAACCCAACATGACAATATAACCAGATTACCAAAAACAATAAACAATCAAGAAAATATCCCCTAATTCTTGTGATGTAGACCCTTTCGGGCAAAACACATGCAAAAACTTCTTACCTCTCTCAACAATAATCCTTCCTGAATCGTAATCCTTCTCCTAACAATCGCACCATAGCAGCACACAATCTCCAGAAGAACAAAACACAGCAGCAGACAAACTCTTCAGAGGACAAAACACCCAAAGCTTGAAAGAATGTCTCTCACTAATGTCCTATCTCTCTCTCATTGAATGTCTCCAAGGGAAGTTCTTCTCCGACAGCACACAAAAATCCAGAAACAGAAAAATAAAAGCCGAGAGGAATCTTCAGAACACCAGATGATTTTCCCTCTCTTCCTTTTCTATCTAAACCCCTTTATATATACTCTATAAGCCTCAGAGGATGATGAGGACACACAACTAAACATATTCCAGGAGACTCTTGAAGCTTTCAGACGTCAGTTACCAAATTTTTGCTGACAGTCCACGCTCCGGGAGATCATTTCCAAAGCCATGATCGACCACTAACTCCCACTAATCAGTCGCTAATTCAATTTTCTAATTTACCGATCGATCATCGTCTTGTTGACGATCGACTATAATGCCTCCAATTTACCATTTTCTTTTTTGTGGCCAAGATTGACCGCCCTGCTACTTCATGATCAATCGTAAATCTAATCAAGAGTATATGCAATTCATTAAGCATTTTTGTCAAACAATTATGCACACTCTTGATTCAAAATTGAAAAACACCGAAGTGCTTTTCTTAGGCACCCAAACATTTTTGGATCCTTTAATCATGGGTTTGGTTCCTTTTAAAACCTAAACCTATTTAGAAGTTGCCCTATTGTTATTCAATTTTAATGAGCAATAAAAAGATTTATGTCCTACACAATTACATGCATAATAAATAGTAGGACAAACAAAGTAGTTTTCATAATTTTTCTTCTTTACAAAGGATTAATAGCTAATTCCGGCTTTATCAAATATGACCCTTTACTTTCCTAAAAGCATGCTCAAATTTTTTCTACTATTCGTGAATTTAAGAACAACGGAATTCAAATCACTATTTTAAGCATTCAATTCATAAATATCATTCTTAAGTGATTTCATAGTAGCAATAGAAATCTTATTCAGGCTTTCTAATTCGACAATTTGATGTTCAAAAGATTTAACTAATTCAACATGTTTTTTCAGCAAATTTTCATTCTCTTTTTTTAACATATTATATTTTTCTTTAAGCACATTGAATTTATCAAACAAACTCATTAAAGACATCTAGTAATTCATTATTATTATCAATATCATCCAAAACGTTAGAGAAAATGTTTACCTCATTTTTTTTGGCCATGTAGCATACATTGGTCATTTACTCTCCTTCGGAGAATGTGTGTAACACCCCATTATCGTTTTTCCCTTTTTTACGTTGTAGTCAATTTTGAATAAATCGAGAATTTGGAATTTGGGTGGAGAATAATTTAATTAAATGCTAGATTTAATTAAATTAATAAAGAGAAAAATTAATTGGATAAAGTGTACTAATTGGAATTACCAATAGGATTTTATAATTTGAATTAATGGAAATTGGAGGTGAGAACCGGTTCAATGACAAAATCGGTTCAATGATTTTGGGTCCGGTCTGGCATCAAAGGAAGAACAAAACAAAAATCCTTTTGTTTTGTTTCTGGAAGGGAGAATCATGAAGGAAAGTGAGAGTGCTCGGTGAGAGGATGTTCAGAGAAGAGAACTGTGCTGGAGACGGCGAAGGACAGCGATGGTGCCGGCGACGTTGCATGTCGATTCCAGGTGGGTTGCGCTGGTGAATCTCGTTGGTTGGTGCGACGATTTGGCATGGATCTCGCGGGTCTGGTTGACTAGTAGGGGCTTCGACGTTCTGCTGCCGTGTTGGGTGTTCAATGGCGCACAATGACGGTGTGGATCTACGGCAACAGGTAGCTCTTAATCGCATAGTTGCAGTAGTAGAACAACAATTGCGGTAGATGGAACAATAGTCCCAATTTATGGAACAACACTTTCAGTTTATGTAGAGATTCATGGGAAAAGGACATGGCAATGAGGCTGGTAATCAGAATTAGAGGCCGATAGAGAAACTGGATGGGAGAGATTTCAGAGACTCAAGCCTCCCTTTTTCAACGGAGACATTTCTGACATTTCGGGAGTTGAGGAGTGGATACGCTCTTTAGAAGACAAATTTGCTTATGCAGAGATTGGTGAAGCTGAAAGAGTAAGATGTGTTGTCTATCTACTGACGCATGATACACGTTTTTGGTGGGATACAGTTAGCTCTTCCCGAGATGTTACGACCCTCACATGGAGAGAATTCAAGGAGCTATTCAATGAGAAGTACTTTAACCACACTGTTCGGATATAGAAGATAATAGAATTCATGCGCCTAAGACAAACTAGATCTGTGATGGAGTATGCTCAACGATTTGAAGCCCTGACTCGTTATGCTCCTCAATTTGTGTCAACAGAAGAGCATAAAGTCCACCACTTGGTACAAGGGTTGAAAATAGAAATACAAAAAGGAGTCGTTGGAGCCAAAACTGAGGACGCCACTTATTCAAAAATTGTAGCAAGAGCTCGAGCAGTTGAAGGAGTAAAACTTATGGCAGCTAAGCAAAATGAAGCAAATCAGAGGATGTGGAAGGCAAACTCTAGTCAACAACCTCAAGGTGGTCCATCACTGGGCCAGGGTGTTAAACAACCCTCTGAATTTGAGACACAACAAAGACCTAATAAGAAGCCCTTAACTCAGACAACTACGGTTCCTCCACCTACTATTTGTCCGAAATGCAAGAAGATGCATCGTGGTGAATGCTTGGTTGGTTCTCAGAGGTGTTTTGCTTGTGGAAAACCGGCCCATGTAGTCAAGACTTGCCCAAACCGATCTGGTGGACAAGGAGGAGTAGCCCCTCAAGTATTCGCAATGTATGGCCCCGAACCGGAAGATGAACAACCAGCCGTTGTGGCAGGTATGCTTAAACTATATGCTTTAATTATTTAAATATTATTAATTTCCCCTAGTTAAATTAAGAAGTCTTACCTTAGGATAAATAAATTATATAACTATGAAAGAAATAATTTATGTTAATAAATATTCCGCTTATCTCTTATTCGATTCGGGTGCCACACACTCTTTTATTTCAACAAATTTCTATAAAAAGGTGAACTGTCTCTCTGGTAGCATATCTTGCACGAGTTGTGTGCTATTGCCCTCCAGTGACAATCTAATTGCCAATGGAATGCTTAGAGCTTGTGAATTGGATATAAGTGGCCATTTATTTTGGGCCGACTTAATTATTATGGATATGAAGGGTTACGATGTCATTATTGGTAAGGACTGGCTATCTGCGAACCGTGCAATCATTCACTATAAGAAGAGAAAAGTATGTTTTTGCATGCCGAGTGACGGGATGCACACTTTTCAAGGAGTCAAGGAGACAAGTAAGTTGGCTATTATTTCTGTGCTTAAGGCGGACAGGATGCTGAGAAATGGGTGTGACAGATTTCTAGTGAATGTTGTAGATACCACCGAAAATTCGGAAACTAAAATGGAGGATGTTGCTATAGTTCGAGATTTTCCCAATGTATTTCTTGATGATCATCCCGGCCTACCCCCAGATCGTGAGATTGAATTTGAGATCAACATGCTACCTAATACTGAACCCATCTCCAAACAACCATATCGTATGGCACCAGCCGAATTGTGGGAGTTAAAAACAAAAATTGCGGAATTGATTACCAAGGGATTTATTCGACCTAGTTTTTCTCTTTAGGGTGCACTAGTATTATTTGTCAAGAAGAAAGACGGGACAATGAGAATGTGAATTGACAATAGAGAGCTAAACAAAGTTACAATTAAGAATAAGTATCCCCTACCAAGGATAGACGATCTATTTGACCAGTTATGCGGTGCCAAGGTATTCTCGAAAATCGATCTCTGCTCAGGCTATTACCAACTGAAAGTCAAAATCGAGGATGTGCCCAAGACTGGTTTTCATACCAGATACGGACACTATGAGTTCTTGGTTATGTACTTTGGGTTAACCAATGCTCGGCAGCCTTCATGGATCTGATGAATCGAGTCTTCAAGGATTATTTGGAGAAATTCATTATCGTTTTCATTGATGATATCCTCGTCTATTCCCGATTGGAAGTAGAGTATTGTGAGCATTTACGGATAACCTTGTTAATTCTTAGTCAGCATCAACTGTATGCAAAATTTTCTAAGTGTGAGTTCTGGCTAAGTAAAGTTAGTTTTCTCGGTCACGTAACCTCCAAGGATGGTATTTATGTTGACCCGACAAAAGTACATGCAGTAGTGAACTAGACACAACCGAAGAATGTTGGAGAAGTAAGGAGTTTTCTAGGCCTGCCTGGATATTACAGACGCTTTATTGAGGGATTCTCTAAGATTGCTCTACTGCTTACTAGTCTGACAAAGAAAAATGCTCGATTTTGGTGGTCTAGCGAGTGTAAGAATAGTTTCTAAGAGCTGAAGCATAGATTAACTACTGCCCCTATTTTGACATTACCAACAGAAGCAGGAGACTTCAGTATTTACTGTGATGCATAGAAAAGAGTTCTTGGTGGAGTTTTGATGCAGCATGGAAGAGTTATTGCTTATGCTTCCGGACAGCTTAAGATTCACGAATAGAATTATCCTACTCATGACCTTGAGCTTGCAGCTGTCGTCTTCACACTCAAAGTATGGAGACATTATTTATCTGGGCAGCGATGTGTAATGTACTCCAACCACAAGAGCCTTAAATATGTTTTCAATCAGAAGGAAGTAAATATGAGGCAACGACGATGGCTCGAATTTGTTAAAGATTACAATCTCAAATTAAGTATCATCCTGAAAAGGCTAATGTGGTTGCTGATGCACCTAGCCGTAAAGTTACCATGATGAGCGTGTTATGTGAAGAGATGCGTTTGGAACTTAAACAAGAATTACAAGAATTTGAATTACAAATGGTTCTCTCGTAGCTGGATGTGGTCTTTTCTAAATTGACTCTGTCGCCGTCTATTCTAAACCAAATTAAAGAAACTTAGAAAAGTGATAGTAATTGTGAGAAGATCAAATTGAACCCCAACCTACAAGAATTTTGAGAATATTCTATGTCCGTGGAAGGTATTGTGAAGTTTAGAAACCGATAGTTTGTACCGAGCTGTGCCTTTTTGCGGACAAAGATCCTTCAAGAAGCTCACTCATCTAGTTTCTCAATTCATCCTGGTAGTACCAAGATGTATCGTGATCTCAAAATGCTTTATTACTGGCAAAGGATGAAGCACGACGTCGCTGTATATGTAGCCTTATGCAAGATATGTCAGCGTGTTAAAAGCCAAACACCAAAGACCAGGTGGTTTTCTCCAACTATTACCAATTCCTGAATGGAAATGGGAACACATCACTATGGATTTTGTTACCAACTTGCCCAGAACAGTTAAAGGCCATGACGCAATATGGGTAATTGTGGATCGATTGACGAAGAACTCGCATTTCTTGCCTATAGCCATGACATACAAGATGAACCAGCTCGCCGATTTGTATCTTAAGGAGATCGTCCGGCTACATGGTACTCCTATTTCTATAGTGTATGATAGAGATCCGCGATTTACTTTAGTTTTCTGGAAAAGTCTCAGCAAAGCTATGAATATCTAGCTGCAATTTAGTACCGCTTTCCACCCTCAAACTGATGGCCAAAGTGAAAAGACTATTCAAACCCTTGAAGATATGCTCCGCGCATGTGTGTTGGAATTTCAAATCGGTTGGGAGAAGTCATTACCTCTCGTTGAAACGGGTGAGGTTTCATTCATTGGTCTTGATATTGTACAGAAAATTACAGAGTCGGTTGCCTTAATGAAGCAAAGGATGTTAGCAGCACAAAGTCGTCAAAAAAGCTACGCAGATAATCGATTTAGAGCTCTGGAATTTAATGAAGGTGACAGTGTGTTCTTAAAGGTATCCCCCTTTAAAGGAGTTCTTCGCTTTGGGAAAAAAGGAAAGCTTAATCCAAGATTTATGGGCCCTTTCACAAAACGAATAGGGCCAGTTGCCTATCAGTTGTACTTACCAGACTCTTTAGCGAACATTCATAACATCTTCCACGTGTCAATGCTCAAGAAGTGTATGGGAAATGTTGTTGTATTTGACCATCTTGATGACGTTGATGTTCAACCCAACCTAAGCTATACAGAAAGACATATTCAAATCCTAGACTGTCAAGTAAAGGAGTTACGACGAAAGAAAATTCCGCTGGTCAAAGTTTTATGACAGAATCATACCAGCGATGAGGCTAGTTGGGAGAAAGAAGATGATCTGAGAGCCAAGTATCTGGAACTTTTCGCTTAACTAAATTTTGGGGACCAAAATTTTGTATGGGGGAGAGTATGTAATACCCCGTTATCGTTTTTCCCATTTTTGCGTTGTAGTCAATTTGGAATAAATCAAGAATTTGGAATTTACGTGGAGAATAATTTAATTAAATGCAAGATTTAATTCAATTAATAACAAGAAAAAATATTTGGATAAAGAGTACTAATTGGAATTAACAATAGGATTTTATAATTTGAATTAATGGAAATTGAAGGAGAGAACCTGTTCAATGGCAGAACCGGTTCAATGATTTTGGGTCTGATCTAGCATCAAATGAAGAACAAAACAAAAACCCTTTTGTTTTGTTTCTGGAATGGAGAATCGAGAAGGGAGAGTGAGAGTGCCCGGAAAGAGGAGATTCAGTGGAGAACCACAATGGAGACGGTGAAGGACAACGACGGTGTTGGCGACGTCGCGTAGTGATTCTGGGCGGGATGCACCGGTTGATCTCGCGGGTTGGTGTGACAATTTGGTGTGGATCTCACGGGTCTAGTTGTGTAGCAGGGGCATCGAAGTTCTGCTGCCGTGTTGGGCGTTCAGTGGCGCACATCGATGGCGTGGATCGACGACAGTGGGTAGCGACCTCGAGCTGGTGGTTCGACGAGCAGGGTCGATTTTCAGGTCAGCTCGAACAACTGGTCCAGGCTGCGATTCGACATAGCGGAATTGGGGGATTGGAAACTCTGGATGACAGCCACGAGTCTAACTTTGGAGATATGAAATCTCCCTCCACGATCAACGTCTCCCCTATTTCAGGTTGTCCCTTCCTTCTAATTGGTGTATACGAGATTCTACGGGTATCCTTTCATCTATTGAACTCTGATTTCCTTCATTCCAATTCAACTTTTCATTTCAACGAAAAAGAGTGAGAGTGTGTGTGAGAGATAAGATAAAATCGTGAAGGGCTTGTGATTGAAAGTCATTAAGTGCGACTTGTAACGAAGGCCAAAGCTAGGAAATTCAGTGGTGAGCTGTGGAGTGCTGTCCTTGGTAGTTTTTCTTCAACCTAGGTAAGAATTGGGCATGTAATGGCCATGTGGAGGCCCTACAGCACAAGTAGGGTGTGTGATGTGCCCCAAGGTCCCGTCACCTGAGCCCGAGCGAAGGGCTCCTTTATTTTCTAATCTTTTTATTTATTTTGTAGGTCTATCATGGAGTTATTTAAGTTGAGCATTGATGGAAGGCATAATACAAGTTTTGGAGATAGATGACACATTCCAAAAATCTGCTCATAAACTGACCCCTGAGGTGTGCATGGCATTTTTGGGGATCTATCAAACTTCATATTGGAAAGTGCTCTTCATAATAATTGTAGCTTATTTGTAAAGCCTTCGAAAAAGTACTTTGGCATTAATTTTGGAGCTTTTTTGCTATGTCAAACGGAACTTTAACAGAAGGATAAAAAAACACGCCAAGAAACTGTTTTTATTTTTATGTGTGCTTTATATTTTGGGGTTTCTTTTGTAATTTTCTTTTAGGGCATTTTTTTACTTTTCTTTTGCAAGGCCATTAGGGGTACTTAGTACCTCCTAACGCAAGATGAAAGTCACTTTTGGAAGAAAACAAACCCTAGCTCTCAACTTTGGTGTGAAGACCCGTGGGAGCTCCCTCTCCACTCGGCTGATTCATCCTCAACATCAACTCACCTTTTCTTGCTGATTCTTGGGTGAGTTGATCCTTACTACCTCTTCCAAACCCTTCTCTTTGTGTGGTGGTTCATTGTGGTGTGGAGGTAGAAGAACCAGCAACCCCATTTGAGACTGTCTCCCATTTTGGTAGGCCGAACTAGTCGTCCCCTCTATCATTGGAGGTGTGCAGACTCCTTGGATTTTTGTTTCCTTTTTGTATCAACTATTGAAAGAGGATCTATTGTACTTGAATATAATATTATTTACTTGAGGTCTTATGGATTTGTTGCGTTTTGGTTGAGATTTGATAGTGCTAAGAGGTATTTTGGAAGGGAACCATCTAGGCTGAGAATCTATTTTGCTGTGTTGCAAATTCCGACTCAGTTTTGTGATTCCTATTTGATCTGCTTTTATTCCTTGGATAGCGCCCAAATTTGGCAGGATTATTTTTTATATTGTTGAGTGCTTCTCCTCCAAATTTGGTATTAAAAGGATGTATGCCCGTTGAGAATTCGTCTTTTGATTCCAAGTCGTTGGAAACTGTTCTAGAAACCCTAATCCGAGGGTTGTCTTGCTTTAGTCATATCTCCGTTTGCTGTTTGAATTTATGCCTGAATGTTTGATATGTTTGTCTTGTGAATGTTGACAAAAACCTCTACAAATTTCAGCCCTTAATTCATTAAGGTTACAAAGATATATTTGTTTGAAGTTAGGGGAACAACTTATTGTTGAACAACCTATCCGATTGCAATTAGTGGCACTCTTTGAGTCGTGGATCACATCGAGTGTGATAGATTGGATGTTCAATTTCTGAATTCAATGGTTGATTAATCTCTGTAATGATTTTTCCCATGCTGTGTGTTTGAATTCTTGGTTTTATTTCTTACAAACATTACAATTCTTATAAATTTGCTACTGCTATGACTTAGAAATTATGAACTAGTGAACTGAAGATGTTTAAAGGGAATGATACGCATGGATGAATTGTTAATAAAATTTGGAAATGGTCACTCTGTTCTGTTATCCATATTAAATGTTATATAGTGATTTTAGATTATAAATATTGTTATTTATTGGTTCTGGTTAGAAGTTATAACAATTTTTGGTTTCGGTTGACATTAAGCCATTTAACACATTTTTGAGCATGTTTCTAATTGTTATTCGTTAAGTAGGTTTCCATAAATTGCTTATTAAATGTCTAGCTATTCTAAACTTATTTAGTAAATAACTCGTGGTGTAGGTTAACTTGTTTACATATTACTTATGGTGTAGGTAATGAAATGATAACACCTGGAGTGGAAAATGATGCATTTCCCGTAGAGCCTGAAATGTATCCGGATGAATCACGATCTGGGTAGATGAATGGCTTAAAAAGGAAATAAACATTTTTGTTTAATTTTGTAAGGATTTAATAATGGGTAACGTTTTCCTAAACTTGATTTCGATGTTATTTCGCATAATTTGGTTGCACTTTAAATTTATTTAAAGTTTTTAGAAATGATTTCCTCTTACTCTGATTTTATTTCCACTTTTAAATTTTACTCTCATTTTTATATTTGAAAAGTTATTAGTTTAAGTATGTAAAAAGGAAAAAGAAAAATTTTACCGAAAAATTTAAAAGAAGATATTTAAGAAATAATGGAATTTGATGCGGGGCGTCACAATGTACTTTTTTCACTATCAAATATTTAATTTGTACCTACATGTTTAAGCTCAAGAGATTTTCAAATACCATATGCATTTACACATGTTTGTATATTATCAAATTCATTTCTACTCAAAGCACACTATACGGCGTGAAAAAAATTTTTGTGTGATATTTTAATCTTTTAAGTGATTTAATGCAAATAAATAAAACAAACAATCAAAACTATAATCGAGTTTAAAGGATAAAGAAAATACAAAGAAAATTTGTTCACGAGGTTTGACAACTCCGGCCTACTTCCGCGCTCTAAGTTTCTGACTTGGAGATCTTTAAACTCAATAACCTCCTCAATTATTGTTTATTGAAATTCCCGGGTGTCAATCAAGCCTTTACAGACTATTCTAGGGCATCACCCTCGACTCTTTGACTATTTTTGGGGCGTCACCCTTTCATTTAAAGTTTAGAAAAACTAAAATTCCTAACTCTTCCAAGTATAAAATCTCAAGTTTGGGAGTTAGGATTGACACTCTATGGTTGATGAGAAATCTTGTACAAAATTTGGTAGAGCTTTGTTACGATTCTCTCTTGGTCCGAATGAGCTTTGGAGTGTCTTCTATATATAAAAACTACATAATCGGTCGACCACCCTCTGTTTGGTTGACCACCTCCCGATCGTTGGAATGTCACCGCTGTGAAATACTATCAGGTCGGTCAACCACTTTGTCCCCAGTCGGCTGCTTCTTCACATTCTAAAAAACAACTTGAATCTGTCCATCAGTGCGGTCGACCACTTCTACACCGGTCAACCACTTTTCTGCAGTTTTTAGTATGTTGAGCAATTTGTCCATCTGTCCGATTAACTAGTTCTCTACAAATTGGTAATCTAAATCTCTTTGTAATAATTGTGATCGACCAGCTCTCAACCAGTCGTCTGTCTCTTCATGTTTTTCAGCAAAATGGTCGATCGCCTCTATGCTTTAGTTGACCTCTTCTTCGCGTTTTGCATTTCTTCAATCTTCTAAGTCTCAATGATCATTCTATAAGCTACATGGACATACGCAAACACATTAATAATCAATAATACATGTATTAAGGGTATTTCTAATAACAAATAAACATATTTACTTAATTCAAACACATGCATAACAAACAACTTAATTATTCAAACAAAATCATCATCATCAAAACAAATAACCTAATGTCTATTAGGATAACAACATCTTCTACTAATATTCATAATGAATATTCACTTCCTCTACCGTAAGTCAGCCATTCATCTTTCGCCACATCCTTTTGCAAACATGTTCGCTTCCGATGTTGTCCCATACGAATACTACCTTTCCGCGGACGCGTTCACATTTGCAGACACTTTCCTAAATGCAACACAATAATGTTCTTTTTAATTCGCGAACACATTCCTTTTCATGGATGCATCTTTTCCTTTCATCCTTTCTCATCCAAAGGAATTATTCTTCCGCTCTTCCAATCTTAGGGCCCTCCTTTCTCTTGCACTTTTGTGGTTCCTTTCCTTTCCACTCTCTAATCTGACGGACGCGTTCACATCTGCAAACACTTTCCTAAATGCAACACAATAATGTTCTTTTTAATTCTTGAACACATTCCTTTTCATGGACTCATCTTTTCCTTTCATCCTTTCTCATTCAAAGGAATTATTCTTCCGCTCTTCCCATCTTAGGGCCCTCCTTTCTCCTGCACTTTTGCGGTTCCTTTCCTTTCCACTCTCTAATCTGACGATGCTCATTTTTGTTATGATCATTGCCTTCCTCTACCGTAAGTCAGCCAT
>CM039486.1:14971885-15059692 GCA_022433065.1 Begonia loranthoides | reverse complement strand
ATGTGCTTTTCAATCAAATTGTTGTTATCATTTTTCAAAACATTATATTTCCATTTAAGCGTATTGAAATTATCAAACAACTCATTAAATGCATCTAGCAATTCATTATCAACATCACAATTATCCGAATCGCTAGAGAAGTTGTGTACCTAAATGTTATTGGCTATGAAGCAAAAACTTAGACACTTCTTCAATCTCGACAGAAGAGCTCTCTTCACTATCATCCTATATATTTTCAAATGCTTTCTTTTTTTAGGCTTTGGACTTCATCTTTACCTTGGGATACCCAGTTAAGGTATGTTCGGGTTTTCCACACCCAAAACAAACTATAAATTTCTTTCCCTTTTTCTTCTTCCTTTGAAGGTATTTCTTTAACTTTCAAGTAGAACTTAATTTTTTTTATCTTCATCTTCTCCCTCTTCCTCGAAATCCACTTGAGAGCTTGTGGAGGTTTTGAAAGCAATGTTCTTTGGTTTGTAGATCTCCTTCTCTTTTTGCTCCTCTTTCTTGTTACTCATCATCTAATCTCGTGAGTCATTAACGATCCGATGAACTCCATCTTCATGGCTTTTAAATCCAACGCTTCTTGAATAACAGTCACATTTGGTTGCCATGCTCTCAGTAGACACCTAAGTATTTTTCTCACCAACTCTTCGTTGGGATATACTGTAATATCCCGATTTTTATATCAGAATTTAAAAATGATAAATTGAAAAATAATTGGGGATATTCAAATTAGTCGAATAAATTATTGGGATATTACTAAGGACGTAATTGTTAAATATGGACTGAATCGGTTTTGGTTTGGCTCGGTCTGGAATAATTAGGTGATTTGGTTTTCATTAAAAATGAAGAAAATAAATAAAGTGGGATTAAAATGTAGGAGAGTACGTAATTAGAGATTTCAATTAAATTAAATGAAATTTATTAAATTAAAAAGAAAAAGTGAATTAATGAGAGTGGGAGGGAAATAAACCGGTTCCTCCTGAATCGGTTTACCTTAAATGAAATTGCCCACTGGCCATTTGAAGGGAGAAGAATGAAGAGGGGGAGAAGAGAGGGCGATCGACAGGGAGAATGAGAGAGAAGGAGGTGCGAGAGGAAGACGAGGACGGCGTCGGAGGAGTTTGGGTTTGGCGTGCGACTCCGAGCGTGGTGCGCTGCTGGCGAAGTCATGGGTGTGCCATGGCTAGGGCTCGATTTTCCCTTCGCAGGGCAAATCGATGAGGCGTTGGAGCTGCGATTTCCGACCATGGTAAGTCTGTAGTTTTCCGTTTTGATTTCCTCCTCTCCTTGGCATTTTGTTGCTCGGCAGTTCGGTGTGGCGATGACCGGGACAGAATTGGTGACTGCAAGGACGAATTGGCAAAACTAGAGTTGGGCATCAGTCCGGGTCTATTGGTCCACTGTTGAATCGGGTTGTTCCGATTGCTTTGGCAAGTCTTCCACATGGAGGTTGGGCAATGGACCTCCCTGCCTTGAAGTGTGCAATTCGTCAGACTTGCATCTGTGGAAGTCATCTCCTCGACTATAAATGAATGCAGTGAAGTGTAGCAGGGACGTGTTCGGTGAGTTTTGTTTCCTCTAGGGTGTTTTGGTGAATGGACATAAAGATGTATGTGTAAAGTGAGTTGCTGGGTGCTTGAAAAGAATGGCAGTGTGTGGAAAGTGTGGAAGCTTTCTCTGTCTCGAGTCTGCTTGTTTTCAGTTTCAGGTAACTCCTTGCTTCCTTTATGGACTTATGCAATTGGTTGTTGAAAATAAATGGGTGCTAGTTGGTAGGTTGAAATCAGTATTTTGTTCTGTTTTTGTTGTTAGACATTGTGGGAAAATTTGTCTTACTAGAAATGGTTTTGTTTCTTTTAGTTTTGGCTCCTGCCGAGGAAAATATGTGGTGAGTAATGAATTTTAGACTGTTGAGTGATTAAGTAGCGAAAGAGAAAGTGATTAGGTGTTCTCTGTAGTTTCCTTTATGCTTGATGGATATTTTAGAAAGCTTGAATACGTGCTACAAATGGGTTTTGGTCCTTGTTGTGGTTACTGCCAAGTGTTGTGATTGCTTTATTTGGGTTGGGTAACTGCCTCTTGGTTTGAAGTGGAAACATTGTGCATATTGGATTAATTTCTCATACACTATTGAGAAGGAGATTAAGTGTTCTTTGTGTGTATTTTGCCACTGTTGTGTAATATATGTTTCGGTCATTAGAAATGGATTGGTTGTTCAAATGTTAAGAGGTTGCTTAGTGAATGAAAGCTTAGCTATTAGGTGGGATAAATTATTGGTTTCTGCGACTTGAATTATTGGTTAAACTGAGAAGAGTGAATAATATCTTGTACGTCGTTGTTGGCTATGAGGATATAAGGGAGTTAAATAGTTCTCTACTCTGTTACGGTAAATATGGTTTTGTGATAAAATACTATTCGGTTTTATAAAGCAAATTTATCCTGTCACATTGATGGAATGAACAACTATTGTGAGTTTTGCTATTCTGTTGTCCATGTGCAGATAGTTGAAGTGTTAAAGTAATGAGTCATAGAGGTAAGATTAATAATACATGATTTAAATAGTTTTGAAGGTACAGAGTGGGGAGAAGATGCAGAAACACTCTATGGATGCTAGGTAAGTTGATACTTATTGTGCTTTGGTCTTTGGACCCTACATTGCAAGAATAAAGATTGTATGCTGTGTGTTTACTAGATTTAGGTTCTTTTAATGATATGTTTACTAGACATTTATATCATCATATAGGGTTGTATGTATTCACGAGCATATTGCATGACATAATTAATATATGTAAATAGGCGTGTGGGGGTTCGGGTGATTGGTGACTTTCCATACGGTAGGATACTCCCATGTATGGAGCAATGTGAGAAGAGAGTTAGCTATGTGGAATCTAGGGTTCACCTTTCCCCCGTGCTGAAACCCCCAACGTTTTTAATAAAAGTGAGGATACCAGCATGTGGAACACCCCCAATGGATATATCTCCTCGTCGGAGTGACTGGTTAGGCCAGATGACCCTAGGGAGTATTCCACCCTAATTTCCAGAAGAGATACGGTTCTCTTCTGTAATGTATTGTATGATCATGCATATCATCTACATTGTATTTCATCCTATCCCTTACTAGGCTCATTAGTTTAGGTCTTGTGATGTAGGTATGTACGAGCAACAGGTGAACAGGTCAAAGATAGTTGATGAAGTATTTGCACGTGTAGATCTTGTGACTGGTTGGGCTAAAGAGTGTAAAAAAGAGAAAAATGTTTTATAAAGAGTTTTGTATTTAAATAGTAAAATGAAAGAATGGTATTTATTCTATGTTTTAGTTCTTAAAGTTTTCCGCAGCAATTCATAAAAGGATTTTATTACTTCTGCTGAAATTGATAAGTGTTTTAAGTAAAGAGTTTTAACGATCGGGTTTTATAAAGTAAGAAAGTTTTAAATTTCACACGATTTTAAAGTAAATAAAAACCGAGTCGTTACATATACGCTATAAAGCACTTTCAAACCATTAGTAAGGTTAGTAAAACGTATAAACATACAACTAATGGATTCATCTTTATTCATGGGAAATAATTCATATTCATAAATAAGCATGCTCAATTTAGATTCTTTGACTTGATTAGTGCCCTCATGCGTAAATTCTAGCAATCTCCAAATATCGAAGGCACTATCACAACCTTGTACTCTATTCAATTCATCACTGTTTAAAGCACAATATAGAGTATTTATAACTTTTGCATTCATACTCAATTTTTGTTTATCACTATCATTAAATTCATTATATATCTTTGGAACTTCTATACAATTTTCAATTTTACGAGAAATGGCTCATTTTCAATAACATTCCAATGGCCATAATCTAATAATTGAATATATATTCATCAAAATATGGAGGCCTAAGTATAGATTGTCCTTCAACTTGCATATTGAAGCCCATTTTAAATTGAGAAATTTATCAACAAACAATTTG
Organism: Begonia loranthoides; assembly: GCA_022433065.1. Classification (NCBI taxonomy): domain Eukaryota; kingdom Viridiplantae; phylum Streptophyta; class Magnoliopsida; order Cucurbitales; family Begoniaceae; genus Begonia; species Begonia loranthoides. The sequence continues at coordinate 15,055,722 of CM039486.1, read as the reverse complement.
AACAAAATTATCCAAACAACAAAAATCAGTTCAATAGATACAATTTAAGCAAATTTATCAAAACAATCACATTATCACACAAAATTTTAATTAACTTGCTCTGATACTAATTGTTAAGATCGGTGCCCACATATAGGGGTGAATTAGGTGAGACTAAACTTTGTCATGTGATTATTAATTTTTCTAACCCTAAATGATTTAACAACAATAAAGCATAAAATTTAAAAAAAATAATAAAGGAGATAGGGGAAAAAAATGCAAACACGATTGTTCACGCAATTCGGAAACCCCCGCCTATGTCCGCACTCCAAGCTTTCCACTTAGAGTCCCGTAATCTCCCTGATTAGCGATGTTTGACTTCATGGGTATCAAACAAAAATTTTATAGACTGATTCTTAGGGCGTCACCCTCCTCTTGACTATTCTAAGGGCATCACCCGTTTTGTTCGATTACAAATGGAGAACGAATAAGAAAACAAAGATTCCTAACTCTTCTAAATTGAAATCTCAAATTACGAAGTATGGAGGGTTAGGTTACATGCTCAATAAGTATTTTGGAATTAAGTATAAAAATCGGCAAGGTTTCACCTAAATTACTAGTTCGTTACAATGAGCCTTGGAATGTCTTATGTTTATAGGCACTGAGAAATCGGTCGACCATTTTCCTTTTTGGTCAACCGCATCCGACTGTTCGATATTACCGTTGTAATTCTGGTCATCCAATTCTCACACAAATCAGCCAAAATGGTCGATCGATTGTTCGACCGTTTCCTTCTTTCTTCAACCTTTCGGTCGATCATAGAACTGCTTGCTCTACCGCTTTGCCGACCATAAATCTGGGAGGCAATTTGTCTTTAAAATCGATCGACCAATCTTTGTTGCTCAACTACTTCCTCGATCACAGAACTGAATGAGCAATTTGTATATCTAGAGATCGATCAACTGGTCAACCAGTTCCTTCGTGCAGAGCATTTTTGGTTGACCTCCACTGTTGTTTGCATGACCTATTGCCTTCCATTTGCCATCCTAGAAATTTCTAGGTTCCAAAATTATACCTATTCACTACATTGACTTAGATAGACATGTTAGCATAACTTAATACTCATATTGAGGGTATTTCCAATGAATATAAATATAAATATAATGTTAAACAATTAAGAAAAAACAACCAATAAACATCTTATAAATGAAATAAAACATTCATCATCAAAACAACTAAGTCTAATGACACTTAGGCTAATAGTTTTGTCTGCACCTTAGATCCAACGATCACTCTTTCTCCTGCTTTTCCTTGCTGCATTTTCTTTTTCCAAGAGGGAATCTTTTTTCTCCTGCGGAAGCATCTTCCTTTAGATCTAATGGCCCAAAAAGCATCCTTCCTTTTTCTTTTTAAATCTAACGATCCCCAAATCCCTAGCTCTCCCTAAAACATTTTTGTGGATCCATCTGCTTCTGCGGACACCTAGCCAACCTCTACATAAAAACAACACGTGAACCGCACACAACCTTTTCTAAATCATTGATCATCCAATCTGTCCATTTCCTATGGAATGGATACCTTTAATCTCTAGAGAACGCCCATCTCTTTGATCAAATGACTATCATCCTCTTCTATTCCCTCATCTTACTAGCCAAAATTTTCCTGATACCCATTACAGAGCCTTCAACCAAATATCCCCATCCTTTCACTGTGGCCATGCATACCTCCACACTTAAATCCTTCTTCCTGCTAATTATTCTAGAATTCACCCTACTTTTGGCGATCACTTAAATATTTTCCAACCCTAATATAATTTCCTCAACAATAATATATCCAACTTGACTTTAGCCATAGAAAATCTAACTTAGCCCTTAAATTCATATATCATTGAAATAAGAAAAATCCTAGGGCATTACAATCTTCCCTCCTTCAAAGAATTTTGCCCTCAAAATTTCCTAAGTCCTTAATCCTTCACACTTCTCAAAAGACCAAACTTTTCCATCCTTCATCCAAAACAGAACAACGTAACTCTTAAAGTTCCTCATTAAATAAAACATTCTTCTTAGAACCACAAGAATATAAATACATGGGTAACTTTCAAATTTATCCAGGCATCCTTTTAAGTCCTAGTTGTTTGATTTTCTTACCCATGCTTTATACAATGAAATACAAAGAGCACTATTCCAAATAAATCTATAACTACTCATTATCTAATTCCAAAGATTCTTTCCATAAATGATAATATGTACCATATGTGCTACTTTATCTATAACACTTGGGTAGAACGTGACCACATCTCCAATTAATGAGCATAATCCATCTTAAAGTAATTGATCAACTCCTAACAATTCACTTATCCAAATCCAATGACCACAATAGTTCCAGTTAGTATTTTTTTAAATCTTATAAGGAGCGTCATACCTAACGACCCAGATTTTCGTAATTCCTTAAAATACGTGAAAAATTGAAATTTTTCTTTTTAAAACAAAATGTATCAGAGTGCGTCTAATCGGATCGCTACTGACTCTTCCTTTAAACTCGTTTGGGAAAACTGATTACAAGGTGCGGAAGCGTAAATAATAAAATAAAACAATCTGTTTAAAATCTTGCGGAAGCATAAAGAAATTGTTCAAGAAGGAAATTCTAAACAATTGAAACACTACGTTTCACAAATGAAATGACAATTAAACATCATTTGATTACACTCGTTTACTCATCTTTCTCTTTGCCTGGCCAGCCCCGAGTCTCGTGCGTGTGAAATCATCCATCCCAGCTTCATTATGTGTTTATCATCTACTTATTATCTATTCGTCGTTGTACCTACACCACAAGTAAGGACATGAGCTTATGCCTAGTAAGGAAATAGAGGAAAACAATTACGCATATCTCTCTTTAATTCTTCTTGGAATGGGGGCCACCCAAACAAATTCTTTTTATTACGTCCGTTCTTCGTTTGTTCTTTACTTGTACATCGAGCTGGAGATTGGAGGGTTCTTAGGGGATGGAATAGTTAACCAAACCTAACACTTTACTTGCAATTAGGTCCCCATTCCTGTCAAGGTTGGGGGCTTTGCCTAGCCGCGGACTAGTTCCGCTACCCATCCCCCCCAACTCCCTTTTTCGTCCCCTCTCTGGCGCACCCGCCTTCGAGGGTCCTCCCCTTCCGGCGTATCCCGCTTTCAGGGTTTTTTCCCTCCGACGTATCCTGCCAGGAGGGTTTCTTTGGTGATGGGCGTATCCCGCTCATCCCAAACATTCTTGTTCATAGCGTTTTTCCTCACTCATGCTTGCGGGTACCACCCCGAGGGGGTACCCCTTACTTGGTTTCTATTATCGTGAATACAACCTAGCACTTCCAAATCAAATAGCGCATATATGAAAGTAGATGAAAATACTTTAGAGGAATTCACAGTAATAAACAGAACGAATAATAGAGCGTGCTCACATGTGACTACAACGAAAAACAAACAGCATAGAATTACAAATGGAACGAAACATGCTATTAATTTCTAAAACAAGGCAGCAGAAATATACTCTAATCGAATATAACAGGGGAAATCATAATCTACTAAGCATACTCTAATCGAATGTAATAGCGGAAGTCACTTTGGACTAAGCATGCTTTTATCAAATATATAATAGAGGAAATCGAAAATGACTAAGCATGCTTCTATTGAATATAATAGCGGAAATCGTAAATGACTAAGCATGCTTCTATTGAATATAATAGCGGAAATCGTAAATGACTAAGCATGCTTCTATCGACTATAATAGCGGAAATCGTAAATGACTAAGCATGCTTCTATCGAATATAATAGAAGAAATCGTAAATGACTAAGCATACTTCCTAACGATTTTATATATGTGTAAGCAAACAACATCACAATCAGAATAGCAAAAACAACTTTAAATCAGAAATTTAGCGACAACTAAATGATGAGAACATGCTTCTTAATTGAAAATAACAGCAGTGAATGTTAATCGAGCAAACGGCGAAACATGCTTCGTAATGACAATGATAACAGTGGACATGCATAGCATAACAGCAGAAATCATGAACGTCTAACATGTAGCAGAATGACAAAACATGCTTTATATATCTAAAATAGTAGCGGCGAATATGGATCAAAATGAAACAGCAAAATATAAACATCTTACCATATTTTAGATCGGCGATAATGGCAGCATATTGGGATTTTTAAACGTGCATTTATTTGGGCAAAACAACAGCAAGTTAGAACATCTATCATACATTTATCAATAATGGGAAACGGAGGTGATAACGACTGTATAATCAAGGATCACATTGAAAACAGCAGAAGGAACAGAAAAAATTACGACCGCAACTGTACGAGTAATGAGAATAGATGACAATCATGCTTTTAACATCTGTACGAAAGTAACTACAGGATAGAGTAAAGAAATTATAGCAATACAGTGACATATATATAATCAGAATGGTAGAATACGAATTACCACAACGTATCAATAATACACAACCAAATAACCATGTATTGGGGTCATTGTGCCAACATTTTTACTTATGTTCATCCTTACAGATTCAATGGTCACATTTCCTTAACTTCTCCACAAAACAGATAACCCTTCCAAGAGAGTGAATCAACATTGAAGTGTACTATCAGTTAGTATACAGGAGATAATCACCAACAGAATATCCAACAGAATATACAAGGGCTTACAAGGTTCTATAACAACTAAGGGATTCGCAAGACAAACAACAGTAAGAAAATCATACTCACACACACAACTACTTGGGTGTAGGGCCTCTTCTGGCCAAGACAACCCATATTCTTACCTTAACTTGATGAATACTACACTCACGCAAGAACAGTAGCTCCAGCTCTCACGGCAGTTCCAGCTTCAAAGGCAGCAACTCTTTCAGCTCACTCACGTAGCACACCTCACACACTACACTCACTCTTTACACTAGACTCTCCTTCTCCCTCACTGGAATACTCTCCCTCTCAGCTCCCTCTCCCTCACTGGACTTCACTTCCCTCATAGTAAACCTCACGGAAGTGGGAGAAGGAAAGGGTTTAAGTCTTACCTGGGAGGGGGCAAAGTCCTGGCTGGGGCAGAGAGGAGGCTGCTCTAGCCAGGAATGGTCGGCCACGCATGGTCTGGGAGGAGATTTGGTGTCGAGGGTCGCGTTCCTGTAGGTTGGGTATCATTTTCCTTCTGATTTTAAATCTCTGAAATCGCAGGTCTGTGATGATTCGGACTAGTGCGGACGGCATAGTCTCGTCCGCAAGATCAAATCCCATAGGCCAAATCGTGGCCTCAGACGAGAAATGGCATCCCCATTCTCGTCCATACCATCTGAAATCCGTGTCCGAACGCCAGTCCTCGTCCACGTCATCCGCATGTGTCGTCCGAACGTGTCCAAGAATTGCACATAGGAAAAACGGACGATACTTCAACTCGTCAACAGTCGTCCCTTTGCGTCCAAAAGTTTCCAGACTTGGACAGATTCGATGCGGACGCGTCCTTTCCTCATCCGCATCGTCCGTGCCCTAGTCTAAATGTGTCCCGAGGTGTACAGATTCGATGCGGACATAGTATTTGTCATCCGTATCGTCCGGCACATCGTCCGAAAGTCCCTTACACAGTGAATTCAGGACGCGGAACTGCAACCTGAGTTGTCCTAAACCTAATGCTGGCGTGGCCAAGCACTTGCGGATGACACTCCTTTGTCCGCAAGTCATCCGCATGCGACCGTAACTCTATAATCCCCACTTTTCCCTATCTTTTCATGCTTAACTCTTACCCCAAAACATTTCCCCCATAAATACACGTCACAAGATGACACGTATAAATACGCGATGTAATATCCTCATAACTTCAACACTTCGATCACATCACGTATACGGGGAAAATGTAACAGGATCACTCCTAGTCTTTAATGCTCCGAACGTCCTCGGTAATACCTCGATAATTATCCGACTTAAAATATCGGGGTGTTACACTTAGACTATGCATTGTCTTCACTGTATGTTGCTTACATCCTAAGTCCTCAAAATCCTGCATGATAAACTTTTCCTCATCATCCATCCTAGTGAAAACCAAGCATATCTTCAAAAGTTCAATCCACTCCTTTATTATATGTAGGGTTTGTCTCTTACCTATCATTGCTAGGGTCTCATCCACCGAAATCATTCACCACAAATGCCTCTCTTAGAGCGACAAGTCCAAGAATTCCCCTCACTCTTCTATTGTCACACCCCATTTTGCAATGTTGAGACTGGCATTTCACTAATTTAGTCAATATGTTACTAACTGCATCTCTATCATTATCTACTTGCTTTTGACCTCTAACCAATTTGTATCTTAAAATTTCACATACCAATAGAAACTACTTATCTATTTATACTAGGGAACATACTTACCATCATCTACCTGCTTTTTACTTCTAATTAACATGTATCCTTAAGAATTCACACATTAGAAAGAATAATCTATGGACACAAAATGAAATTTACTTACAGTTGATGAAGTATTTCCATGTTGATGGCTTGAGCTGTTACACAGTCTACAAAATTGATTTAAAAAGAAGGTTATGCTCTGATACCATATTGTAGTGACCCAATGTAGCGACATGTTTTTCATGCACTTTAAAATATGGAGATTGGAAACACATTTCCTTTGTAAAACACCTAGAATTTAAAACTTTTCTTTTTCATCAAACGTAGTGTAGCGAAAGACTTTTTGTAAACAACGCATTTGGAACTAATTGAATAAAATTGCCAATCATAAATTATTTTCAATAAGTCTTTAAACTTTACAAAACATGATGTAATTTCAAAACCATTTACATTCTCTTTTTCCTTTATCATTTATCCTAGCCAGCCACAAGATTTGCAACGCATAAATCCTTCACAACTGCTTTTATCCTTGTTAGCGTACATACCTACATCACAAGACTTAAACTATGAGTCTAAGGATCAGTAAGAGATATAAAATGTTATACTCATGCTATGCACTTTACAAAAACATATGCAATTTCCATTACATTTTTCTTTTACCTTTACCTTTTATGTTTAATATTTAACTTTTTCTTTCCCTTTAACTTTAACTTTAGTTCTACTTACCCATCCAGATGTGAGAGATGTCAACACATAAGGTAGAGTGGCATCATTTGGCACACATGGGACAGCTGACTCAGGAACTCACATTTCACAATGTCTATTTACGTTTATTTCCATTTTATTCTATTTTCATTTTGTTCCACTACCCATCAGGGTGCTAGAGGTATCACACACCCTGTCGGGTCTATTTTTGTTTATTTCCATGTCCATGTAATTATATTTTTCTTTACTTTCACTTACCCATCCAAGCGCTAGAGGTATCACCATACAAGGTAGAGTGACACTTTGGCCATCATGGGCCAGCCATTCAAGAACTCATACATCTTCACACCTACTTACGTTCATTTCCATATAATGTAAATTTCATTTTCAAAACATATGCATAAAACACTTATGTACATTTTCATTAAAACCATGATGCATGTTTATGAAATGAATGCATACAATTCTACAATTTTATCACATAAAAGCAATACAATACTTTTCATTTCTTCTTTTATTGTTTTTATCAATCATCAAACAACCACATTTTAATCTTTGCAAGGGGTCAATACTATCCTTGTATAGTTCCTAACATATCAATAATCATGTGATAGCATACAAACAATTCAAATCATATCATATTACTATACTTATATACACAATAAATCATACAAGTCCTACTTTCTTGTGATGTTGGTCAAATGGCCAAAAACACACAATATCACTTACTTTGGTCCTTAGCGTAATTCAGCCTTTAAGATTATCTCTCCACAATACCTTCAAAACCAATGAACAACCATAAATAACACATGATAGAGATACAATCACTACACATGCACTCTAGGGTTTTCTTCCGATTTGCTCCTATCTTTAATCAATCACAAATTCCACTATATATCCAAATTTAACAATTCCAGGACCTATTTTTCCCTTAAGATGTTTCTAATAACATGGTTTTACTTAGAAGTTCTAGGAAGACAATTAACAATTATGAAATGTTCTAACTACCCGATATCACCATTTTCTTCAACTTTCACTTCTTTCTTTAAAAAAAATCATTATTAGAACTTCATATAATCCATACAACCTGAAAAGAAAACTTTATTACCTTAAAGTTTCAGGGAGAAAAGAAGGGGGAACTTCAGTGAGAGCTTTTTTTTTTCTTCTCTCTTAAATTCTTTACGGTTCCTTCTCATTTTCCCTCAAGTTCTCATTCTTATAAAAGCTTAATCTCCTTCTTCAGTCACCCAAGCAGGAAGTGGCGCCTCCTTGATAAACAAGTGATGAGTAATTATTTCTTTTATCCAATAAAAACATGACATCACAGCACATTTTCAGTGACCTTTCATTTTATTGGTCGACCGCCTTCATTAGATGATTGACCACAAAATCAACCCAAGACAAAACTCTGCATTTTCTCCATAAAACCAGTCGATCATCTTCCTTCACTTGATCCACTAGAAATCACAAACTTCACAATTGGTAGAGAAGCCAATCATTCACTGATCGTCAACAAAACTCCCCCATTTTTAATCTGTAATGAAGTCAAACAACTACTAACACCCATAATCAACCACCAACAACCAAAGAATCCCATTTCTTCAAATTGTACAATCAGTGGTCGATTAAACTCAACTTGATTGACCACTACTCTATCACTTAACCAAAAACACCAAGAATTCACATTCTCATAACACCATATATCACCATTAACCATACCCACCCTAAAAATCATCCAATATAACTTTAATAATCAATCAAATGAGTATCTAAATCGTCAAATATCATCCTCACTCAATCTTACGCTTAATTCCATGAAAATTAAAGGAATTACACCGAAAATTTTTAAATTCATCTCTAAAACCACTTTTCAAAAATTCAATCTTCTAAAATTTTTTAAAAATAAAATCCCTTTTACATAGTGGAAAACTCTTATTTTCTTTACTCACAATGCAGTGGAAAATATATAACTATAAAAATATTTTACATCTTAAATAAATGCTTAAAACAATATTTATTACATCTTATACCTTTCGCCAAAACCTAATTAACATAAAACTCATATTTCATTCTTCAAAGTCCATTTGAACTCTTTAATTGTAACAACACTAAGTTGTCATCATCATGGAGATACTCATGTCTCTTTATCATATTTTTTCATCCATTGGTCATCATCAATCCAGTTACCTACACCACATAATTCATCTATAAGTCTAATGCTTAGTAAGAAATGTAAATGAAACATGATAATGCAACATTAAAAACATGTTTCTATTTTCTTTATTTTCTATTTTTGTTTCTCGTTCTGTTCTAATATTGGGACACGATACCAAAGTTATTTGTTCTCCATTGGGGATATCAACCACCCAAAGCTCCAATGGTACCGCATCACCAAAGCTATTATGGGTCTTCTTTCATCTTTATCCTTCTTACTTGAAAAACTTATGGATAAGAAAACACTTTTTGTAACTTTTCTGAAAACATGATGCCTGAGCATGCAACCTATATAAAAATAAACACATAATCATCTAAATATAATATCATCTAATAGGTCATCAAATCCTCAAATATCAATATCGTCTAACAACAGAAATTGTCTAGCATCTTCTATAATATCAACAAATCCTCAAATAATATAGCATCATCTAACATATCAATAAATCCTCAAGACATCATTATTAGCATCTAATATATCATTTAATTCTCAAGAAACTATAACCTGAAACTGCATAACACATTTTCTAACTTAATCTTAACATTTTGTGGTGCAGTCCTCGAAGGGCCAATCACATGTAACATTTCTTACTCTGAAACTTAAAACAAATACCGACAAGATACTCTTACTCAACCCCTTACTCATTAGTCCTTCTATCTCTGTAAAAAAATTGTTATCCTCATGCTTCTCCTTCAAATATCCTTTTCCAACCATAAAGTCTTTTTCCAATATAAAAGCCCGAGACTTCATGTATCTTTCTACTCATAAGAGAAGTTATTAACAAAGTGAATGGTCAATGTTTTCTATACACTCATAAACTACGTTTAGATCCATCCTATCAATCTCACTCCTTTGGCCAAGAGGTCACCATCATTCATTTACCAAATGGCTAAATTAACACTTTTGGCAACTTTCCCTCTTCGATAATAATATTTTCGCATCTATTGCGCGTCCTAACATTAATTTTTATCATCTAAACGATGCCGCCTCTTTGTTTGTGAGTTCCCTTCATCATCTAGAAGCTACTTTAAACCAATAATTCTATAGTTGTTGAAGCCTACGTTCCCACTATGACTACATTTGTATCCCCTGTGAATATTGTAGTGAATATTCACTTCCTTCAACATAGGTCTGCCATTTAGTTTTCACCACATCCTTTTGTGGACGCACTCACTTACAAGGACAAAAACCCTCTTGCATCTTCTAGTTAAAACACCATTGTCCCATACAAAGACTTCCCTTACCCCAATGCATTCACATCCGTAGACATTTTCCTAATTGCAAAACGATGACGATCTTTTTAAATTCACATCCGTAGACTTCCTTTCTCCCTCTTTTTCTTGCGGTATTTTTTCTTTCCATGAGGGAATCTTTTCCCTCCTGCGGAAGTATCTTCCTTTAGATCTAATAGCCCTAAAAGCATCCTTCTATTATCCTTTTTAATCTAACGAACCTTGTATCCCTAGCTCTCCCCAAAACATTTCCATGGATCCATCTGCTTCCACAGACACCTAGCCAAACCTCTACAATAAAAACAACAAGTGAGCCATACACGCACTTGTCTAAACCGTTGATCATCAAATCTCCTCATCCAATTTGTCCATTTCCCCTGCAACGGATACACTTAATCTCCAGAGAACGCCCATCTCTTTGATCAAACGATTGTCATCATCATCTATTCCCAAATCTTACATTTCAAATTTTGCCCAATACCCATTACACAGCTTTCAACCAAATATCTTCATCCTATCATCGATTTCATGTATACCTCCACACTGAAATCCTTCTTCCAACTAATTATTCCAAAATTCACCCTACTTTTTGCAGTTACTTAAATATTTTCCAAAACTAAGATAGTTTTCTCAACAACAATATGTCCAACTTGATTCCGGCCATACAAAGTCTAACTTTACCCTTAAATTAATATATCATTGACATAAGGAAAATCATAGGGCATGACAATAATATTACTAGTAATCCAAACGTATTTTACCATATTTCAGTCCATATAAATTTTCTTTTTATTTAATATGCACACTAGCAATAAACATATGATTTATTTATATAACAACCACATTTATTCTAACATATAACCAAGGAAATTATATCTACAAAACAAAGTAGTTCTCACTTTATTACAAACAATAGGGCCACTACATGTAACACTCACATCATACTGTACACAACAGAAAGTAAAAACTCCACACACTACAGGTCCAAGATATAGAGTTCTATTCCTACCCTAAGTGTCTAGTCTCTTGCCTCTGATCTTCCTTAATCTTATCCTTTTGGTTACCCACAAAATCTGAAAAGAAGAAACCACAATGAAGTGAGCTATAAAGCTTAACAAGTAAATCTAATACTCAAGAATTACAATCATGTAATTCCCAAATATTGGACCATCTCCCTCCACCTAGGTCTATATCTAGACCATTTTATAAATCATACTGATATGTTATATGAATATCACACAACATCTATCTACTCACTATGATAATATGCTTATATAAATCAATGTAATGTTCATTAATTTAAACAATGAGTTGTTTAACCAGTATTGTTTTAACATATTCTTGAATATCAACATGTAGGATCATAAACCATTGTATGTAATGTTCAACACAATCATGAAACCCCACCAAATTGGCCACTGTGGTCAAAGACATGTCCTTGAACAAATAAACCTCTAGGGGGCTAGGGACTCACAGTCATTCCTCTTCTCTTTTCCCACTTTACATACGTCACACAATACATAACCTGGTGCATCATATTAGGTTCCTCTATGACCAATATTACTACTCAAATAATACTTTTGTACATATAAATATGTTCATGATGCATGATTTTATTAGGATCCGTGCACACCTATAGAAGGGGTGAATTACGTTTGTTAACTTTTTTGTGTGATATTTATTTCTCTAAACCCTAAGTGATTTATCAACAATAAATCATACAATTAATAACAAATAATAAAGGAGTTTAGGAAAAGAGATTGTAAACACTATTTGTTTACGCAGTTCGGCAACCCCGGCCTACGTCCGCTCTCCAAGCTTTCCCCTTGGAGATCCTTAATCACCCAATCTCCCTGATTGGTGATAATTGAATTCATGGGTGTTAATCAAACCTTTAAAGACTGATTCTCAGGGTGTCACCCTCCTCTTGACTATTCACAGGGCGTCACCCTTCATTTGAGTACAATGAAAGTGTAAAACAAAAGTATAAACAAGAACCTAACTCTCCCAAATATAAAACACAAGTTTGGGAGTATGGAGAGTTATGCTTGACACTCTATTTGTTTTAAGAACTTGAGTATGGATTTAGGCAAAGCTTCGCTATGGTTCTCGCTTGGTTATGTTGAGCTTCGAAGTGTCTTCTACATATAGACTCAGGTTTAGCAGTTGACCAATTCTTTTTTGGTTGACCACATCTATCCCTTGGGATGTTATCAATGTGTTTTTTGTCATCCATTTTTCTCTCCAAGCCTTCAAACTGGTTGACTAATTTCTTTTCGGTCGACCACTTTTGTTTAGCTTCTGGCTTTTGGTCAATCAGTAACACAGCTCCTCAACCACCCACTCGTCTACATCTTCAACCACAGATTTGAGAAGCAATATATAATATATTACAGTCGACCTTTTTTTCACTGCTCAACCGCTTGCTAGACCGCAAAACTAATGAGCAATCTGTTTTGACTTGCATTCCATGACCTGGTCGACCAATTCTTCATGCACATTGCGTTGGTCGACCTTTTTCTCAAGAATTGCACTTCTTGAGTTCTCTAAGTCCCAATATTTATTCAATTAGCTACAAGGACTTAGATAAACACGTTAGACAATATTAATACCCTAATTAAGGGTCTTTCCAACAAATATCAATATAAATATAATGATTAAACCATTAAACATAATTAATCAATAAACAACTTATAACCACAATTAATACATTCATCATCAAAACAAATACGCCTAACAACACCTAGGGTAACAATTTTCCCCTTTTTGATAATGACAATATATTATAAGTTATTTATTCCTAAGTCTGAACATGTGCATAAAGTATTGCATAATTTGATCTCTCCCCTTTAGTCTATGCAATATTTCTAATATTTAAATTCATGCAAACATGCTACATACAACTTATATAAATATGTCCCCCTTTGTCATAATAAAAAAGAAATCATGGGGAGGACTACCAAAGACAATACAACAAAAATCTCCTCCTTTGTCAAAATCAACAACATAGATATTATTGGAGGGTAATCAATCAACCAAAACAATTTATTTTCTTCTCCTCTTAGTGAATCATCAACAAGAATATATAGAGGGAATTCATCAACCATTCAATCAATCAAAACAAATATTTCAATCAAGGCAAAAATTTCAATCAAAACAAATATTATTTCCCCTTTTAACATTACTATACATATAAAGATTGGGGAATGTCCAAGGCATTAAAGCAGAATATTTCAATCAAAAAATTTCCCCTTTTGTCATTTAAGCATATAAAATAGATGGGGATTTTCAAATAATCAAAACAAAAGAATTCAACAATTTAGTTATCCCCCTTTGTCATTAAAAAAAATATAATAGATGGGGGTTAATGCATCAAACACAAAAAATTCTATTTTCTCCCCCTATTTCAATAAACAATTTTAAATCAACAGGTAGTAATCAATACACAAAAAAATTCCAACAATCTTTCCATATAAGCAATTTACGATACCACTTGTTGGGTTAAACACAATTTAAAACTAAAGATATCAATTGAAGAATTAACCCATTGAAAAAAAAAATTAAAATCAAAGATACCAAAAGAATATGCATAAAGAAAAATTATTCAAATCAAATCAATGAAATCAAATTTTATCATATATGCATATAATCTATTCAATTCAAATAAAGAGTATAATCTTATACTCTTGATTTACAATTGAAAAACACCTAAGTATTTTTCTTAGGCACCCAAATCTTTTTACGTCTTTTATCCTTTGGAATTGTTCCTTTAGGAACCAAAACCATTTTAGAATTAATCATTTTACCATTTGATTTCAATGGACAACAAAATGATTTATGCCCAACACAATTACAAGAATTACAAATAGATGGGCAAACAAATAATTTATTATAATTCTTCTTTCTAGCAAAGAGTTGGTAGTCAATTCTGGCTTTGTCAAATGTAACCCTTTGCTTTCCTAAAAGAATGCTCAAATTATTGCTACCATTAGTGAATTTCAAAACAGTAGAATTCAAATAATCATTTATCACTTTCAAATTCACTAATATCAATTTCAAGAGATTTAATTGTAGCATTCAAGTTCTCATTCATGCTTTTCAATTCACAAATTTGCTTTTCAAAAGATTGAACCATATCAACATGCTTTCTCATAAAAACTTCATTTTACTTTTTCAATGATTTGTATTTAGACTTTAGCATGTTGAATAGTTCATATAACTCATTAAAAGCATTAAGCAAATCATCTTCATCAAAAGTTTGCTTCTAAATCACTAGAAGAACCGTTTACCTCATTTTCTTTGGCCATGAAGCTTACATTGACCATTTTCTCTTCTTCGAAGGATGAGCTTTCTTCACTTTCAACAATTTGATTTGTGCCTACATGTGTTAGCTCAAGAGATTTTCATATATCATAAGCACTCACACATGTTTGTATTTTATCAAATTCATTCTTACTCAAAGCACAATATAAAATATTCATAGCCTTTGCATTTCAGCTCAATTTTTCCTTATCACAATCAAATGGCAAATTTAAAATATTTGTTCCATTTTTGATAATTTATCATAAATCAAAATCAATAGATTGAATAAAAATTTTCACCATAGACTTCCAATATAGATAATCATAACCATAAAAAAGTGAAGGTCTAGAAATAGATTGTCATTCAATGTGAGTATCGAAATCCATAATATGTGTATATAAAAAATATCAAAAAATCTAGTCAAATTTATCCAAAGAAATTTCTACAAGAAAAGTTTAACCAATTTATGCCAATTCAACAAATTTGTACGATATGCACAATATCAAATGAAAAGTTAATTAACCTCGCTTTGATACCACTTATAAGGATCTGTGCATGCCTATAGGGGGGGGGGGGGTTAAAATATGTGTTTTAACTTTTAAATGCAATGTTTAGGGAAAGAGAATGCAAACACGATTTGTTCACGCAGTTCGAAAACACCAACCAATGTCTGCACTCCAAGCTTCCCACTTGGATATCCTTAATCACCCAATCTTTCCAATTGGTGATGATTGACTTCACGGTCAAACCTTTTACAGATTGATTCTTAGGGCATCACTCGCCTCTTGACTATTCACAGGGCGTTACCCTTGATTTGAGTACAATGAAGTGTAAAACAAAAGTACAAACAAGAACTTAACTCTCTCAAATATAAAACTCAAGTTTGGAAGTATGGAGAGTTAGGCTTAACACTCTACTTGTTGAGAGAACTCGAGTATGAATTTTGGCAGAGCTTTGCTTTGGTTCTCTCTTGGTTACGTTGAGCTTCATAGTGTCTTCTATATATAGACCTAGCTTTAGCGGTCGACCATTTCCTTTTTGGTCAACCGCATTTGACCATTAGGATGTTACCATTGAGTTTTTGGTCATCTATTTTTTGCTCCAGGTCTTCAAACTAGTCGACCAATTTTGTTTTGGTCAATCACTTTTGCATAGCTTCAGGCTTTCAATCGATCATCAACAGGGCTCCTCGACTGCCCTCTCGTTTGCATCTTTGACCACGAATTTGAGAAGCAATTTGTAATATATTGCGTTCGACCAATTTTTTGCTGCTCGACCGCCTACTCAACCGCAAAACTGATGAGCAATCTGTTTTGACTTTCGATCGATCACCTGGTAGACCAATTCTTCATGCACTCTACTTTGGTTGATCGACCTTTTCCTTATGAATTGCACTTCTTGAATTCTTCAAGTCCCAATATTTATACTATTAGCTCTAAAGACTTAGATAAACATGTTAGACAACATTAATACCCTGATTAAGATATTTCCAAAAAATATCAATATAAATATAATGATTAAAACATTAAGCATAATTAATCAATGCAAGTTATAATCACAATTAATACATTTATCATAAAAAAAAAAATACGCCTAACAACACTTAGGCTAACAGATTTTGCATCCTCTTACTATGCATACATTGATTGTGTATAATACATACTAATAATGCATGTAATATGAACAATGCAAATCTTGTTATTAAACATACAAAAATGATGCACGATTTAGTGTCATACATGTTCTATCTATGTCTCTATATTCACCAAAAAAAAATTAAGAATTGGTTAAACAATTGGTTAAAAAACCTAAGGAAAATATTCTAAATTGTACACTTTCGGTCACCCACTCCTTAGCAAATGTCGTCCGCTCCAGTCTGTTTCAAGATAAAACTCACCATTTCTAATCATCCACTCTGGACTTCCGGTTGACCACTTATGACTATCGCGTTAAAACTTTAGACTCTGTCACTTTTGCGGTTGACCGCCCCTTAGAAGCGATCATCCACTCCTCGCATCCACGGCTACCCATACTCATCTATAGCTATGAACTCATCCACAGATGTCTACCAATCCACAAATACTCATTTCTGTGGCCCTTCACTTATGTTCTAGTCAACTGCAACTTAATATGGTCGACCGAAATTTATACATATTCAATTCTTAAAATCGGTCATCCGCCTTCGCTCGATTGCTTCCATTCAATTCTTAGAGTCCGGTCAACACTCTTCAACCCTAGTCTACCACTCTGAAAATAGAATGACTAACCCTTCAACTTTACCACATCTCCCTCAAACCAAACTCAGTAAAACTCATAACAACAGATGATATAATTATACCAAAACAACCAGTATCACTATTTCGACATTTATAATCTTATTCTCCACCTATATCATGCAAATTTCATAAAATAATAACTCTTTAAGGACTATAGTTACTTACTTGATTTTCAAGTATGAATTCAGCTTCAAAACTTCACTCTTTCCTTAATTTTGAGCTCTTTAGACTCCTCTTATGTTTTGAACACTTCCTTCTAGAGACTCAAACTCTAAATCTCTCTCTTTTCCTTCAATTCCTCACTTTCTCCCTCACACTCTCTTTTTTCTCTTCACGATTTTCCTCTCCTTCCTTCAACAAGAGATAGTTATTCACCTAACTTATTACCATGTTAGCCATAATCATTGAAGTCAAAATACCATTTTGCCCATAAATTCCTCCTTAATTATGATTTAAGCTACTTGCTTCAGCTTGACGTGTGGCACGACCCTAATGGAGACTATATCTTATTGCATGACATCATAGATACATGTCTTAGAAAACTTTCATGCTTAGAAAACATCCTCAAATTCTCACTCTGTTTATCTAAGTTAGATATTTAACAGAAATCGTACAATAATATCACATATGTCTAATCTGACTTTAAAATGACATAAATTCAGTTATATAGGTCTAATTTCGGTAATTCTAATGCTTTTCTATTCCTTAAGGTGTCTAGTTTATTGTCCTAAAATTTCATCCAGTTCCATGCACATTTACATACTCAACTATGTTAATATATCCAAACTGTTCAGAAAATAGTTTATTCCCAACCCTAATTATACATAATTCTTTAATTTTGTTCTTTTACACATCACTTTTATGTAATTCATATGTATGCAAAATTTCAAGTCATTATAAATAGCACTCTAACTGTCGTAAAACACAGTGGCAATATGCAAGTCTTTGTTGAGCTCACCAAACAACCTTTTCAACCATATAGCTTCCTTACATGCCTCTATAATAGCCATATATTATGCCTCTATAGTAGACAATGAAACAGTATCTAGTAATGTAGCTCTTGAGCTGATTGCACAACCCCTAACTGTAAAGACATATCTTGTAAGAGATCTTCTCTTATCAAGATCTCCTGATAATCAGAATCAATGTACCTTGTAATATCCCAGATTTTCGTAATGCTAAGTATACTACTTAAATGATGATTTTGGGGATATTAGGAATTGACTTGGATGATTAAGGTAGTGGTCAAGGAAAATGTGATTGGATAAAGTGAATTATGATACCTCAGATTATGGTCATATTAAGATTAGAAGAGAGATTAAGATTATTGGAGTTAATTAGATTTGATGATATTTAGAGTTAAAAGGAATGATATTAGAAATAGTTAGTGATGTGTTTGTGTTTAAGTTGAGATTTTCCAAGTGGTTTATGTTAAAGATATATATATATTGGAAAAGAAGTAGTAGTGGTCGATCCTCAAAGGGAGGCAGTCGATCACTAATGAAGAAAAAAATTCAAAGTTTAGCATAGTTGGAATCAATCGACCACGTGTTCGACCGCGAAAATGGTGGTGGTGAGCAGAATATTGAGCGATCGATTGTCCACTACATTGGTGATTGACCGAATTCAAAGCAAAATAAAAAAATATGGATTTGTGGTCGATTGTCCACTAAGGTGATGATCGACTGGTATTGAAGAAAATTGTTCTTTGAAGGATTTGCTATCGATCACGTGAAGGAAGGTGATTGACCGGCATTGAAGAAATTGTTTATTTTGGAGGTTTTGTGGTCACCCATGGGAAAGGATTGATCGATCGACCGACAAACTAGAAAGTCACCATAAATCAATAATCGTTGCCTAGAAATGGTAGGGCTCGACTCTTGGCACTTCATAGAAGATCAAGCATCCCTCTGCATCTCTTTACCTTCAAATGGTCATTGAAGGGGTGTAAAATGTGGTCTATAAATAGTGATCGAATGAGAAGTTATACTATTTTAGAGAAAGAACACGAGAAACTGAAAGTGAGCTAGAGGTTTTGGAGAAAAAGGAGAGCGTCATTTTGGAGGAATTTTGTACAGAACAGACCGAGAGAGAGAGAGAGAGAGAGAGAGAGAGAGAGAGAGAGAGAGAGAGAGGGAGAGAGAGAGAGTTGCTGAGAGAAATGGTAAGGCAGAGTTATATGTTCTGGAATTTAAGAGAGTGGCCGAGAGAACTTCTAGAGAAGAAGGTAAAACAGTGCTGGAAGGATGTCATGTATTCTCTGGTGCTTTAGGTAACAGACACTCTTCCATGAATTCTTGTTTGAGTTTGAAGATGTTGTTTTCTGTTAAGTTCTCTGTTGATAGTAGAATTCTGATGATTGGTTTGAATTTACTGCCTGTGAAATATATGAGAATGGAAGCTTGTTTAGTTCTTGGGTAATCTATGAAGAGATTAACCTGTTGCTAGAGATTTTTGATATGCCTCATAACCTGTTATTGATAGAAGTGGTTTGATGTTGTGAGCTCAAACCAAGTTATTGAGGTTATATTATTCTGCTCACTGATAAGCATGTTGATGGATAGGTTTTGGATTTCACATTGAGATTGTTTATGTATAAGAGTTCCCTGTTGAGTGAAGGTTGTTGATAGAGGTTAAGTATTGTTATGTTATTTTGGAGGTGCTGTTTTGGGTTGCTAAATTGTTGTTGGCTTGAAAGTATTCCTTGATGCTTGATAGACTATTTGTAACATCCCATTTCCGTTTATAGATTTTTCATAAAATTTTGAACATTTTAAAACCTCATTTAAAACATATTTTATTGAAATATATCAGAGTACGTTACGTGGAATAAAACATTAAATCGTCTTATAGAAATAACATAATAAAATACTTAAAATCCATGGCAATATCTTATGTATTTAAAAACAACTTTATTTAATAGAGCCATAACCCCCAAGGTCGTCTCGCGCATGGTAACATAAGCTTGCATCACGTTACGCTCCTTCAACAGTTACTTCAACCGACTCACCATTCATACTTACATCATAGGAGGAATAATGAGTCTATTGCCCAGTAAGGAATATAAAATGTAATGCAACCTTAAACTTTATGATAATTCTACATGCTTTAGTTTCATATACCATTGTAAGTTGGGTGAGAGCAACCTCTTCAGTTTCTGAATTCATCACTTGGATTTGTTTTTACATGAGAACAACCTCTTCAGTCTCTGAACCCAGTAAAAACATATCCATCTACATTTATGATCATTACCGTTTACCGTTTTACCGTTAGGTGAGAACAACCTCTTCAGTCTCCGAACTCACCTCTCGTTGAGTAAGAGCAACCTCTTCAGTTTCCGATTTTACTCAAACAAGCTGTTTCTACGTGTGAGCAACCTCTTAAGTTTCTGAACCCATGTAGAAACACCATTATTATCTTCATTATTAGCCCATGAAATACATGACGCACGTTCTATTAACATAGCTATATGAATGTCACATGAAACAGTTCATATAATAATACGACAACAACTAACAAAAACTAAAGATACAATTAAAATCATGCTATAAACATATACAACCATTTACTATATACTACTATTCTTGGTTTGCTTTGCTGTTATTAACATTCCTTCAAATAACCCTTTAGAGAATAGGATAAACAAGAACCTTCAACAAAGATTAACTTCACATAGAATGAACAACAATAATAATAAATAAGAATTGATAGCATTTACCAACAAAAGCATGCTTTTATCTATTAGAGAACAACATGAAAATACAACTATTGCATGAAAGAAACATGCACTAAAATTACAATTTCTATCACCAAATTAATTCTTTTAAAGAGTTAAAGAATAATATGGAAATCAACATATCTTACTTCCTAGAAAAACATGCAATAGCACTATTCTATCTACTATACTAAAATCTTCAGAGGGTAATCCACGCAGCATACAAAACATGGCAATATTTTCATAAAATAACTTTCATTAGAGTACAGATTATTAACAACAGGGATACATGCATATAAGTGAAGAAAATATCAGACAACAAAAGTCTTGGCGTGAGTAAACCAACTATGTGTACATCAAACAAATCCTACTCCTACGATCTAGGTCCTTGCGGACAAAAGACAAGCGATGTTCCTTACCTCAAAGAGCGTTTCCCACCTCTGAAAGGGTTCATTGAAGTTCTTGTTCGTCATCAGCATATCCCATGAATTCATTTCATCCATGTCAGATAGCATTTTTCCTTCTAAGATTGGTGGCAGAATAGGGAGCTTAATGCGAGTATCTCCTAAGCTTCTCTCCAGTTTCCCATAACTTCGTTCTGTAACTCCAAATCTTACAAAACTATCTTTCTCTCACGACGTTCTTCTAGAAACAACTTTCCTCCCTCCCACTGTTCTTCATTATCCATATTTATAAGCCAATGTACTCGACTCCTCAGCACCCAGATGAAGGCAGATAGTTACAAAACGTATCATAAATCTTCCATAAACTTCTAGGCGTTGAGATGATGAAACAACACGTCAGTTATGCATTCCAAATGAAAAATTTTATTAGTGGTTGTTCGATTTCTCTTCATTGCCAATCAACCAGTCATCAGCCAAGCGTCCGCCAATTCCTTCCAGGATTTCTGCCAGTCGATTAACACCGGTCGATCTATACTTCACCAATCGACTGCCACAATCGACCGCATATTCTGAATGATTGAAATATGCATTTTTCTCTAGATTATTATATTTATCAATATACATATTGTAATCATAAATCAAGGTCTTAATTGAAATCACAAATTCCCTTCATACCTCTTCATCTTTTTCCAAACCATTATACACTAAATCCATGTAACATATTTGTTGTCTAATAAGAACATGCAACTAATAAGAACCTTATTATTATTCTTAAGCTTTCTGTCTTTGTAGTATCCATACAATATACCAATATTGCAACACCCTGACTTTTTAAGTTGGAACATTATCAGCATATACCAAAGACGTTTCGGAGAGTTAGGTCTAAAGGGTATTTCTGTTACATTTTCCCTGTATACGCGATGTGATTAAAGGATGGGGTAGTAGGGACATTACATTGCGTAATTATACGTGTTGTTTATGAAGTGTAATTTTGGTAAAAATATTATATGATAGGAGTTAAGTAGGAAAATGTGAGAAAAGTGCTGGATTGTGCACTTCTGGTCGACTCTGCGGATGCTGTTCCTCATCCGTAAATGTATAGAACGTCGTCCCTACACTTTGGGATAACTTGGGGATGCTGTCTTTGCGTCCCAAAGGTCACCGCTGTCCCTATTGTCATTGCGGACAAGGCTGCAGACGCAGCCAAGTTCATGCAGACGCAGGTGGCCTCGTCCAGGTCGAATCTGTCCAAATTTAGACACCTTCAGATGCTCACGGATGAGTATGGACGAGGTGAGGCCTCATTCAATTTGCCTCTATCCAATTAATGGACATATGCGGACACGTGTGGATGCTTCGTGCGGACATTTCATGTGAACGCCAAAATGCGTCCGAACATCGTCTGCAGACGGTACGGCTTAGACGAGGACGCCAGTTCTCGTCCGAGACCACGATTTAGCCTTAAGAGTATTACTCTTGTGGATGAATATGGACGAGACCACTGCGTTCGCACACGTCCAAAGCAGCCCAGATCTATGACAATAAGGATTTAAAATCAGAAGGAAAATGACGTGTAACCAATGGAAAAATGCAACCCCGACACCAAATCTCCTCAAAGACCATGTGGAGCCGACCACCCCATGCCAGCCGACCTCTCCCTTATCCTATACATTTTGGTGAATGCATCGTTTGGGTATAACATGGAGAGGCAAACGAGGAGCAAGGCTGACATAGTTAAGCAGTTGGTCGAGTACATGGAGGACCAGTTCCGACTCGTCAAGATTCTAGTAGAAGGGTTTAGAACATTCAACAAGAGATTTGCAGAAGATATGTTGTCGCCACTAGTAGGAGAAGAAGAACCAAGCATTAAGAGAAAGAAGAGGCCCCAGGGAGAGGTTGAACAACAAGGGAATTCAAAGCGTCCCCAAAAAATCATAGTTGTTGGGGAACCCACGGTTGCATCGCAGTGGAGACCATGCCCTCAGTGCTCCAAATGTCATAGTAGGATATGTTTGGTTGGATCGGGGTGATGTTTCAAGTGCAACCGGTAAAGGCATACGGTCCAGTAATGCCTCGCCTTATTCGAAGGAGAGAAGTTAAGACTAGAGTGGGCTTCCCCCCTTGTAGTAATCGATAGGAGTAAATTGTGGGCCATGGGAAGCCTATGTATTTTGTGTTCGAATGCTAAGGGAACCGGTAGACTTAGTAGGCTATCAGTGACTGTGTTTTGTTGAATTTTGGAAATGGTAGGCCCCGATGTATTTTGAAATGTGGATGGTGAATAAATGAACTTTTTTGGAACTCCTTGAATTTGATGCAGGTACCTTAGCTTTGGGTGAGTGTAGAAATAGAGGATACTCTACCCAAAATTTTTGAACTAAAAGATAAATTTGGTGGAAAAAAGAATCCTGCATAAGATAGACTAACTAGATAGATCAACTAGATAGGTAAACGGTGTCACCTAGTGTATAACGGATTAGATAGAGGATGGATTAAGTTCAGGAAGAAAAATATTAAGGACTAAGCCGAAGCGAGAGAACAAGATTAAGGACTAGCCAAATTATTACCCACTTACTATTGACCTCGAGGGGGGAATTAAGAGAATAAGGTTTGGAATTGAGGAAGGGTAGTTGACTAAGAATGCGCTTAGGATAGATGTCCTACAAGGACAAGAAGTTTGGAGAAGTTTGGTCTAGTCTAGTAGTATGGCCAACTTGGATGCGACGGCGGTTTCCGACGTAAGTGGAGTAGTATTGGAGTGAACGGGTAAGAGGACTTATGTCGAGCTTGGATATGTTCTCCACCTCGGTTCGAACTCAATCAAGGTAATCAAGAATGTGACTACACAACTGTACGGCAAGAGCGGATTCAATTGGTTGAGCTTCTCCTGTAACGAGTACAAAAACAGAGACGAGAGCAGGAACTGGAACAGAAACGGGACCAGAAACGGGAACAGAAACAGAAACGGGGACGGAGATGAAAATGGAAATGAGAACGGGAATAGAAACAGAAACGAAGTTTTTAGAATAAATTCTAGGAATGGATACGGGAACAGAATCGGGAATGGAAACATAAATGAAAATAGAAACGGAAATAGGAACGAGAACAGAAACAGGAACGGGAATGGATACAGGAACGGGAACTGAAACCGGAACAGAAATGGGTACATATACAAAAAGAGAAGCAAGACAAGAATGCGTCCTACTCAGCTACAAAGCGGTGTAGTTCATAACTCGGAAAAGCTTGGATGGACGGATTTAAAGGTGAGGAGCACGTTTGAGCATGCCGAAGTCATGGAGTGTAAGAGAAAAGTATAAGTGTTAGGCCTTAAGTCGCAGAGTTAGGAGGATCTGAGGGGTAGAATCATATATGAAATGTAAGTTCGACGTCAAGTTGGTGTTGAATTCACATGGAATTAGTGGAAAGATTTGATGTGGAACGTCAAATTGGGAGAAAATGCTGCAGATTCAGGGGTTGAGCAGCAACGGTGAAATATTTGTTGGCCAAAAGCAATAATTTGGGCATAAGAGTGTTGCCATTTTGCTCATGATGTTGAAGAATGGCTATGAGTGGGGCATTTTTTTCTCTGCAATCGATATCATCAGAGTTGCACAGCGAAAGTGAAGAGTGAGTTCGAAGGTCTGATCGACTTTTAGTACAAGAGACGTGATTGGATGAAGTCAAGTGGGTAATTATAGGTACGAAGGGAGTCAATAGTCTAGATAAAATAAAGTATAAGGACCACTAAAGGGAACTACGTCATCAAATGGAGTAGCTAAGAAGAGATTTGATGTGCAAGTTAGCATTAGTGAGAGAATTACATAGGGCAAATTTCGATGATGAAATTTATATAAGGAGTGAGGTATGTAACACCCCGACTTTTTAAGTTGGATAATTATCGGGGTATTACCGAAAATGTTTCGAAGTGTTAGGTCTAAAGGGTATTTCCATTACATTTTCCCCGTATACGCGATGTGATTAAAGGATGAGGTAATTGGGACATTACATTGCGTAATTATACGTGTTGTTTATGACATGTAATTTTGGGGAAAATATTATAGGATAGGAGTTAAGTAGGAAAACGTGAGAAAAATGATGGATTGTGCACTTGCAGACGACTCCGTGAACGCGAATCCTCATCTGTAAATGTATAGAACGTCATCCCAGCACTTTCGGATGACGTCCCAAAGGTCACCCCTGCGTCTGTTGTCATTGCGGATAAGGCTGCTGATGCAGCCAAGTTCATGTGGACGCAGGTGGCCTCGTCCATGTCAAATCTGTCCAAATCTGGACACCTTTGGACACTCATGGACGAGTTCAAAAGAGGTGATGCCTCGTCTGATTTGCCTCTATCCAATTCACGGACAAATGCGGACGCGTGTAGACACTTCATGCGGACGCCATAACGTGTATAAACATCGTCTGCAGACGGTAAGGCCTGGACAAGGACGCCAATTCTCATCCGAGACCACAGTTTAGCCTTAGGAGTTTTACTCTTGCGGACGAATGCAAAAGAGACCACTGCGTCCGTACTCGTCCGAAGCAGCCCAGATCTGCGACAATATGGATTAAAATCAGAAGGAAAACGACAGGTAACCAATGGAAAAACGTGACCCCGACGCCAAATCTCCTCCAAGACCACGCAGAGCCGACCACATCCTACCAGCCGACCTCTCCCTTCCCCTATGCCTGTAAATTGTCACCCTCCAGGTATGTAGTCATCCCTCCCTCTATTCTATTTATCCTTCTGCTAGGTTTTCTTATGGGGGAAGGAGGTCTTCTGCATGAGAGAGTGAGGGTCCGAGAGAGAGCTTCTGAGGGTGGGAGGTTGTGAGTTAGCCATTTGTGGGTTAGCATTTGTGGTTAAGTGTGAGACGTGACAGAGTGAGCTGCGGTTGTGGAGTGCTATCTGTGAAGCCTGGAGCTGGAACTGCCATGAAGGCTTGGATTTCCTTGCTGTCCCTGTTGTGTTCATCGGTTTAGGTAAAGAATTAGGGGTGTCTTGGCCATGTGGAGGTCCTGCATCACAAGTAGAGTGCGTGAGTGGGGTTTCTTGGTTGTTGATATTCCTTGCTAACCGTGTGGTTTCCTTTGATGTTAGTGGTAAACGCTATTGATTTCTTTACTACTAGTTGTTGGTAGTTAGGTGATAATGTTTGTGAATGGAATGATAACCCTTGAAGAACCATAAGTTTGAAATTTGTGAAGAACGATGAACTAACACGATGACTCTACTAGAAGTACTTATTTCTATTTTGCAATCTGTGAAATTGGTTAATACTGTTCTGCTATTTTTATTATTCTACGTATTGCTTTACTTCCTATGCAAATAGACTCAACTTGGCCTGTGTACAATTTGTCTAGAATAACATTAATAACAATAACTTAGTTTAACCCTAATCTGAATACGTAATTGCTAATAATAACTCTAACTTGACTAGATTAATCATTGAATCTTCCACGAGCATGTTAATTGATTTTGATAACCATTGTATGAACATGTGCAATTAGATTGGTAATCTTCCACAAGCATGTTAATTAACTAGAATGACTATTCTTGAGCATGTAATTAAACTAATGGTAATTCATCCTTGAACCCATGTTTAATAATATGTTCCTTAACTGTAACTAGGACATTTGATTAGGAAAAGCATGTTTGTTAATTAGGGTAATCAATCATTACTTAAGCATGTTAATTAACTAGGTTGTTAGATTTATCAATTAAGTTAACTATTAGTCTTCATTCAGGTTAATTAACTATTAAGAATTTTTCGATATTAATTCATTTATTGTTGGTTCCATGCTCAAATGCCTTACCTTGTTGGTACTCTTTCGATGCTTCCTTTACTGTTAGTTCATTCTCTTTACTGCGTATGCCTTACTCAATAGAAATTAATGCCGTGAATACTTAGTGAGTTAATGATGGGTGTAGAATGATCAACTAAGGAAGAAGCATAAATGAGTAAGAATTCCCTTAACTGTTCTGATCTTTAATAATTACTTGCTGTCTATCTTAAGTCTCTCCATGTTTATTGTCATTCCTATTGTTCTATGCGCATGTTGTTCTACCATTTCTGTTTCCCAATCTGAATGTGTTCAGTTAATTAGGATAACAAATTGTACGAGCATGTTTAACTAGTTGTTATTTGTTCCTTGAGCATGTCAATTAACTAGAGTAATCAACTTAATTAGGAGTTGAGCATGTAAATTGGTTAGAGTAATCAACTAGACTTGAGAATGCAATTAACTAAGATAATGATTTATAATTTTATTCGTATGTTCAATCGTTGTATGTTTAATCAACATATTTGAGCATGCTTAGCTAATTCATCAGTTAATTAACTAAACTAGACCATTAAATTATAGCATGTTTAAATTAATTAGAGTAAAATCATACTTAGTCAACTAAGAAAAAATCACGAATTTACACGCATCTTTCCTCTATTTATTGTCCAAGCGTGTTTCCATTGAAACTATTAATTGTAAGGATGTTTAGTTTAATCGTACTAAGTATCTGAGCAAGTTTAGGTTAGTCTAGTTTAACGAGCATGTTTAGTCAATCGTAATTTATCGCATGTTTGTTTTACCATCTCTTTATTGCTCATCCACTATTTTGATTCAAGTTTATAATTGTTCTTTGTTATGCACTTTCAACTATATTGTTCTCTGTTATGCACCACTCAATTATGGTTGCTTACTTCTCTGTTGTGCGTTATTTTATTATAGTTGCTTACTTCTTTTATATGCGCTTTCAATTTCTGCTACGTTATTAAATTGTTATATTGAATGTTATGTCATCATGCATCATGCTAGTTAGAGGATGTGTCATCATGCATCACGTTAATAGAAACCAAATAGGGGGTTCCACCTTGGTAGTAGTACCCATACATGCTTGAGTGATGAAAAATGCTAACAAAGAACCTTTAGGATGGACGAGATACGTCTATCACTAAAAAAAACCCTGAAAGCGGGTTACACCTGAAGGGAAAATAAAAGGGAGTTGGGGTATATGAGTAGTTCATATCTTGCCTGGCAGCTTGGATACTCCCTCACCTAGTCGAGAAAGGGACTAGTATGCACATAGGAGGTTAGAAGACGATCAAACTAGGTCATCTCAAAGGACAACCTCCAATCTCCAACTTGAAGTACGAGTAAAGAACCAAAGAATCAATGACTTAATGAAAAGGATTGGTTTGGGTGGCCCCCATTCCAAAATAACTAAAGAGAGTCATAAGTATTATTGCATTAAACCCTTTTTCCTTACTAAGCCTTTGCGCTTACAATTACTTGTGGTGTAGGTGTAGGTACTTGTATGCAAAAAAAAAACGACGAACGGATAACAAAGTACAGATAACATAAAGCAGGATGATGATTTGCACGAGCGAGATTGGTGCTAGCCAAGCTTAAATGAAAAGAGAAAACGGTTGTAATTGAATTTATATTTAATTGTTTCGTTCCTTTTATTAAGTTCTTTCATTAAATTATTTACGCTTCCGCAATGTTTTAAAATAAATGATTTCATACGCTTTTGCATTTCATTAATTTGATTTTCAATACAAGTTTAATCGAAAGGTTAGTAGCGAACCAGTTTAGTGTCGCACTCTGATTTTTTTAAAAGTGATCTTTTTTTTTAGTTTCAAATTGTCATGCATGTTAAAGGATTTACGAAAAATCGGGTCGTTACAAATATTTCCAATTACGTTTAAACATATTTCCTCCTTGGCCAACATTTAAATTATTCAACTATCCATAAATTTATTCCTTAATACTCAATATATATTGTAGGCCTTGTAACTTCAATGTTATACATTCTGTACTCCAGGTGCATCTTCTTTAACTAATCCAATTCCTTTCTTTATTATGAACATAACGGAGTGTCATAGTTCACTTATTCCAAAGACGTTTCTCTTAACCAATATTTTCAAGTCATCCAATTTTGGCTCCTATTATCCCAAAATCATCACATAAGCCTTATGCTTAGCTCAAGGAAAATTTTGGGATATTACACTATTGCTGTTTATATTCACTGTCTTGATAACATTGTTGAATAGTTTGAAATGGTTTGAGCAATGTTACTTATATCTACTAAGAACATACTTGGGAGGTGTAACAAACTAGGGTTTAGAATTTTTTTATTCCAATTAGATTTTCTATTATAATTGTTTATCTTTCGAATTTTGAATTAGAATCTTATCCAAGTAGATTTTATCCAATTTTGAAATCAAATTTTGAATTTTTCCTACAGATAGCAAATCCAACAAATTACCCAACTCTAATTTATGTTTTGTTTTCAAAACTCCTCCAGCTAAGTGAGGAACCCAAGCTAAACAGGATTTTCGAAGCTTAACAACTCTGAAGTTTTTTAGGGAAATCCGAAAACCAATTTTGGTTGTTGATATTTTCGGTTGGAAATCTCCTCTATAAATTAAGGGTTGAGGTGAAGAAGGAATTCACTTCTCAAACCCAAAGTCTCTTCCATCTCTGTCTGTCAGTTCTCTTGACGAAGATTTTCCTCCTTCAACCAAGCCCTAGCGACAATCGTTCTCCATCGAAGTCACAACGAACTTCCTTCCAGTGAGACAAAGTTTCCTCCCTTCGGCGACGACTCTTCGGCGACGGCAGCAACGCCTCCCTCCCTCTCAGAACTTTGTCTCCATCACAAATCGTGAAGAAGAAGTGTAAACTGCAAAGAAGTGAAGATCGCGAAGAGGAAGACACAATTGGTGTAGAATACCAGAATCAGTTCTTTATTTAAGTTGGTGAACTGAACCAGACTAGATCAGATCGAACCGAACTGAATCAGACGGAACCTGTTGGACCAGCCCGAACCCAACCCGGTCCAATTTCAATCCAAAATTCTCCCAAGGCTTTCTAGATCAAATCCAATTTCATTCTCCGTTCCTTTTAAGGATTTTATTGGTAAGGAATTTCTACCCAATTTCTGTAATATCCTGAATTTTTATATTAGAATTTAAAAATAATAAATTAGAAAATAATTGGAGATATTCGAATTAGTCAAATAAATTATCGGGATATTTCGAATAACGTCATCAATTCTATAATTTAGGCAAAATTATTGGAATAAGAATTAATATTAAATAAAGTGGATTTAAAGAGATGAGAAAAGATTAAGGAATGGATTAAGGAAATTAATTCAACAAGGATTTGAAATTTGAGGAAAACGGTACTTAATTGGAAAACCGATTAATTGGTTTATTTTCCTTAATGGCCATCGGCCATTTAAATTAGAGAGAGAGATAGAGAGAGAGAGAGAAAGCGAGAATGAGAGAGACAGAAAGAGAGCGGGAGATTGGGACGACGCGAGAAGGGGTGAGTGACGGCAATCTCCGGCGACGAGTGGCGAGCGATAGCGACTAAGGCTTGGGTTGGGCCCCGCCGGTGTAATGCAGGTCGCCGCTTGGGGAAACGGTGGGTCTCCGCGATTAGGGTTCGGATGCCTCGACCTTCAATGTTGAATCTGGAGTTGCGATTTCTGACCATGGTAAGTCGATTATTGCTATTGTATTCCTTCTCTTCTTGGCGTTCTTTTGCTCGGTGTTTTGGCGTGGCAATGATGGCTGGGTGCGATCGGAGGCTAACGTGGAGGCAGGGGCTTCGGTTCAGGTCTGTTTTTGTAGTCCACTATTGAACCGGGTTGTTTCAATTGGTCTCGCTGGCTGGATAAGGGCTTCCACATGGCCATCGCGGTTGGACCTCCATCCTTGAAGTGTACAATTATCCAGTGTAGAAGTCTTCTCTGCCTATATAGGTTGGCAGTGATAGTCTCCTCTCTCGGCTATAATGGATGGCAGCAGTGGGTGGATACAAAAAGTGATTCTGTTCTCTGTGTGTGCATTAATCCGTGAATGACTGTGAAGAATTGTTGGAGAGGATGTTATGGCCGAAGCTATGAAGGGAGAAGTCTGCAGGTAATGGGTATTCTTTGTTATCTGTTTTGTTTGGAGTTAGTAATATGTTGACAGTTCAATTTGATGAAATCTGGGTGATGTTCTGTTCATAGTTAGAGAAACATTCTATTGAAATTGGTTGTTGTTTACTGCTTGGATTTTGTTTGGATGGTGCTGGCCGATGCTTGGTTTGTAGGTCTGAAATAGTTATGTAATATTTGATGTGTTAAAAATACTCTCTGTTGATGGGTTGGAATTTGGTAGAAGAAGAATGTGAATATTATCTCTTGCACTTTGATCTATAAGTTGGAGTTATGCACTATGAAAAGTTGTTCTGATTTGTTGGAAGCAATAATTTATAGGTCCCAGAAATGATATGGATTGTTTCCTATGATATGTAGTTTGTCATTGTTGGGTGGACTTAGAAACATGTTGGATCAAATTATTGAATGTCAGAATGTATGGAAATGCCCTCTGTTTAGTATGGTTTGGTATGCTCCTTGCATATTATTGCCTCTAGTTTTGGTAAAGTGTTGCATGTCAATCATGTGCTTTGTTATTGGATTAATGCTCCATTGTTGGCCATGAAGTTATAAGTGATGGAAACTGTTGTTTGGTGTAACTGGAGTACAACATTTTAGTATGACATTAATTGAGAATAATATCGTGCTCGCATCTGATACGTCATTTGGATTTCGTATTAATTTGGATTAAGCACTTTCTATCACTTAATTAATGAGAATTAATGTTATCAAATTGTTGAAGATGAATGATTTCGAATTAACTTCTGGTTGTTTGTCTAGATGATATATAGGGCTCGTAATTATCATTGTTAAACAACTGCTACTATTCAGTTTTATAAAGTAATTCTTTTTATCATCAAGGCACATTGATGGAATGAGCAACATTGTTGGCTTGTTATTGTGAAATTGCTAAGTAATTAAGTTGATTAATAGAACTTGTTAAGTGTTATAGGAAAAAAGTATGAATTAAGGTTATTCATTTAGTGACTATAAATTAATGAAGATAAATTAATGGAAATTTGTTAAGCGATAATTATGATTAATTAATAAACAAGGGATAACGATATCAAAGTTTAGAGTTTATGATTGATAAAAATATTAATAAATCAATGGTAATTATTTTGAAGGTATAAAAGAGAAGAAGGACAACATTAATTTCTGAACCGCGCTAAGGACGCTAGGTAAGTTGATACTTACTGTGTTTTGGTCTTTGGACCCTACATCGCAAGAATTAGGATTTGCATGTCGTGTATTTACTAGAACTAGGTTCTTTTAATGATATGTTTATTAGACATTTGTACGATCATATAGGACTGTAGGTATTCATAAGTATATTGCATGACATACCGAATATATGTAAATAGGCATGTGGGGGTTCGGGAGGATTGGGAATGGTTGTCGTGGTGACACCCCTATTGGAGTGCCTACTTCCACTTAGGGAGTGGTGAGGTACGGTTAATCCACGGGAATCGTAAGATTCTCAATTCTCTTGTTCTAAAATCCCCAGTGTCTTCAACAAAAGTGAATGGGTATGACTCGTGGTGACACCCAGATTGGTGTGTTTTCTCATCGAAAATACGGTTAAGCCACGAGGCCTAGACTTACCCATCGCCCCAAACTAACAGATGAGATACGGATCTCCAATGTAATGCATTGCGTGAACATGCATCATATTTACCTTTCATTTTCTTTTATCACTTACTGAGCATTAGGCTCATTAGTTAGGTCTTGTGATATAGGAACATACAAGAAACAGGTGAACAAGTCAAAGACAGTTGATGAAGGATTTGCACGGGTGAATCTTGTGGCTGGCTGGGCTAAAGAGTTTTAAAAGGAAATAGTTTGTAAAAGGTTTTGTATATTATTTAATATTCTTTAATGTTTTGTTTTAATTCTGCTGTGTTTTATAAAAGAGTTTTATTACTTCTTCTACAAAAATGTTTTTAAGTAAGGAGTTTTAACGACCGGTTTTTATAAGAAAAGTTTCACTCTGATTTTATAAAAGAAAGAGTTTTAAATTTCACGCGATTTCAAGTAAATAAAAACCGGGTTGTTACAATTTCTTCCAAGGAGTATTATTTTTTGAAGGAATTTAACCACATTCATTCCTTAGGCAGGGTAGAATATTCTGAGTCTACGGTAACCCTAAAAATTCTATTTTCTTGAAAGCCATGTAAGTAAATGTATGGTTTTCAACATTTTGGCTATTGGCCCTATATCACAAAGCAAAATTTTATTTAAATTCTTTTTTAGCTTTATTATATTATTTTACTTATGATATTTTGAACTGTGAAAGCATGATTAGATATTGACATATGAGTAAATAAAGATAAAATTGATAAGTCATCCTGTATGTGTGTGAAATTGATGGAATTGATAGAAAGCATGTTGTGATGGCTAATGAGAGCCTAGACGCACGAAAATTTGAGATGGCTAATGAAAGCGTGAACGCATGAAACCTTGCTATAGCTAATGAGAGCAAGAAGCTTGGTAGGGTTGGAAAATGAATTCCAACGAGTATGTAACTTTAAGCATGGAAACTCGGTAACGCATGAAATTAAGTTAATTATGCATATATATTTTTACTTACTGAGTTTATCTCACTACTTACCTTTGTGATGTAGGTGAATTTTTAACAGAAATTGATTTTGGGCTGATCGAGGATTTTTCCGAGGTAGAAGGGCATACAGAGCGAGATATTGGAAATTTCAATGATAGGTCAGAAAAATAAATTTTATTTCATATTACTGTTTTACTATTTTAAAATAAACTCTACTTAGTGTTTAAATTTCTAGAGTTATTCAAATAAATTTCGTTGTATTTGGATATTAAATAAATTTTGTTTTAATTAATTTTCAAATATATGTTTCGTATTCGTTACTGTTTTATATAAGTTTATTTCATGAGATAGAATTAATTAGGACAAACCTTAATAAATATTCCTAAACTATTTTGCTAATAAATATAACCATTTTTCTGAAATGCTTCCACCTTAAATATTGGTTTTGCTATTTTCAAAGATTGATCAAATTTTGTAATTTAGGGTTTAGAACGACCAAATTAAACATAATTTTTGTAAATCAATTTGGGGAAAAATTTTAGGGTTTACAATTTAGAGAAAATAAAATTTGGGATGTTGCAGGAGGTTTGGCTGTTGTGGATAAATTGGTGATTTAGAAATCATAAGAAGTTTTAAGTTGTTGCATCCTAGGCATGTAGACAATTATGAAATAGTTATTGTGTGACAATGAGTTTGATAAACTATTATTTATTAATGAATAGTTATTGAGGAGAAGAGATTTAGGTGTTAAACTCGCTAAGGACGCTAGGTAAGTGATATTGCATGTATTTTGCCCGAAAGGGCCTACATCACAAGAAGTTAGGATTTGTATGTTGACTGTATTTACTAGATGATTAGGTGTTGATAATGTTGTTCGATGATGTATTGCTAATTGCTTGGTGTTATTGTTGTGTTTATTAGATTAAGTTCAATGCTTTAGGTTAAGGATTGATCATGCTTTGAGGATATGCTAGATAGACATGTATGATAGTGCGTGCATTCATTCATCATTGTTTTCCTAAAATAAACGAAAATAGTTTTCTGCATCATTTTGAAAATGTAACGAAACAAATTGAATAAACGTAAATAGGTATTTAGATATGTGAGTTTTACCTTATCAAGTTTGACATCTCTAACATTTAGATGGTAACTGGAATTAAACGAAAATGGAACACACGCGAATAAAATGTAAATGATATTGTGAGATGTGGATTTCACCTTGTCAAGTTGACATCTCCAACATCAGTAAAGGTAAAGGTAATAGATAATAAAATGAAAATTGCATGTGTTTTTATAGCATGACATGAGCAATTTATATTTATATCGCTTACGGAGCTTTAGACTTATAGTTTAAGTCTTGGGATGTAGGTAAGGAGCCTATGATAGGATGAAGCTTATGGAGAACACAGCTGATGGAGTATTGTTGGGTTGGGCCTTTGTATTGTTGGTGAATTGACCTTGGTGAGTTATGGCTCATGATGGTTTTAAGTGTGTTATGTACTTCAATGTTTTATTGAAGTCTTTTAATGATTTTTAGTTATGAAGAACGTTTTTAAATAGTCGTTTACTTTAAATAGTTTTAAATTTATGAATTGTAATGTTTTATTAAATAAAGACTTTCGCATTTTATTTACTCTGATTTTTATATGGTTAAGGCTTCCACTTTGGTTTACTCTGGTTTTCCCTCACATGGCTTTAAAAGCAAAAATTTTTATATAGGTTAAATGACAGATAAATGAACACAGGATGTTACATACCTAATCATTGGATCTGTAGTTCTTCTAAATTGAAGAAAAACATGACTAGTCCCATACAAATATTTAAGAATCCATTGAACAACTTTACAGTGTTCATTTACCGAATTTCTCATGTACCTACTAACCGCACTGACTATGTAAGATAAATCTAGACGCATGTAAATTATAGCATACATGAGAGACCTCACCACAGTAGAGTATGAAACTTGTGATATATAATTAATTTCATCATCTGATTGCTGACATAAGGTAGATGAAAGCTTGAAATGAGCTGCTAAAGGAGTGTCAATTGGTTTAAGGTTCGTTCATGTTAAACCTACAGAGAACTTTCTGAATGTAGCCCTTTGACTTAGGTATAATCTCTCAACATTTTTATCTCTTTGTATCTCCATACCAAGTATCTTCTTAGTTGCTCTCAAATTTTTCATCTCAAATTCTTTACTCAACTGTGCTTTAACCATTCTGATTTCTTCTTTATCTTTAGCTGCAGTCAACATGTCATCAACGTATAAGAGTAGATAAATAAATAACCCATTCTTACTATTCTTTAAGTAGACCCAACTATCATAGTTTCTCATTTTAAAATCCTGAGCAAGCATGAATGAATCGAACTTCTTATACCATTATCCTGACAACTGCTTCAGACTATATACAGACTTCTTCAAAGAACAAACATATTCCTTTTTCCTCAAGACTACAAAATCTTCAAGTTGCTACATATAGATGTCATCCTCAAGTTTTCCATGTAAAAATGTTGCTTTAATATCAAACTGCTCAAGCTCAAAGTCATGAATAGCTACAACACCCAGAAAAATTCAAATCAAATTATGCTAAACCACTGGAGAAAAAACAGCAATAAAGTATACACTTGGAATCTAAGTGTATCCCTTAGCAATTAGACATGCTTTGTACCTATCTTCCTCAACACCTGGTGTATCTTCCTTTCTCTTGAACACACATTTGCAGCGAACAACTTTCTTATCCTTTTGTAATTTAACTATGTCTCATGTGTCATTCTTTTGAAGAGATTTCATCTTCTTCTACATGGCGAACATCCATTTCTCAAAATTTTCTTAACTCGTCACCTCTGAATAGGTAGACAATTTATTCACTAGAATCTAAACTTTCAGGTACACTCAAAGTATAAGCAACTAAGTCTGCTTCACCATATTTCTGTGAAGGTTTAATCTCCCTTCATAGCCTATCTTTAACAATGGAATACTGTGATGGAGCTAATACTTGTGATTGTGCAGAAGCGATATCGCCCTGATTATCTAAGCTAAACCAACTTGAAAACTGTAATGTCGACCTTGATCTAATCTCAAGTTCAACCTCGCCACTAATAGATGGTTAGTCTTCTCCAACAAGCCTTTAGGAGCTGAATTAGCAAACATAGTAGCTTCATCAAATACCACATCTTTGTTAAATCTGACTTTATTAGATTCTGGATACCATAACTTATATCCCTTGACACTAGACTTATATCTAAGAAACATACACTTCAGAGATCTAGGTTTTAACTTGCCCTTATAACATAAACATATGCAGGGAAACCAAACACTCTTAAAACTAAGAAATCAGTAGGAGTTTGGAGTTTCAAACAAAACTACCTTAGTAATTATCTTATCAAGAGAATCCAATGGAGAATTATTCATGAGATAACAAGCAATAGCTGTAGCTTCAGCCCAAAATGACTTAGGTAAATGAGAAACTTCTTCTCTATTAAAGTCTTATTCATTCGCTCTATGACACTACTTTTCTGTGGAGTATTTGGAATTATCAGATACCTCAGAATTCCTTCTGACTTGCAAAAAATTTGAACTCTTCCGAACAAAATCCAATCCATTATTAGTGTAAAGATGTTTTATCTACTTTCCTATCTGCTTTTCAATCATTGTTTTCCACTCCTTAAAGGTAAGGAATACATCACTCTTCTTCTTAAGAAAGAACACCCATACTTTTCTGAAAAAAATCATCAATAAAAGTCGGCATATAATGTGCCCTTCCCTTGGAAGGCACCTGTGTTGATCCCCAGATATTTAAGTGGATATAATCTATTGTTCCATTCGTATTGTGAGTGCCCGAAGGAAATCTGACTTTATTTTGTTTTCTGAAAACACAATGCTCATAAAATTGTTTACTTTGTGCTCTGACCTTTTAAAAGTTCTCTCTTGCTCAGCTCATTCATCTCATTTTCACTCATATGCCCCAAACACATATGTCATAAGCTGATTAGATATTCATCTGACAATGAAGTGCTAACTGTCGCATCTCCATCAAATATAGATCCCTATAGAACATATATATGTACAGTGTTTCTCTTCCCTTTCATCATGATGAGAGAACCATGACTAATCTTTAAAACCTTCATCGGTGTACTTGTACCCTTTCAGATCAAGAGTACTGAGCAATAGGGTTTTTCTATCCTTTCAAATTTTCTCCTCTTCACTCTATGATGTGGGTCTCTTATCAAACCCTAATAATGTATCATCTAATTCCATCTGAGCGATCACATCTCACATCTTCAACTTCCATAACAAAAATCTCATATTCTGATCCAACAACGGGATATAAAATTTCAATGAACTCGTTGTATCAAAAAATAACAGTTTTAACAAAATATTCCACCCAAATATTTAAAGCTAAAAATATCAATATCCTCAACAATAATTAGCTCTCCAAATAAATCTCAGAACAAATCTGTCAAGAGTTTCTAAAATTTTTAACAAATAAATCACACCAATAAACAAATTACAATCTTCAAAATCAAACAAAATGAACAAATGCCACAAAAATGTTGAACCTTTTTCTTCACTGTGAATTTACCAACATAAAAATAAATCGGATGGGTTTTCTGCTTCACAACTTCAGCTATGATTGAGGGAAGCTTGGACGGAGAGCTTCGTAGGCTTATTAATCAGAGATGCATCAACAAGAGAATGATGTCATGTCAATCTTCTATGCGGTGAAGAACAATAGGTGACAAGGACTTCGCAACAGCAGATCCAAAAGGATAGTTGATCAGTAGTCCTTCTTCCTCACAATGGCAATGAGGTCGTCTCAATGATAGTGGCAGCGACCTCTCCTACTTCCTTTCTTGCTTGACAATGGCGGCAGCGCAGGCTTCTCCTTTTCGTTGGACTATGGTAGCAAGGTTAGTTAGGGTTGTCTTCTTCCTTGAAGAAGACAAAGACGTGCGCAAAGGGAAAACAAAAATTCCTTTTTTTCATTTCCTTTTTCTTTTTTCCTAAAAGCTAAAAACTTCCAAATCGTTTAATACCTCCAAAAAATTGAAAACCCAATTTTCCAAAACCTTCAACTACACTCTAATATCAATTATTGAAATTTGAACAAGAATCTAAAAAGAAAAAACCAAAAAATAATTGACATCGAGATTTAAGTGGAAAACTGAATATGAGTAAAATAACTATTGGCAGAGAAGAGAAATCATTAATTAAAATTAGTACAATGAGTTTTATGAATCAAAAATTTATTTATACATAAAATTGGAAACTTTAGTCATATTGAGATTCTTAATGTGGGCGGAAACTGGGCTAGCCTAAATAATATTCAGGTCACACCGAACTCTAACAAGATCTTTTCAAGAATTGGCACAAACCATGCTTAGTGAACATAACCTTCAGAATTATTTTTGGGCTAAAGTTGTTGCAATACTTGTTATGTTCTTAATTGAGTTTCAACTATACTAATTCTAGAAAATACTCCCTATGAGCATTGGAATGGTAAAATTCCATTCTTAACATGAAGTATAACTTAGGTAAGTTTGATACGAAAATGGATTATGGTATATTTTTAGGTTATTCTACAACTAGTAAAGCATATAGGGTGCTCAACAAAAGGTCACTATTTGTAGAAAAATCAATGCACATCACCTTTGATGAATCTGATCAAATGTCAAAAGAAAAGGACACATTGATGAGTTGGAAAATGGATTGCAAATCCTTAACCTTGATGCTAATGCTAAAAAAGCAAGTACCTCTTATGAAAACCTTGTTAATGATACAGAGATTATTTCGATTGAAGAAAATTATGAGGATTTACCTAAGGAATAGAGATACACTAAGAATCACCCAATAACTAGCATTCTATGTGATCCTACTCTAGTTGTAAACACTAGATCCTTATAAATTTTAATGAGGTCAAATGTGACGATAATTTAATTGTGTCTATGCAAGAGGAGCTAATCCAATTTGAAAGAATTCAAAGTTTGGGAACAAATTCCAAGATCTAAGGATCATTCAATAATGGAAATTAAATAGGTGTTTAAAAATAAATTTAACAAAAATTAAATTGTTATTAGAAACAAGACAAAATTATCAGCAAAATGATGCAATAAAAATGAAGGAATTAATTTTGAAGAGACTTTTACTTCCATAGCATATTTAGAATCAATTCATATGTTGCTTGCATTTGCTAACTTTAAGAACTTTACCCTATATCAAATTGATGTTAAAAGTGTTTTTTTTTAAATAGTTATATTATGGAGAAAGTTTAAGTAAAGCAATCTCTAGGTTCTGAACCACGTGATAAAGTTGATCATGGGTATAAGCTCAATGAAGTTCTTTATAGACTTAGCCAAACTCCTTGAGCTTGTTATGAAAGAATGAGTAAATTCTTCAAAAATAGAGATTTTAAGATATGAAAAATCAATTCAACCGTGTTCACCGAATGCAAAGGCAATCATATGCTAATTGTGTAAATATATATTGATAATATTATTTTTAATGTAGCCAAAAATGAATATATAACAATCATGTGTTGTTGTTCTCAAATTCTATGAATGAAGTAAGCCTTAGAGGATCACAATTAATTTAATGAAAACATCCCAATTAGATGTGACACTTCAAGTGTGATAAATATCTTTAAGAATTCAATTGAACTTTTTGAGACAAAACGCATAGAAATTTGATACGATATGCAAAAGAAAGACGTGACTCTTTAGTTTGTGAATTTTGAGAATCAATTAGCAAAAATTTTGAAAAAAATCCATTAATACAAAAAGATATTCAATAATATTATAATGCAATCAGGATTAATTAGTCATGACCCAACCTAAAGCGT
This sequence comes from Begonia loranthoides, assembly GCA_022433065.1. Classification (NCBI taxonomy): domain Eukaryota; kingdom Viridiplantae; phylum Streptophyta; class Magnoliopsida; order Cucurbitales; family Begoniaceae; genus Begonia; species Begonia loranthoides. The sequence continues at coordinate 15,015,181 of CM039486.1, read as the reverse complement.
GCCATAGATTTTCACATGCTTTACTTTGGTAGCCCTATAGTCGTTCTAGTCGACCACAAATCAAACTGAAAGTTGTTTGAAAATTTTTTTGCTATGTTTGGTTGCCTACAATAGATTGTGACGATCACACTTAATGGGTCGGTCGACCTTTGTATTAAAATAGTTGACCGCTGAATATTTTTTAAATCATAGGTCATCTGATTGTGCATCAAAACGCTAAAAATTTTAGAAATTGCAACTTGAGTCTATCATGCACCTTATTTGAGCTTTTTTCTGAGCCAACTGGCTGCTTTCTTGTCAGATTTTGTGCATTTCATTTGGCTTTTCCTCTTATTGGGCGTGATTTTTTTATGAAACCCATAAGTTAATCTAAAATCTTAAGTCAAATTTTCTCTCTCTCATAGTGATGGCATCTTCCTCCAGGAGTGTTATAAAATGAAAGCTCACTCAGAGGAGTTTCTCGACAATCTTCCACAAGCTACCCTACTTTATTTAAGTCTGAATAATGCAAAGTAGAGTACGCTTCAATTGCATTAGAACGATAGATATTGAGGCTATGTTTATGACTCGTGGGATTCACTCTCTATGCACTCTAGGCCAATAATGCTATGAAAAATTAATTTGGATGCTCTATGTTAACCTTGTTTATTCATCCCATCCTTTGATAATTGCTAGTTATATTATTGGTACTGAAATTGGGTTGATTCCACATAAGATGAATTGATTATTGAGAATAAAAAGTAATAAGCCATTGCATTACTATTACAACACCTGTAAGGATACAAAGTTTTTTAACATCGATTATGGATTGAATTACTTGAAAAAAATTCGTTAAGGATCCTTTTGTTGATATTTATTACAAGTGGAAGCCAAAAACCTAAATATATGTGCACAATTCAATCATCATATGCTCACGTACAATGTCCTACCAAATGATAGAAATCAAGACTACATTAGTTGTGTCACGACCCAAATAGGTCCCCAAACAGAACGGGGAACGACCCGACCTGAAGAACTGAATCATCCAACTCTTTTTCTCTTAAATTTTGTTAATTAACAGTGGAAGACTTAAAATATTAATATTATGTCAGGGCCCGACAAATATGGCTTAACAGGTCCAACAGTGATATCCAATAGCATAGTAATATAATCCAAAATAAATAACTGTGCAGAAATTAAAAATAAGATTACAGTTGTCCAAATAAAGTATACCTAGCAAAATGGTCTCTCATGGATAAATTATTACAGTACAAAACTAAAATAAAATCCTTGTCGAGGCTAAATCTTAACTCAACATCTGGAAGTCTTGATGATAATTTCCTGAAAATTTTATTAAAGGAATGAGTCTTTTAAACTCAGTAGGGATTTAAAATTTTCAGATTTATTAGAAAGATTTTTATTAAGCATGAATAGAATTTAAAATCTCAATTTTTATAAAATTTAAATTTTTGAACGTAAATGGTACAAAAGGGGCACGTGTTTAAAACGATCCACTCATACGTGGTATGTAAGAAAAATACACCCAAGCGTACCAATTAAAGTCTCTGTGAAAATGAAGCCACTCACGGACTGCGAGCACACTATGCCATAGGCATTTAAGAAAATAAAAGCAATGCTCGGTGATCGCAAAAGCCAAATAACACCTTGATTAGGTTTAAGGTTTTGCGCCAAGGGACACGGCACATACAGCTGTCCCATTACTCGAGTTGCACTTTAGGGATTAAAACCCAAGGACATTTCTAAAGAAATCCCTTTTAAAACAAATTTAATAATAAGCAAACACGCCTCATGGGATAGAATGTGTAAAAATAAAATTTAACAAATTATAATACTTGAAAATGAACGAATCATTAGAATATAAACTATTAAATTTTGAAAGAATTATTTAAAATAACAATATGCAAATGTAGTGCATAAATAATCCCTACCTCGAAGTGGGTTTTCCAATCCAAGCCCAATTGCTCAAGATGTCTAATTTTATAAAGTCCACAATTTAATCCAATATTTGGGTACTTAAATTGAAGTTAGGGAAAATTTGGTGAGTCAGTCTTAATCTCAAACTTATATAAAATAGGCCCAAGATACAAACTCTTAGTGGCCCGAAACAAATTTATTATTCGACCTAGAAGGCCAGAACTTATATTGGGCACTACTAAGCCTAACCCAAAATGAATCAATTGCAGCCCACGGTCCAAACCGTGGGTTTGCCTTGCGGTTACAGTGGGGAGATCTCTCTCTCCCTTCGACGCAGAGCAACCTTTATTCACAAAACCCATAAAAATTTCCATCTAGTGAATAATTCATAACTGGCTGATGAATTACATCGACAAAAACTTATACAAAATCTCATAATCCAGCTGAAACGAACGAAACTTGGCAGGAAATCTTAATCCAAATTACAGGCCAATACCAATAACTAGAAACGATAATCAAAGTGAAAGTTTTGATTTTTTATACCTTCAAATCTACAACTTCTGAGCCTTAGAAAAATTTGTACACTGCTTTCAGTCTCCAATAATCAAAACAAGTTCCAAAACTTCAACCTCTTTGAACAATACAGCCGTTAGTATGGTTTTTGTGAAGTAGAAAAGCATGGATTGAGGAAAAGAACTTGAGCTTACTTGTCACTGCATATAGATGAAATTAAATCTATGTCTTCTAAACTCGCTGGAGAAATACCACTTGAGATCTGAGATGCGTTTTCAGACCTAAAGGAAACGACACCCATTAACAGGGCACACCGAAAGGGGAATCAGATTTTTAAGCTTGAAGTCAGACTTACCTGGAAGATCGTTCAACCAAGAAGAAATCGCCAAAAGAGAAATCAAAGATTTGAAGGGATGGGGGATCAAATGGAGTTCATTCTCCTCCCTGAGCGTCACTGATAAAGGGGGGTTTCTTTCCCAGATTCTCGGCAACCACCCCTGGAAAGGAGGTGTTTCAAAAATTAAAAAAAACAGATTGATTGATTTTTTTTTATATATAAGTGGGCCCATCAGACAGGCCAGATTTTACATTCTCTAGCCCTTAAGAAATTTCGTCCTCGAAATTTAGAACAACTTCAAGTGTACCATTGAACAAATGAAGGTATTTAGCCATCATTTCTAATTCGATCTCCCAAGTAGCTTCCCTTTCACTATGATTCTTCCACTGAACTCGAACAATAGGTATTTCACGACAACAAAGAACTCTAATGTCACGACCAATAATTTTATCAGCTGCTCTTCATAAGTACTATCCTCCTGAATAGGCACTTCAGTATAGGAGATCACATGTGACGGATCAAAAACATATTTTCTCAACATTGAGACGTGAAAAACATTATGAACATAGTTCAACTGCGGTGGCAAGTGTAGACGATACGCCACTGGGCCAACTCTATTCATGATTTGAAAAGGACCAATATACTTTAGAGCCAATTTCCCTTTGACCCCAAAACGACTAATACCTCGACGAGGTTGTACTTTTAAGAATATAGAAGCATTGACTTTAAACTCTACTTCATTTAGATAGAGGTTTGCATAACTCAATTATTGACTATGAACTGCACTCAACTATTCCTTAATCACTTAAACTTTCTCAATTGACACATGAATCGAAACAAACTGAAAGTAACGCACTCTTGGTTTGCAGTTTAACATAGAGGTGGCATTCACAATTTTCCATACAAAGTTTATTTGGCAAAAACACCAATGTTAGTGTGATAGTTGACGCTAGAAACAATTTCACTAAAGGCAAGTGATTTATCCAACTATTACTGATGTGTTTTACTCAAATAAGATTTCATGTCTAAAACTCTCAAAAGAGTTAACCAAAATTTTGACATGAATCTCGAATATCTAACAAAAACCATCTTCGAGGAAAGACAGTGAAAACGAACAATACTCTCACTATACAACTATCTTAGGTTCATCAAAGAGAAATCCATTATGATGAAGATAAAATGTGCGAATTTGTCAGTCTATCAACAATCACCCACACTACGTCAAATTTTTGTACCATCCAAGGAAAATTGGTCACTAAATCCATAATAAATTCGTCTCATTTTTACTAAAATAAGGGCTAAGACTATAACAACCCAACTGATCGTTGATGTTCAACCTTCAACTGTCAACAAGTTAAACACCTCAGTACATACTCAACTTCATTTCGTTTCTTTCCAACACCTAAATACTGATACTTCAGATCACGATACATTTTCATACTGTCGAGATGAATAACGAGTCTGATCTTATAACTTTTTGCCAAAACTGTCTGCCTCTAATCCAAATCACTAGAACGACAACTCAATCCTAAAAAAAATATGTAGGAGTCCATGAAGAATTTATCTCCCAACCGTCAAACTGTCAAACAACTTACTAGCTTGAATATTCTCAAATCTTCCTTTCAATACATTATCAAACTTTGTAAGTCTTTCACATGTTGCAAAAGTGTAACGGTCGCAATTAAATTAAAAACTCGAACCAAATGACCATCGTCATGGCACTATAGCTCAAAATTTTCAGTAATAAGACGTCTCTTCCAATCATCCAAAACAAGAAAAGAAAGAGATTCTTCAAGATAACGATTCAAGACATGTGCTACAACATTAGTCTTACAAGGATGGTATTCTAGAGTAAATTCATAACTTCTCCATATACTTAACCCAACGGCGTTGTCAAAAATTTAAATCACGTTTCGAGAAGAGATACTTTAAACTTTTGGGATCCAAAATATCTCGAATTTAGCATCATACAAATAGATCCACCAAATCTTTAAGGCGAAATTTATTAACTGCAAGCTCCAAATCATGAGTAAGATAATTACATTAATACTCCTTTAATCGCTGAAATGCATAAGTTATAACTTTAACCTGCTGCACTAAGACGCAATCCAAATCAACTCTTGATGCATCAATATAAACAGCATAAGACAACACTCATCGGGTATTGCTAAAATCAAGTAGTAGTCAAACTTTGCTTGAATTCATCAAAAGTGGTCTGACACTTTTCATTTCAAATAAATTTCACATCGTCGTTGGTCGACAACATTAACGATATAACAATAGAAGAAAAATTCCGCATAAATCGTCGATAATAACTAGCTAGATCTAAGAGATTACACGCCCAATGACACCTTTGGGTGGCTTCTAAACAAACACAGCTTCAATCCTAACTGGATTAACTTAAATGTCATTTTGAGAAACAACATGGCTAAGAAATTTCACTTTGATCATCCAAAAGTTACATTTTTCATACATTATACAAAATTGATACTTCTTTAACGTCAGTAGAAAAATTTCCAGGTGCTCCATAGGTTCATCTAGGGTCTTAGAATATATCAGGACATCATCAATGAAGGCCACAACAAACTGGCCAAGATATGGTCGAAAGACTTGATTCATGAGATTCATAAAAATAGTTGGTGCATTAGTAGTAAGATCAAACAGAAGCACTATAAATCCAAAATGTCTATAACGAATTTGAAAAGATGTTTTTGGAAAATCTTTTCCACGCATTTTCAATTGATAATAACCAATATCACATTGATCTTCGAAAAGTAGATAGATCCTCAAGGCATGATCAAATAAGTCATTAATTAGCGGCAACAGAACTCGTTCTTGATTGCCACAAGGTTCAAATATTGATAATCAATGCATGGACGAAGCTAACTATCCTGCTTCTTAGAAAATAAAGCGGGTGTATTCATAGTGAAAAACTATTTCAAGTAAACCATTTTTGCACAAAGCATTCAACTGAACATTTAGTTCATTCAATTTAGCAAGAGCACTGCGATACGGAGAAATTGAAATCAGAGTAGTGTCAAACATGGAATCAAAACAAAAATAAATCTTGCGGTCTGGTGGCAACCCAGACAGATTCTCAAGAAAACATCAGGGTAATCACAAACCACTGACAAATCAGAATTATATCTGACCGTAACAAGGTCACTGCAAGTAACAAAATATCATCGTACCGCTCCACTCTCCTCCGATCACCAAACAGACTCACAAAAAATGATTAATAGAAAATATATGGATATTACATGGATGCACTAGGGTCTTTCCGTCTCCCAACGTAAGAGCAATAATTTTTTCGATAACAATCGATCTTATCTTTGTAATCAATTCATACCTAGGATTACATTAGCCTAATCCATAGATATAATTATTAGGTCAAACAATATTCATGTCTTCCAATGATAGGGTAGCAGATCAAACAACGAGATTCATTCTGTATCTCTTATTCAGGGAAGTACTCAAAATCGGGGAATTTTCTAGATTACTTACAGTCACACTGTCATGATCCAACATATAATAAAAATTAATCATATTCTAGAGATGACCAGCATTACAATAGTTGTTTCTAAATACTACTTCAAACTGAGTCCAAATCATCATATCTAACAATTAATCCAACTTAAGGCACTTCCACCATACATGGACAATTTCTTGAAATAGAAGGTTGCAAATTCAACCCAATACTTCGATGGATTTCTAAAAGCCATCGAATCCCTTTTTTTATCGCCCTTAACCAATTATCAACACTCATGGTGAACTCTACCCACAAACTCTAGATTTTAAATATTTTATAATTTCATCATGAGAGATTTCAATATAAGCCATTATCAGAAAAATCTCTATTGAAGTCATCGATCCACTTGAACAATTCTAATATTTGGTCCAAATATTTTCAGTTGCCTACGCAGCAACTTACACTAGTGTCGAATTGTCCAATTTAAAGACTAATTAGAAGTCTTTACCAACAGTTTCAAATCAGAGTCTTCAAACGCATAATTCCAACTCAAACTAATTCCAATATGAAAGAGTAAACATTCAATTTTTGAAGGAAACTGAGGTTTTAGATTTCTTCCTATGATAGTTTTCTTAAGTTTAAATTTCACAGGTCCACTTATATAACCTAGAAGCGTTCGCAGACTCATATGTTCCAAAAGTTGTTTCTAATCACTTACAAAACGTACTGCTTATCACCTTGAACTAAATTCGGATCACTCCAAATCATCTATGTCCAATTAGAGAATTACCTTCATCCACAAGCAGACAACTTCATGATATCTTTCTAACAGCATCTTAATGCAAAGAAATTTTTGTATTGTGTCATTGGGCACAGTATTTGTAATTCCTTGTATTTTACTATACTATCTTATTGATATCACTTGTCAAGATAGAATCTGGCTTTGATACCAAAAATTCAGTCACGACCCAAATAGGACGCGAGACAGAATGGGGAACAAACCGACCCGAAGAACCTAATTGTCCAACCCTTTTTCTCTTAAATTTTGTTAATTAACAGCGGAAGACTTAAAATATTAATATTATGCCAGAGATCGACAAACATGGCTTAACAGGTCCAACAGTGATATCCGATAGCATAGTAATATAATCCAAAATAAATAACTGTGCAGAAATTAAAAATAAGATTACAGTTGTCCAAATAAAGTATACCTCGCAAAATGGTCTCTCATGGATAAATTATTACAGTACAAAACTAAAATAAAATCCTTGTCGGGGCTAAATCTTAACTTGACATCTGGAAGTCTTGATGATAATTTCCTAAAAATTTTATTAAAGGAATGAGTCTTTTAAACTCAGTAGGGATTTAAAATTTTCAGATTTATTAGAAAGATTTTTATTAAGCATGAATAGAATTTAAAATCTCAATTTTTATAAAATTTAAATTTTTGAACGTAAATGGTACAAAAGGGGCACGTGTTTAAAACAATCCACTCATACGTGGTATGTAAGAAAAATACACCCAAGCTTACCAATTAAAGTCTCTGTGAAAATGAAGCCACTCACGGACTGCGAGCACACTATGCCATAGGCATTTAAGAAAAATAAAAGCGATGCTCGGTGATCGCAAAAGCCAAATAACATCCTGATCATGTTTAAGGTTTTGCGCCAAGGGACACGGCACATACAGCTGTCTCATTACTCTAGTTGCACTTTACGGATTAAAACCCAATGACATTTCTAAAGAAATCCCCTTTTAAACAAATTTAATTACAAACAAACACACCTCATGGGATAGAATGTGTAAAAATAAAATTTAACAAATTCTAATACTTGAAAATGAACGATTCATTAGAATATAAACTGTTAAATTTTGAAAGAATTATTTAAAATAACAATATACAAATGTAGTGCGTAAATAATCCCTATCTCAAAGTGGCTTTTCCAATCCAAGCCCAATTGCTCAAGATGTCTAATTTTATAAAGTCCACAATTTAATCCAATATTTGGGTACCTAAATTGAAGTTAGGGAAAATTTGGTGAGTCAGTCTTAATCTCAAACTTATATAAAATAGGCCCAAGATACAAACTCTTAGTGGCCCGAAACAAATTTATTATTCAACCCAGAAGGCCAGAACTTATATTGGGCACTACTAAGCCCAAACCAAAATGAATCAATTGAGCCCACGGTCCAAACCGTGGGTTGCCTTGCGGTTACAGTGGGGAGATCTCTCTCTCCCTTCCACGCAAAGCAACCTTTATTCACAAAACCCATAAAAATTTCCATCTAGTGAATAATTCATAACTGGCCGATGAATTACATCGACAAAAACTTATACAAAATCTCATAATCCAGCTGAAACGAACGAAACTTGGCAGGAAATCTTAATCCAAATTACAGGCCAATACAGATAACTAGAAACGATAATCAAAGTGAAAGTTTTGATTTTTCATACCTTCAAATCTACAACTTCTGAGCCTTAGAAAACTTTGTACACTGCTTTCAGTCTCCAATAATCAAAACAAGTTCCAAAACTTCAACCTCTTTGAATAGTACAGCCGTTAGTATGGTTTTTATGAAGTAGAAAAGCATGGATTGAGGAAAAGAGCTTGAGCTTACCCGTCACTGCATATAGATGAAATTAAATCTGTGTCTTCTAAACTCACCGGAGAAATACCACTTGAGATCCGAGATGCATTTTCAGACCTAAAGGAAACGACACCCGTTAATAGGGGACACCGAAAGGGGAATCAGATTTTTAAGCTTGAAGTCAGACTTACCTGGAAGATCGTTCAACCGAGAAGAAATCGCCGAAGGAGAAATCGAAGATTTGAGGGGATGGGGGATCGAATGGAGTTCATTCTCCTCCCTGAGCGTCGCTGATAAAGGGGGGTTTCTTGCCCAGATTCTCAGCAACTCACCCCTGGAAAGGGAGTGTTTCAAAAATTAAAAAAAAAAACTGATTGATTGATTTTTTTTTTTTATATATAAGTGGGCCCATCAAACAGGCCAGATTTTACAAGTTTCATACATCTATACATTCTACTAGAATTATACAGTCGTGGCTGTATCAATATGACTATATTACTCTCAATCACATGATTGACTTTTTTGGGTCATCCAAGAAGTCTTTGACCTATAATTCACTTTTGAACAAGATTTTTGAATCATTCTGTACTGGCATACCCAACGTTGAGCCACCTAGCCTTACGTCATATAAACATGTACAATGAGTAGTCTCTAGCTTACATGGGATTTGCCCAGATGCTCAAAGAACTATGATTTTCAAAGAGAAATATGTTGTTGGACCATCTTCCCCAAGAATAGCTACTTAGAATGTTGAGGTTTCTGATGCTTAGAGTGTTCAAATGGAGGACATCCCCTCCTCATTCTACACAACCAATTTTAGAGGATGGGATGCCTATGCTTGCTACGAAGCTTGTTGCTTAAACAAATGTTGCAGCAAGTGGTGATCTTGAAGGAAACTTGAGCGTGACACCTTTTGACTCTGATGTTGGTCCAGCTTTAGATGGTTGAATTTCATAAATTGGCACTTGAAAACTTGTTGAATGTCTATTTTGGATTGGATATACTTGGAAATATTGATCATCTTTGGATATGCTTGGATTTTATATTTTTGAATTAGAAATTTTCTAGATTATATATCTTCTTTGCCAATGGGAAATGGGGAGAGAAATATAGGGGAGATTGTGTTGAATATTCTTAAACATTGATTGAATTATTACACACACTAAGAGAGAGATATTTAATCTTGTGCATAAGTTGGGGGAAGTGATTGCTTAAAATTTCTCAAGTAAAATAAATATCTTATCGTAAAAAAGAAAAAGACTCTTTGCTTTATTAGGATTAAGCGTTAATGTTTTGATATATTAAGTTGAAAAGTTTGTACTTAGTTTAAATTGGATTTAAATGTCTTAGAAACTCTTTCTTGATAATATTGAAAATTACCAATAAAGTGTCTCAAGTCCTTGAAGAGAAATTCAAGCTATATTTTAGGTTTTGAGTCCCTTTGATCGACCAAAACTAGACGGCAAATGACCCATGTTTAAACAGATTGCCCTACATTTTGAAGGATTGCATGCAACGGACAAGGGCACAACCAAAGAATTCCATACAAATTTGAGGACAAGATTGCAGTCAACCAAAATACAGTCGTAGTTGACTAGGTCAAAGATGGATTGCATAACATTTTTGAACACCTGATTTTTGTTAACCAGATGGAAGATGTGATCGACAAGATCAAGAGACAGAAATCAATACAGTTCCAATGACAAAATTATAGTTTACCACTAAATTGGTAGAATGTCTCAGAGGTAAGACTCTTGGTTAACTAATCCAACCAGCTGGACGTCTGCAAGTTAACATGCTATCGACTAGAGCAAAATATTGGTTGATCAACAAAGCTACATTTGTAGTCCAAATCAAGAGTGTGGTCAACTAGATTTTCAAAATAAAGCTATATAACGGACACACAACCAATAGAATAAGAGATAAACATTGGTCAACAAAAGAACTCCACATTTTTGCTATAACAGTCATCCTAGTCAACCATAGACAAGCAAAGGTCAATTATTGTCACAATTTTTAGTGCTCTTGTAGCATCCCTAGTCCTTCAAGTATAATACTATCTACTTTGGGTCGAAGCCCGCACAGTTTTATTCTTAGAGTTAACCCAAAATGCGTTGTACTAGGTAAGAACGAGAACTCTACTTATAAACCATACATTTTCTACTCTTTCAAGCAATGTGGAATTGTGCACCCCCACTGGTATGGGTCATACCCATATCTGAGTCATCCTTGCCTTAACAGAGCATGCTGTCACAACTCCTCTATTGATAGACCCACACATCCAATGCACAATTCTTACTGAATCTTTGAGTGAACATTTGAACATATTTTGCACTAATATTTTTTAGCCTTCTAATCTAGCTTTCACTTACTCATTCTTAGGTGATTGTTTACCCTTGTGAGAGTTAGGTATTTGTTCTCATATTTCAAAACCACATTGTCTTGTTTCAGTTGAGAAAGAGTTGAAACTCTAGAAAGTGTAATGGCTCGATTGACGTCTACAATAGTGTTGTTTAACAAGTAGGCAGGCACTCACTATTGGAGCAAGTAGAGCCTGGCTTTGTCCCAAGGGGCGAGTCGAGTCGAGCTTAAAATTTGAGCTCGTGAGCCTACCTAGGATTGGGCTGGGCAAACGGGCTCGTTCGGTGGCTCAATCAGGTTAGCTAGGCTCGCCAAGCCCACCATAATTACTTCTATTGAAAAAATATATAATTGATGGATATTGGATGAGAGGATTGATGAATTGATGTCCGTTGGATGACGGGGTCGGACATCCTTCATCACTATAAGATGACTCATGCAGGTTGATAGACGAATGAGATGACATGAGAGGAGGAGGGGATCCAAAGGATGGATTGCGGATGGAGGGATGGCTGTTAGATGAAAGGGTGGACAAATATATGGTCGTTGGATGTCGGGTCGGACATCCTTTATCACGGAAGGATGTCCAACAACATCATCCAACGGCCATCAATTCTTTCGCCCGCTCATCCAATGGTCAGCCATTCATCCTCTAGAGTCCTTTGGATCCCACATCCCCCTTTGGCACCTCTTCTCATCCCATTCATCCATCACTCAGCGTCAGACATCCTTTAGTGATAAAGAACGTTAGACCTCGTCATCTAACAACCATAAATTTATCTGCTCTCTCATCTAACGGTCATCCTTTCATCCGCCAACATCCTTTGGATCCCCCTTCAACTCATCACATCCAACCATCACCTAACATAAGATGTCCTTTAGTGATGAAGAACGTCCAACCATGTCATCCAATAGACATCAATTCATCCGCCCTCTCATCCAACGACTATCCCTTTGTCTGCTGACCACCAGCATACTTTGGATCTCCCCTCCCTGCCTCCTCTCATCCCATCGGTCCATTTTTTAATTATAAATAAGCAATGGTCACATGACCGTTCTTCTCTTTTTCACCCTCCCAAGTCAGTCTTTTCTTCATTTCTTCCTCCTCTCCAACTTTATAAATACCACAACTTCTTCCCAATCATTTTACCAAAAATTCTCTCAATCTCTTAATCTCGTACTTCTCTATTTGTAGTATTCCATCATTTTTTCTTCCTTATAGAAATTTTTATACTCTTCTCTTTCATTCAACAAGGTATATTTTTAATCTATTTGTATATTTTTACGTTATTATTATTAATTTCATTTATAAGAGTTAATATTTTTGTATTAATTTTTGTGGGTTTCGTATACATGGAGGTGATCAAATTCACACCACCTACAAGTTATTATTGGTTTTGTGGTATCAATTTATTATTTAAAATTTATTTTAGATATTTAATTTTAAGTATTATGGATTCACATAATTTTAATGTTCAGAATATTGATGATGATGAAATTGGAGAAATTAGAGAGTTAGATCCTACTTTTTCAATTAGACAATCATTTGCACAAGCGTCCACATCTTCACCTAGAAAAATAAAATAAAATATCTGATGTATAGAATCATTTTGAGTTAAAAGAAATTAAAATTGTAGAAAAATAGAAATTAGAGTTCAATTTAAATATTGTAGTAAAAATTATGTATATGTTTCTAGTAGTTCAGCTAACACAATTGGTAGACATTTTCAAAAATATCACTTAAATGAACAAATAAGATATCCTAAACAAACACAATTGAATACTATGGGTAGTAAAACTTTTTTATATTCACAAAATAGAATGAGAAAAGATATAGCAAAACTTGTAGCACAATCCGAGTTGCCTTTATCGTTCATTGATATTGAAGTGTTTGAAAAATTTATAAAAGAATATGCTACTCCTAATTTTAAACGTGTACTTAGAACTACAATGAGAAACGATATTATTAAAATGTTAATGATATGAAAAATGAATTAATTGTATTTTTTTGCAAATGCCCATCTAATGTCTATTTGTATTACGTCTAATTTATAGAGTGCATATAATGTTATAGGTTATATAGTTGTAACTTCCTATTTTATTGATAAATCTTGACAATTAAATAAAATAATTTTAAGATTTCATAATTGTGATTATCCTCATACAAGTATCTCTATAGATGTATTGTGATAATATTACAAGAATATTGTATTAGAGATAGAATTTTTAGTATAATTCTTAATAATGCTAGTGCTAACAATGTTGTAGTTTCCCATTTTAAAAATAATTTTCAATTAGATATTAGTCAAGATTCTCTCTCTCATATGAGATGTGTGTCATATTTTGAATTTAGTTATTGAAGATGGTATGACATATATTTCGCCCTATATTGAATGAATTAGATCATTAATTTCTTACATTATCAGGTCTACTTTGAGATAACAAGAATATAAAGAATTTTATAAAACTGTCCAGCATAGACTGAGAAAATTAACAACTGACGTAGATAACAGATGGAATTCAACTTATTTGATGTTGCAAAATACTATGTCATATTGACAAGTTATTTGTGCTTTTATTAATGTAAATACACAAAGTATTACTCTTGATAAATCTAGTTGTGATATTACTAATATATTTCTTGATTTTCTAAAACTTTTTTATGATGCTACAAATGAATGTTCCGGAATTTATTATTTCACTTCTCATCTTGTTCTTCTAATTTTTGTACATTTAACATATACTTTTGCACAATATCGACAAATAGATAAATTTAGTAATATTCTTAATAAAATGGAAACAAAATTTAAAAAATATTGACATAACATTCCTCATATTTGTTTTTGTTATGCACCCATCATAGGTCCTAGATATAAATTAAAAGGAGTGTGTTTTTTGTTTAATAGGATATCTATTAATGTCTGTACTACTACTTTAATTACTAGTGATTAAATAACAAATGGAATTACTAATTTATATTTTTTTATGAAATAAAATATTCTAATGATAGTCTTTCACATCCATCTTCACACATGGAAAATTATCCTAGTAATAGTAGTGGTAGTGGTATTGTAGCTTCACAATTTAATATTCATGATATATAAAGTGAATTAGATAGTGAAAATTATTCTACTACTTTTTCCATAATGAACTTGATATTTATTTTGAAGCTCGTTACGAAATTTTCTTGAGAAGACAATTGTGTATTTTAGATTGGTGGAAAAAAATATTGTACATATCCTATTTTTTCTATAATAGCATATGATCTACTAGCACCTCTGGCCTCTACTGTATTATCGGAGTTTACTTTTAGTGCAAGTAGACGTGTATACGATAAACGAAGAGGATGACTTGCACCTAATCTTATGGAAGCACTCATTTACATCAAAGATTGGAATGACGCAAAGATGAGAGATCAACGACGAGAGAATAAAATACTTAAAGACTTTAAAATTTTAGATGTTGTTTTTTTTTACTTTCTATTGTACTTTAAAGTAATTTTTTTAAACTTGTAATTTTTTTAACATGTCGAAAATTATTGGCGATTAGAAAGATGTCAAGCTAGTTAGGATGTATGTAATTTGTAGTTATATTGTAACACCTTTTTTTTCTTACTTTTGAAAACGTGTAAAATTTAAAACTTTTTCTTTTCTTTAATAAAAACAGTGAAAGTCTTTGCGTTATAAAAACCTCATAAATTAAAAATCAAATTTTTTTATTAAAAAACTAATTATTAAATCCTTTATTTAAAACCTTTTTCTAAATTACAGCGGAAATAAATAATATTCTTTTCTTTGACAATTAAATACTTTACAAAATCTCTTGACAAAATCATTTCCTTTTTTTACTCTTTATCCTTGTCAGCCCCAAGATCCGCACGTGCAAACTCTTCAACAACCGCTCCTTAGTTTGTTCTTCTATTCTCGTGCGTGTACCTACATCGCAAGACATAAAATAGTGAGCCTAATGTTCAATAAGTGATATAAAGAAAATTGTAAAATGCATATTACGTTTTAGTAAATTTTCTCTGATTTCTTTTACACTGATGCACCCAGCCCCGATCCCCCGACATAGCAGCAATGGCATAGTCCGAAAGCTTGTTAGCCGAATACCGGTCCGTCCAATGCACCCTACATGACACCTCTGGTATAGTGGCAATGCATAGTCTAAAAGCCCGCTAACCATTGGTCGGTTTGTCTCGGCATAATCCGAAAGTTCAGCTAGTGGCATGGCATAATTCGAAAGCCCCACTAGCGACTGTACCCACCAAAGACTGAAACGGCCTCAAACCATACCGTTGCTTTTTCTTTACTTTACTTTACCTTTTATCATTTAATCCTCATCTATTATCTGATTCAATTTCCATGGTAAAATGGATATTCCTACAGTCCCAAATGATGGTAGTCCGCTTCAGGTGATCAGCCCTCGAGAACATCGTACACTTAGTCTGTATGAACATCCATTAAACCATTCTTTAACACCATGCATACATTCTATCATATCAGTACTATATCTCTAAGCATGCATCTATTAAACACATCATTAAAAGAACCTAATTCTAATAAATACCCAGCAAACAACAGTACAATTCTTGAAACATGCTCAATATCTGTCTTATTCTGATAAAGCAGTAGACATGCTCAATATCTTACTATTCTAATAAAGTGGTAAACAATCAGCATACAATTCCTAAGTCTTGCGATGTAGGGCCCCAAAGATCAAAACGCATGCGTATCACTTACCTATTGTCCTTAAAGCATTCAGCACTCTGATTTAGCCTTTACAATACCTTCACAATACCTTCCAATAAATAACATTCAATCATTACTTTCGATTCTTTAACAACCATTCATGATTTAACAAAATAACATTCCCAAACCATTAATAGAGTAGTAGCTATAACAGGGAACAATTTTCATTTACATAATACCACCCTTTATCTTTTTTTCGTAACCTAGTATTCATGCAGTTGACAGAACCACGACTAATCAAGCACCAGAGGGCATTTTAAACTAAGAGAGAATTTCTTAAAGCAGTAACTAAATCACATTTGATGGATTACCCTCTTCAATAAAACAATTAAGCAGGGAGTACAGAGCATACACTTCAACTGTGACCAAAATCAACAGTTGTGCATCACATTTACCACCCATCTAGGATTTCAACAACTAACAGACTATTAATCATCGAAACACTCAGCTCCCAAAATTAACATCCATCCTGCAAAATACTGACCCATGAAACCACAAAATAATAACCAACAGGGATCATCTATCCATTAAACATACAGTATAGAGAGCCTTAACCACTTAGAATCCACAAAGGCATAAGGAAGACTCCATTACCTGAAGGCAAAAGAGGACCCGAGACCCTAGTCCTTCACCTCTTCTTCTTCCTCTCTCTCTCTGATTCTATTTCTCCTCACTACATAGTCGACTAGTTTAAAGACAGGTCTAGTGGATTTTGCGCTCGCTGCACTGTACGTCGCTGTTTTGTCTGTTTCTTTCTTGTTCTTCTTTTTATTCTTTTTATTATATTTCAAATCAATTAATTTTTTTCTTTATTTAATTACTTCCTTTAATTTATAAATCCTCACTTCTCTTTAATTAATATAAATATACATTTATGTGTCAAATATACGTATCGTATATTAATAGACCCAATTCCAATTTCTGACTTGTTTCGAATGTCGCTTGATAATAATTGATGGTCCAATTTAAATTCCTCAATTCTATTTCCTAAATTAATTTCCATCAAATAGATCTTCAATAATTATCCAAATAATTTCATTGCACCCAATTTTCCTTACATAATTTCGTTATGGGAAACCAGGGTATTACATTCCTCCTACCTTATATAAATTTCGTCCTCGAAATTAGCTCAACGTAAGCACTTCTTTGGTTGAACACCCAAAATTTCTCCCTCTTTATTAAACAGCATGACATATTTCTACCATACGACCAACTTGACTGCACCAAAAGCATCATATGCACAAAAAATACCAATTCAACTCACCAAACTCCATCTTCATTTGCATCTTTCACAGTAGAAAACATCTTTGATGCAACCATTTTATATTTTTAAGCCAAAATCAAAGCATCGTTGGCTAAATGGCGACTCTCATACATTCAAATTACCGTTTCAAATCAGCAAGATACATCTTCATCGCTGCTTAACTCTCGAAGTTGCAGTATTTTCTCTTTGAAACGACTTGTCTCCTCAGACACATCTCTCATTTCCATGTGACTCACCCTCAAGGAAAGGTCTCCTTGATCTTCATTATCTTTGGTGGACCCTCTATTAGCTATTGAGATTGTATTTTTTTTACTACTTCCCTATTACTCTTCCTAAACTTTGTGACTTAGGTAACCTCGCCTAATTATCTACTCAACTTGGTTCATGTACGATTTGCTTTTTGTCTATCTTCTCTCTAATTTATAAAAATTTAGACAGAGTCTCCCACGTCTCTCTACTCCCCCAAAAGCTATAATCATACATTCTGCACCAAAATCACAAGCAGTTCTAGTACGATCTATCATTTATTATATCAATTATTCAACTTTACAAAATAAACACCATGCTCATATCAAATAAGGTCATTCAAATATAACACTATTTTATTTGCATTAGATTTCCATATTCATTACATTCACTACCAACCAAACGCAAACATTACAAATGGTACGTCATCCCTTCATACCTTACATCTTGGACAATCTCTGGCACAATGATCAGTCTTCCCAGATTTAAAGCACTGACGAGATCTAGCCAAGTATTCTCCCTCATGACTTTGCCTACACTGTGGGTATCAGTCTCCTTGTTGGCTTCCTTCTTCAAATGACCGCTCTATTCCCTTGGACATGCTTCCTTCTTTGCATGAATGTGGTTGAAAATTTACAACGTGCTCTTTTTGTTTCGAAATCCAATTCTTTACTTCTTCAATGTCAAGAGCTTTTGATACAATCTTCGAGTAGGCCACATCTTGAGTACCTGATATTTCAACACCCTCATGAATTTTCATCTTAAACCCTTGCACAAAGTGGTGTACCTTATGCTCATTATTGTTCACTATATGCGGGCAAACAGTGACAAGACTTCTAACTCGTGCACGTACTCTGCAACCGTTCCTTTCTGTCGTAGCTGAATAAACTCTACTAACTTCCTGGTTCTGGTTGAAATATTTGTCATAAAAGATTTCCTTGAATTCTTTCTATGTCATCGTAGTCATGTCTTTGGTTATTTTGATGGAGTCCCACCAAAATCTCGCATCGTTAACCAGCATAAACATGGCACATGCTACCTTTTCTTCTTCTTTTATTTTAGCATATGCAAACATGTCCTCCATAGTCCTGATCCATTCTTCAGCATCGACTGGATCGAAATGTCTCCATCAAATTGAGGTGGTCGCAATCATTGAAATTTCTCCCAGCTTACATCTTGCTGCTCTGCCACTCTTTCATTTCTATGCACAATCATATTCATAAGTCTTTCCAAGTTTTGATATTACCGTACCAGTTGGTGAGATTATCGTTCAACTAATTCAATCAATCGATTGATAGTCTCCACCGCACTGTTCACGACCCTTTCGTGTCCAACAATCTCTTCTGTATTATTCTCCACTCTTCTTGGTCCAACTCTTTCTTGTCTTTGAGCCATGATACCCTTTTCATCGCAAGACAAAAATAATTAATTTAGAAAAAAAAAATTATTAACGTACTTACAGTTGATGGAGTATTTCGACGTCAAGGCTTGCGTTGGTAGGCAGTCTACAGAATCAATTTTAAAACCTAGTTGCTCTGATACCAAACGAACCGATTTTTCTTACTTTTGAAAACGTGTAAAATTTAAAACTTTTCATTATCTTTAATAAAAACAGCGAAAGTCTTTGCGTTATTGAAACCTCGTAAATTATAAATCGAATTCTTTTCTTAAAAAATTGATTATTAAATCATTTATTTTGAAACCCTTTTCAAAATTACAGCGTAAATAAATAATATTGTTTTCTTTGAAAATTAAATAGTTTACAAAATCATTTCCTTTCTTAACTCTTTAGCCTAGCCAGCCACAAGATCCACGCATGCAAATCCTTCATCAACTGCTCCTTAATAACTTTTCTCTGATTTCTTTTAGTAACTTTTCTCTGATTTCTTTTACACTGATGCACCCAACCCCGACGCCCTGGCATAGCAGCAATGGCATAGTCCAAAAGTTTGCTAGCTAAAGACCGGTCCATCCAATGCACCCTACCCGACACCTCCGGTATAGCAGCAATGGCAAAGTCCAAAAACCCGCTAACCATTGGTCGGTCTATTCCGTCATAATCCAAGAACCCCACAACTGATATGAGCATAATGGCATAATCTGAAAGGTCAGCTAGTGTCAATGGCATAATCCAAAAGCCCAACTAGCGACCGTGCCCACCAAGGACTGAAACGGCCTCACATCAAACCGTTGCCTTTTATTTACTTTACATTACCTTTTATCATTTAATCTTCATTTATTATCTATTTCACTTTCCATGGTAAAATGGATATTCTTACATTCCCAAATGATGGTAGTCTACTTCGGGTGATCAGCCCTCGAGAACACCATTTACTTAGTATGTATAAGAATCCATTAAACCCTTTCTTTAACACCATGCATACATTCTATCATATCAATACTATAATCTCTAAGTATGCTCATCTATTAAACACATCATTAAAAGAACCTAATTCTAATAAATACACAGCAAACATCAGTATAATTAGTGAAACATGCTCAATATCTGGCTTATTCTAATAAAGCAGTAGACATGCTCAATATCTTACTATTCTAATAAAGCGGTAAACAATCAGCATACAATTCCTAAGTCTTGAGATGTAGGGCCCCAAAGACCAAAACACATGTGTATCACTTACCTGTCGTCCTTAAAGCGTTCAGCACTCCGATTTAGCCTTCACAATAACTTCACAATACCTTCCAATAAATAACATTAAATCATTAATTTCGATTCTTTAACAACCATTCACGAAGTTCCATAACTCAAAACATATAACGAAATAACATTCCCAAACCATTAATAGAGCAGTAGCTATAATAGGGAACAATTTCCATTTACATAATACCACCCTTTATTTTTTATTTGTAACCTAGTATTCATGTAGTTGACAGAACCACGGCTAATCAAGCACCAGAGAGCATTTTAAACTAAGAGAGCATTCCTTAAAGCAGTAACTAAATCACATTTGACAGATTACCCTCTTTGATAAAACCATTAAGTAGGGAGTACAAAGCATACACTTCAACCGTGACCAAAATCAACAGTCGTGCATCACATTTACCACCCATCCAGGATTTCAACAACTAGCAGACTATTAATCATCGAAACACTCACGTCCTAAAATTAACATGCATCCTATAGAATACTGATCCATGAAACCACAAAATAATAAACAACAGAGAGCATCTATCAATTAAACATACAATACAGAGAGCCTTAACCACTTAGAATCCACTAAGGCATAAGGAAGACTCCATTACCTAAAGGCAAAAGCAGATCTGAGACCCTAGTGCTTCACCTCTCCTTCTTCCTCTCTCTCCCTCATTCTATTTCTCCTCACTGCCTCTCATGGCCAGCACTCTCTCTTTCAACAAGTCCTCTCTTCCTCTTTTTCTTCACTACCTCTCTTTTCTCCTCTATTTCCAAAAACCCCACTCTCTACTTCATTGATTTCCACTCGGCCATAAGAGAGTTTCCTCTCCTCTATTTTTATTCAAAAGGCACCCACTCATTCCTTTGTCAACTCTCTCGGTACTTCACTCTTCTCACACAGCTTCACATTGTGTCTTTCATTTTCTCTTCAGCTCTTCATTATTTCCTCACGACAGTGCCCCTTAAAAGTTGCATAAATCCATCCCATGTTGCCACATGTAAAGGAGAAAGACATGTAGAGAAAGCAAAGAAGAAGTCACGCCTTGAGATCATCAATTTTCGTCTCGGGGGAAGAAGCTGCAAGAGAAACTTGATTTTCGCAAAAAATAGTCACACCTATCGACATACCGATTGACATGCATAGTCGACTGATGTCTCCCGGTCTCGTGGATTTTGCGCTCGCTGCATTGGACGTTGCTGTTTTGTCAGTTTCTTTCCTCTTCTTCTTTTCATTCTTTTTATTATATTTCAAATCAATTAATCATTTTCTTTATTTAATTACTTCCTTTAATTTGTAAATCGTCACTTACTTTTAATTAATATTAAATATATTTATGTGTCAAATATACATATCGAATATTAATCAACCCAAATTTCAATTCCCGACTTATTCTGAACATCGCTTGATAATAATTGCATGTCCAATTTAAATTCCTCAATTCTGTTACCTAAATTAATTTTCATCAAATAAATCTTTAATAATTATCCAAATAATTTCATTAATCCAATTAATTTCTCAATTATCCTTACTTAATTTCATTACGGGAAATTGGAGTATTATAGATATAACTGTTAAATGTTTGTAATGATATTTGTGTGATATAATTTTTATTGGGTCATCTCAAGTATTTTTTTTATTAAATATATGTCATTTTATATATTAGTAAAATAATTTTGTTAATTAAATGACTAATTAATATATATTTTGACATTATAACAATAAATAATTATAGAATTTTAATAATTAAAATTTTAAAAATATACATTTTTTTATTATATTGTTATAAATTTGAAACATTTATATATTGTATACTTGGCTCATTAGACTGGACTTGTTAAGGTTTGTTGAGCCGACTCAGCTTAGCTCGTTTAACTCGTAGATCGCGATCTTGATCAAGTTGAAATTTTTTTTGGTCTAACTCATTAGGCTCAACTCGTTTAACTCGGTAAGTTTGGTGAGTCAAACTTTTTCAAGCTCGACCGATTCGTTTGTCATCTCTAACATGGAACAAAAGGCAAGTCTTTGAGCACAGATGTAACTAGTTTTGCAGATTAACATTAACATGGTGTTTGCACTTCATGTTCCTTCTCTTATTATGTAGTTAATTGATTATTAATTGTTTGTTTGTGATATAATAGTTTGAGATTACAACTTAGCACAATTTAACAAAAATGATTGTGGAAATAATTTGTAAAAAAAAAATTATAGTCTAATTCACACTTCTAGTGGGTTTTATCCATTGTACAGAAGATGTGAAGAAATAAACATGGAGGAAAACACTTGACAATGTCAGATGTGAAGAACTCCAACTCTTGATTTCTCCATCCATAGTCTTCTCTTCTTCTTGGGAACTCCAACTATTGATTTCTCCTTTCACAATCTTCTCTTTTTTTGTGTTCTAATTTTGTGCGATAAAAAAACTAATCTAAAGAGAACAATTTTACTGCAAAACGACAATGGCTTCTTATAGATGAAGACTTCCTAAAAGATTTGCTAGTGCTTAAGATTTTAAGTTAGATTCTATCTTTGAATTTGTAAAATTCTTCAAATTTTCAAATATTATTTTCAATTTCTTCTTACATTCTTTCTTTTTAACTTCATTTCCTTAATATTTTCCGCATTTCTAAACCACATTAAGTATCAAAATTTGTAAAATAACTTATAAATCAAAAGATTTATGTAATCATTGACATATATTTATCAAAATATAATTTCAATTCTTTTGTAATGCCAACTTGTACAGATTAGAAATATATGCTCGTAATTAACAACAATAGTTAATATAAATCATATTAAAATAACTATATTTAGTAGCACTATCAATACACAACAAACTATTGTCAATATTTTTCCAATTTATATAAAAAGGAGAAGAATTATGTATGTGTGAATTACTTTTGATTTATTTTGAGTATGCATGTCAACTAACATATTTTATTACTATTTTAAACAATACTTACTATTTTTAACTATTATTATGTGTAGTTTTCAAAACCTATAAAAGTAACATGGAGTGAGTTTGCAAAAACTAAAAATGAAAATTATTGTACCCATCAAAAGACCTATCATAGTAGCCACTAGGTTAATTGTTTCATCCATCAATGGTGATTCAAATCTTTATCCTATTTTTGTGATATAACTTGTGTTGAGTTTTTCAGTGCTCACAGTATAATATTATCTACTTTGAGTCAAATCTCATACGCGTTTATTCTTGGAGTTAGCCCAAAATGCATTATACTATGTATGGATGATAATTTTACTTATAAACCATTCACTTTTTTACTCTTCCAAGTAATGTGAGATTGTACACCCCTACTGGTATGAGTTGAACTCTCACAATCAACAACATCTTGAGTCATCATTGCCTTCACAGGGCGGGCTGCCACATCTTGTCTGTATTTTTCTAACGTACGATTTCCTATGTTGTAAGGCTGCTGAAAATTCAAAGACTATTGTTGAATTGCTTCAAAGTTTCTTGATCGAAAGGGAGTGTCTGCCTAACTACCTTTGAACAAAAAATTTATTAAACTAATCGTATTTTTTATGTCATAAACACACTGAATAATAGCTAAATAGTTAAATAAAATGCTTACTACAATGAGAAATACTGTAACTAATTTATTGTTAAATTAGAATATCTCTCTCTGGACTCGTACAGTGTAATTTATTGTTAAATTAGAATATCCCTAGTTATGGTATTTGCGAGTGAAGGGGGAATTCTCCCAAAAATACCCTCCAATCATTTCCCCAATTTTAAGAATGCCATCTCCTAGGTCCTCAACCTTCTGTTTTCACTCTTCCCTAGTGACAAATCTCTTCCTCCCCATCAACGTTGTTTCGAGACAATTTAGATTAGAGACTCAGCAATTGAGTCGTTGTTGCCGTGGTAAGCCACCTTCTCCTTCTATTTTGGATTTTTATTCTTTAGTTGAGTTTCTAAAACTTTGGTTTCTACTTTTTGGAAGAAATTGTCTGATATCAATTGGGGAAATAACATTGAATTTCATAGTGAAAAATTGTAACTTTTGTGGTCAGAAAACCAGAGAGTGTAGAAGGTAAAATCCAAACTCTCACCTTGATTTTGTTTTGATTACTGATACTTTGGTCTATATACTGGATGCTGAAATTGGATTTTCAATTATGTTGTTGTGGTGGGATGATCAGACGAAACTTGACAATAATATTGCGTGGGCTTCGTCTGCGTTGGATTGCCAAGAAGCGACTCAGTGAACGTATATTGAAACGATTGGACGGTGTGTCAAAAGGCTTGGGAACGTAGGCGTTCCATGATGAGACGATGTGTCAAAAGGCTTGGGAACGTATGTAAACAGAAAAGAAATAAAAACAAAAGGAAAGACAAGTAAAGAAAATAATATGAAAAGAGAAACAGATACGGATACGAGAACGAGAACAGAAACGGATATGGAAACAGTACGAGCACATATATCGATATGGAAATGGGAACAGAAACAGAAACAGAAACGGAAACGAGTTTCTAGAAATAGAAACAGATACATATACAAATACGAAAACGTGTACGATCACAGGTACCGAAACAGATATAAAAATTGGAACAAAAAGCAGAAACAAGAATAGAAACATAAACAAAAAGAAAGTATGAAAGTGTGAAAAAATAAAAGATAAAATAAAGAAAATGCATACAATTTTAAAGTGGCACAGCATGTGCATCTTGCATTTAAGTTCTATCACTTACTAAGTGTTAAACTTATAGTTTATACCTTGCGATGTAGGTACAAGCACGAGAGAAAATGACGAACAGATTAAGGAGTAGCTGATGAAGGATTTGCATGAGCGAGTCTTGTGGCTGGCTAGGCTAATGGTATTAAAGATAAAAGAATTTTGTAAACATAATATAAATAGTTGTTATTCTTTAAATGAATGATTTATGCTCCCACTATGAAACGATTTAAAGTCTTCTTCTATAAATTAAGAAAAAGAATTTTATAAATAAAGTCTTCCGTTGTTAATAAAGATTTAAATAACGAGTTTTAAGTAAAAATTTTTAACGATCAGATTTTAAGAAAAGAACTCTGATTTCAAGGTTTCAATAAAGATTTAAGTTGTTTTATAAAAGTTTTAAATTTCACATGATTTTTAAAGATAATAAAAATCGGGTCGTTACACGTTAACGAAATTGTGGCGTTAGCGTCGACAGATTTTAACGGGAAACGTGATAGTAAGGTGGCCGACGTTCTTTTTCCATATCTCTGCAAATTTTCTCCAGAGTTTGACTTGTCGTTAATCTAAAACTATAAGGTATGTAGTGTTAATTTTGTAAAAATATTATATGACATTATCAATGTTCCAAGATTTATTTGCCATCCATAATATTTTTATGGATTGAAAATGAAGAAAAGAGTTGGAATGTATATGAAATCAAAGATAGTCAAGAATTCACATTGACGTTAACTTTTGCGTAATAGAACTTTTTGAAGTTAAACATGTTTTTGTGTGTTGTTGTGTCAAATACTAGTGTTTTGTTTTAAAAAAGTATTAAGCAATACATAAAAATAAAGGTGTGGCAAAATGAAATCAATCAAACTAGTGGAACCTAACTTAATCCATTTCCTACAATTTTAAAGGCATGTTCTCAGTAGTTGAGGTTGGGAATTGGGATTAAATGGATTGGCTCCAACCAATTCAACTCAATCTCCTCAATTTTAACATTAATTTCATCCCAATCTCATCCAAAACTAAACATATATATATATATATATATATATTGTTAATAAAATTAATTTTTATTTTATCTAAAACTATAATCCAATTTATTCAGCGTCTGATAGGATTAAAATGTGTATGAGAATCACGTTCTTCGCTTCCAAAACCTGGCTTATCATTTGATGACACGTGCACAGGTAAAACCACTGTGTTTTTCTATCGCCCTTTCTCTCTCTGGGACTGGGAGAGACAAAGCGGGTTGGCTCTGTTGTGCCACTCTTTCTCTCTCTCCCCCGCGGATTATATTCGACGCCATCATAGCGTCTGAGTCATACCCTAGAGATATATTTGTTTGCTGTTTTTAATCTTCGAGGTTATGTTTGGGTGTGAGATTTAGATATACTTCACAGAATTTCTGGTGGAAAATTAGGGGAGGGGGGAAGCAAGATATGCAGAGGGAAAGAGGGGGAGGTGCGTCTAAGTTGGATGTGGGTCACATCGATCGGAAGCGCTTCAACGAGGCTCTTGATAAGAGACTCTACAGATCCTCCGCCTCCGCTTCTCGAACCACGGCCATCGCCGACGATATGACGACCCCGCCGTTGACTGGGAAACCTTCATCTGATCATAGAGACTCACGCCCTCCTTCCCTCAACAAGCCCACCCAATCTAATGGTATCTCTCGCTTTCTCTCTCACGCATTTTTGCAAGCTTGCAGTTGTTTTAAGTTTCTTCAAAGATGAATTGATTTGTATGGTCTCCTCCGTATGATTGTTATGTCTATTCTTGTTAGGCATATATTTCTCCTCTGAGTTTTTTCCCCTTTCCCCTTTTAGTGTTTGTGAATGGCGGATCTTCCTTTGTTATTTCTTATTTTTGTGTTTCATTGGAGATAGATATAAACAATGAATCTGAGTTGTACCAGCAGAAAAATTGGGAAGATGAAGATGGCCTGTTCTTTCATTTTTACCGATGCTAATTGAACTTTCACTTTTTTAGACTGTCATTTGTTTTCTGACTCCTTATGCATGTGTGAACTATCCATTTAAGAAGAGTGATTTAAGAAACTGAAGTGAAGTCTTTATTTGACTTTCGATTGTGAGTACTCATGTTTTGGTCTGATAGTTATGGGATCTCAATTGAGAGGTGATTTGCTAAAATGAAACTCAAAAGATGTAAATTTAAGGGCAAAAGTCCATGCCCTTGTGGTAGATGTCCATATATTTTTGTGCTCGTTTTAGAATCAGGAAAGTTACCTGGCTTTTGTAGAATTGAAGGATGTATTTTCCAAAAGTTTAAGAGATTTATGGTTGCTATCCAGAGGCAGTAAAATCTATGGAGAAGCTTCTGATAGTGGAGAAAAAAGAGATGCTGTTGCAGGATGATTCTATCTTACAATTTGCAAAGAGTAGTCAGCTTTAAATGGAATCCAACCTGTGTCATAGAATTTTGCTTGTAGTGACTTAAGTGTTACGCTTCATTTTATTACAAAAGGCTTATTCAACTATTATTAACTTAACATGCCTTCAATTTATGTGACTGAATTTTATTCTTTTATTTTTATTTGTAGAGGAATCTGAAACTGACAGTGAGGCGTCAGATATTAGTGGTTCAGACGGGGATGATACGTCTTGGATAGCTTGGTTTTGCAATCTACGAGGAAATGAGTTCTTTTGTGAAGTAGATGATGATTACATACAGGATGATTTTAACCTTTGTGGGTTAAGCAATCAAGTTCCATACTATGATTATGCCCTCGATTTGATTCTGGATGTTGAATCTTCTAATGGTAAGAGTTTTCATTTTGTAAGTGGCCTTTTACATATATGTTTCCCTAGATGATGAATTTTACTTCAATTGCTTTCTTTTTTGAAGAGGAGTTGGAAGGTTAAAAAAGCCAAAAGCCATCTATTAAGCTGATTCATACAAAGTGACTTATAAAGCAAAAAACAAGGAATACCCTTTAACATTCAACAATCTAAAAGGCAATTTACACATATATTTTGTATTTTTTTGTTAGTTTATGTGTTGTCTAAAATTGTGCAGATGACATCAGCTGGAAGGAAATTGTTGTAAATTAGGTGTTTTCTAGTTGGGTGGAGTATCTCTACCACCAACAACTTGTAACTTTTTTTATTTTTAACACAAAGCTTCTTATGAAAAAAAATGTGTAGGTGACATGATTACAGAGAAACAAAATGAATTAGTTGAATCTGCAGCAGAGATGCTCTATGGTCTGATTCATGCTCGATACATATTGACTAGCAAAGGAATGGTCACAATGGTGAGAATTTGATCTTTCTTGTACTTGAACAAATTGTTTTTCTTCTTGCTCAATGAGAATAACCACGTGGAATGGCCTTTTTAGTTGGACAAGTACAAAAATTATGACTTTGGAAGATGCCCGAGAGTCTATTGCTGTGGACAACCCTGTCTTCCTATCGGCCAATCAGACATTCCCCGCTCGAGCACGATAAAGATATACTGTCCTAGATGTGAAGATATTTACTACCCAAGATCCAAGTATCAAGGCAGTATCCTTTTTTTGTGAACAAAATTTGCATCTTTTTTGCATTTGTGTGTATATATTGGCATAGAATTATATGTGAAGAAAAAGTAAGAAGCTTGTTGACAAGTATCCAAATATCATTCATAAGAAAAAAACCAAACTCTTTCTAGAGAATCTTTCACACAAACTTAGTTTTTACATAATAGACTTCTTGCCTTCCCCTTCCCTGATCGAAACAACCCAACCACATGTAAACTACCCTAAACACAACTGCGCACACCTAATTAACCAATTAAAATACAATAAAATTAACTTAAAATACACAATAACAGCCTAGTGCTGTAGCGCTGATATACAGTGCTACGGCGCTACAAATCTGTGCGATGTCAAAGAGACTCAGAGCTATAGTGCTGCCTTTTGGGAATGGAGCGCTCCAATGCATATAACCAGGCGCTGTAGTGCCGCCATGGCTGCTCCCTCCATTTCATCTTCTCACGCCAAGTGTTGTTGCTTTTCTTCTTCTTTCATAGGTCAATCTGATTGGAGGCCTATCACTTGGGAATGGATTGCAGTAGCATGAGATACGGTATGTTTGAAAACGTAATTATTGACGGGTATTTTGTTGTGATGAAAAGGCTCGTCTCATTATTTTGTGCATAGTACTTCTTGATCTAGAAACCCTTTTCAATTGATAAGTCTTGTTCTTTCAATCCGCAAAATGGTTTTTAATTTGTAATGTTTTGCACTCTTGGATTGATATATGTGTCTGTGTTTGAAACTCTCCTCGTATGCAAGCTTTGTGATAAAATGCAGCTTTCCTCAACTCGCCATAGACATTGATGGAGCCTACTTTGGTTCTACATTTCCGCACCTCTTCTTGATGACTTACGGCCACCTCAAGCCACAAAATCCTTCACAGAGCTACGTTCCAAGAATGTTCGGATTCAAAATTCACCAACCATAAAGCTTAATAAAGAAGCTTTTGGTTTTGGCTGAGCTTTGGGCTCAATCTACAATGGGACAACAGCCATTAAGAATTCTATAAAACAAGCTGAAGGCCATCCAAAGAGGCAGAACTGATGACTATCTCTAAGTTGAGTAAGTTCTTCCATATTCTAGATCAGACTATCCTTGTTTTTCTTGAAATTTCAGTTCATCCCGTAGTATTATTTTCTTAGGTTGAATCATTGAGAAACAGAGATGGCTTTTAAATTTCTTTATTCTCGGGTAGTGCGACTGATATTTTGTGTTACTAGCCTATGAAGCTAAAGATTTTCCTCGTCCTAGACATCCCATCCATGGTCATTGGCCATGTACATTTGGTTTTGGAAATTTCGAATGCATTTTAGTTGAATTGGTCTGCATGGCATATGCATGAATTGGTGTGTATGTATGACAAGGTGAAATGTAGAAATTTTGATAATTACTTGTGCGCACCGACTGAGATTCCTTACCTTGCTGCAAAATGAGAAATTAAGCCCTGAAGATGTGTTTGGATTACTTTGTTGTTTTTTTGAAATTTGTTCAATTTAAACTTTGAATTTTTCTCAACAAAATAAACTTTGAATTCTGTGTTGTGAACAAAGGAACGAGACCTTGCTTTTGGAAACCAAATCCAAACCCCAACTGAATTCATTTTACAACTTTCCTCGATTGAGTTTTGTATTGGTTTTTAGGATTCTGCTGCTTGCTTATAATTAATTGGTTTAGGTGTGTATTTTAACTCGATTTGAGCTGGTTTACTTTTGTTTTTTGTAATTTTTAAAATTAAAATTACAAAAATATATTTGTTTAATTCTGATATATTTTTGAAATCAAGATTTAAATTTTATTTTGTTTAAAAACAATTCTGAGTGAGTTCGGACCTTGTAATGTGAATTCGGTAAATATTAAGAATTGAGATTTGAGATAATATAATATAATATAATGAAGTGAAGCGAGAACAACATGTATATGATGAGTATGTATTTCTGTAATGAAATTTATTAGACACTCAAAAATAATATCATCTTACCTAGTCTCTGTGCATTTCTATTCTTGGTAAATGATTTGTATTTCTGTTATATCTTGTTTTACGAATTCTTTTTAAATGATTTTATAAAACCCTGTTTAACTTGATTTTGAAAATTTTTATGATTTGTCTTTACAAATACAAATACAAATACAAATGCAAATACAAATATAACAAGTTCATTCATTTTATTTCATTAATACAAACAAACAAACACACATTAAGATAATATAACTACAATCCCCCTATCTTACATAACAATGTCTTGAAATAGTCATAATTAACACCTAAACTTATTTTCAAATTATTTTATACAAGAACAAAAAATAACCTATGGTCAAATTGCCAAACAATGCAAATGCTCAACATATCTACGCTTTGTCAAATGCATCTTTGATTTCATCAGTCAAAAACTCTCTCACTAGAATTAAAGATCTCACCTACATCATAAGATTTAACTATTGAGTCTAATACTTAGTAAAAAATATAATAATGATATGCTCGTGTGATGCAATTTCATAACACACATACATTTTCAGTTTTAGTCTTTCTAGTTTTTTGTTTCTTTCACTTATCCATTCAGACGCAAAGATACTATCCCATAAGTGTAAGTGACATCTATTGATCCATTTAGAGCAGTCAACTCAAACCTTGTATCTTTACAACGTATATATTCGTTTATTCACTATGTTTTCCCCTCTTAAAACATGACACATAATTCTATTTACAGGGGACTCATCATATTTCTGGTCAATCGTTCATAAGTTTCGATCGATCGCACAATAACCCGATGTTTCTACATTTTCAATTTTTGCCTTATACTGGTCGACCGCCATGAGTTCTAGTTAACAACACCATTACTTTTCAAAGGGATGCAAGACGTTCGCAGCAGATGCTCACAAGTTCATGAAAGGTAGTCGAGGCAATCGCAATATAATATTCCGTTGACTACAAAACTACCAAAGACTAAACATTCTAAATTGTCTTTGGCTTTGTACACTAAGCACAGGTCGACCGCAATACTACCTGAGACTAATACTTTCTTTACTGTCTTTGGAACCGTCGGTTGCACACTCAACACCGGTTGACCACAATGTGACGACAGAGCAAGTCCAAATCTCTGACGTGCAATCCGATCATCCGCAACTATTTCGTGAGCGTTCGCAACATTGCCAAAATTTCACATCCCCATAATCCACATTCCATAAACAATAAAAACAATCATCCTTCATATTCTCAAACAAACCATTATATTTTAAAATATTCATCCATATTAATACATAATCATTGAATATAGTTACTACATAATTCACACACGGTAATAAAACTTTCTGCTATTACAATTTATGGCTTTAATTATTTGAAAATTATAAAACTTTTAACTATTACTTATAGAATTTATTTAAATTATTACTCTTTAAATTTTATCATATTATTACATCCTAATAAATAATCACAGAGGTTTCATGAATTTAAAAAACAAATAAAATGTACGCTTAAAGAAACAGAATCGAAAAATTTACTTATTTATATTGTGATGACGTTTGCTGATCATAAAATATCCCAATAGCTTTCCACTTTCATGGCATTCACCTCTATTACAAAGGTATATGTAAGCTTACACATGAAAGTTTAAATTCTTGCCAGCTTACTCCTTTGACAAAAACTACTTTGTAACGCATTAATAACACATTCAACACTAGCATAAATCTTGATAGGGAAAATGACAAATTAACCATCGTGGTTTGTGATCAATGATAAGTCAACTATTATCCTTTATTTTTTAACAAATTAACCATTGATGTATGAAAAAATGACAAAGTAAATATCGCTGTCACATTCGCCGTTAAGAAGCTGACAGGGCGCCGTGGCAGTTCGTAGACAAAACACCATGGCGCTGTGGTTTTCCAAAAAAAACAAAGACCAAATTTGGCCTGCACGCCACTGTGTCTCAAGACACCGCGGTCTCTTGAGACACACGGTGTCTTGAGACACTGCATCTCTTGAGACGCCGCTGCGGACTGTGAAATAGCCATGCATGAAAAACAGAGATTTTCATGGGACTGTGAAGTAGCCATGCATGAAATACAGAGAGTCCCTATGTATATGTTTTACGAATCCAATGTTTTTATTAGATTTTTGACATCTTCAACTTCAAAAGACCATAACTTTGGCTACAGATGTCGGAATCAGCTGCAGAAGGTATCAAATTGAAGCTCTCTCAGAGATCTACAACTTATCATTTGGTTTACCCCATGACCCCCCTTTCTTGGCCCCAAAATCACGCATTTAAGCCCTCAATTTTGCGATAAAAAATATTTCCAGTAACAAACCACGAGACGCCGCTGCGGCGTTCTGATGGACGCCGCTGCGGCGTCTCGGGAAATCACAGTGTCTCAGCAACGTCTTGACGCCGCGACATCTAGGCTAAATTTAGCATTCTTTCCACGGACCGCTGTGGCTTCAGATCAGCTTGTTAACGGCAAACGTGACAGCGATGTTTGCTTTGTCATTTTTCCATACGTCAGTGGTTAATTTGTTAGAAAATAAAGGATAGTGGTTGACTTGTCATTGATCGCAAACCACGATGGTTAATTTGTCATTTTCCCATTTTGATATCTAACAAGTTGTCTTGTTACAAGTCACCTATTACTCTTAGCAATTTTGGTCACTTTCTAGCATCGTTCTTAGTCCAAGATGAAATTTTCTATTTTCTTCATGACTTCGGATTTTGAAAAAATATGTTAAGTAGTGATAGCACTTCAACTTACTAAGTTGGATTCCACTCAATATTTGGGTTTGATTCTATGTAGTTCTCATTGTGGGTTTAATTTACATTAATCTCGCTAGTCTTAGCTTTGAGTAAATTGAAGTTTGCTATGAAATCTTTACTTGATTCTGTTTTCATCCTCTACACTCTACTGTGAATGTGTTGTCTCTTATCTACATGTTGCAAGGCCTTGTATGGATTGAAGCCCTTCCCAACAAGAAAAAAAAATCATGGATATAAAATAAATTCACTTTCAAATCAAAGTACAATGAGTTTTGTGACTTAAACAATAATATAAAAAATCCTAATAATGAATATAGGCCAAACCTTACCAAACTTTATATTTAATGTTTATGAGTAGTTAGTTTTGTGCAAGTTTATCAATTTGTTTATTCAATATTGTACTTAATATGGTAAAGGAGCAATTGTTTCAATCATAAATTATTTTTCATACGTGTCGAACGATAATTTGAATTTGAGAACTTGTGTTGAATAATGTGAGGTTGTTAGGTTAATACATAAAGTTAGTATTTTTATTCAATCACTATCAACATATAAAATTGTATCACATAACTCTAGTAGAATTCATATTAATCTTTTATTATATCTTTGTATAGACAAGAATAAAAAAAATAACATAGTAGATCAACATTTTATTGTGTTATACATTAAATTCTGAGTTAGCTAATTGATATTGTTGTAGCATGGCTATGACACGTAAAAAGAAAAGTATAAAGGACAGAAAATTGAATTTCAATCGTTTTTCTTATAAATTTATCTCCTTTGTTTAATTGCTTCCTTTTACTTTTAAGTTATTAACATTTTCACTCATAAAAACTATATCTTTTGATCCATCTTATAGTAGAAGTTTAAGTTAATTTTATGAACATTTTTTTATTATTTGTTCCCTATAGATATGATATCCGATCTTTTATCGTTGTATTACTTGTTACGGTAGTGTGTACTTGCACATGAGCATATTTCTCACAACATAATCAATACTCTCAAATTCATTCAACACATAACTAATTGACATTGTTTCATTGTGAAGCTTTAACCTTCTTCTTGGATTTGCTTTTAGTGATAAATCTCTGACGTGAAGCTAAAACTAGTGACTATATGGTGATGACAACATGTTGAACATATATACTAGATTGACATATCAGCTTTGATATGTCAAGCTACAAACTTTGTTCTCAACGTGACACAACGTGTGAAAAATGTATTCTCTTTGTGCCTCATCATTATCCTATGTGATTTGCATATTTAAAGTCCTCCTTGTGACCAAAAAATCCCCTTTTCCTGGGTCTTCTACTTCCCCCATGACTTCGGATCAAGAACCAAATCAAACAAGATAATGTTAGCGAAAACAATAATGAAGTAAGGACATTTCCTCTCCTTCACGTGTTTTCACTCGATTCAATGTTCACTGCACTCGTGTTTGCACTCAAATGGCTTTTATATAATAAGCTCACACTCTGACTTTTACCACTCTTTCTTCCCTTTTTTGGCTCTTTACTCAAAACTCAATCAAAGAAAAAAGGTAAATTTTCAATCAAGCATAAACCACAAAAAATCAAACTTTTTTCAAACTTTAAATTCAACTTTTCAAGTTTTGATTAAAAATCAAGCCACTCAAACCACTTATTGTGATTAAGTAGCCTAAGAAGAAAATACCTTGAATTTTGAATAAGGTATAAAAGAATTTTCCCAAAAAGAAAAATTTTTCTCGAAAATTTCTGAAAACTAATAGAAATATATTGGAGATTAAATGTTTGAGTTGAACTCTTTGAGATGAGAACAAAGATGATTTTTGATTTTCAATATACTTTTTGTAGAATAAAAAGCTCACTTTTTTTTTAAAATAAAAATCACACTTTTTTTTTTCTTTTTGTAGAAGATAATCGAAAAGGACAAGTTTTTTTTTGTTGTATGTTCGTAAGGATCAAGCATTTTGATAGATGAAGAGAAACCAAAATCTTTTTTGATATTTTTGAATTTAAAGATAAAACCTTGAATCGTTCGAGTCAAAGCTCTGATACCAACTGATGCGAACCTAGGGTATTAAGGAACCCTAGAACCAACAATGTACGTAGAATGTAATGGATCATCTCACGAATTCAAGATCAAAGACAGGAACTCGACCCTAGCCAAACCTGTTGACTAGAACATGAGTTATCCGATGAGAAGCTTGACCTTAACCAAACTCTTTAGTTGAACCAAAGCTATCAAAAGATTCGATCTTTCAAGATTACACTTGAAGAGATCAAGTTCTTCACAAGGAACTCAAGAGAAGAAATTCTCCCCAAAATAAAAAGCTCTCAATTTCAATTTTGTCAAAAAGTTCCAATCCTTGTTCTCTAAGATGCTTTTATAGGAAAAGATTAAAGCAAATCTAACCCTAATAAAATAAGGAAAAACTAATTCAAAATAATTTAGAAAAACTACGTTGAAATCAAATTTAGAAGAATCAGCTTGCTGGGCATGCGGAAAGGCCAGCTGGCGCGCGTGGAGGACTGCTTGGCTGGGGCGCATAGGCTATAGGTGCATGCGGGTGGGTTGCTAGGTAGGCGCATTGGGCTGCAGACAAACGGATGATGAGGCATGATGTTGGAAAGACTACTGGGCTGAGCGGAATGGGCTACAGGAGGCACGTTTTCGGAAAGGAATGTTGGGCTTCAGACGTTGGGCTGCAGGAGGTGCCTTGTTAGAAAGATGCGTGGGTCGGATGTGTTGGGCTAAGAATAGGCACGCTATCGAAAAGAGGCGCAAGTTTGCGAGCGAGTTGGTCAAGCATGACCCCTGAAGAATGCACGGCGCTGTCGAAATGAGACGCTGGGTTGCATGGTTGTCGGAACGACCACACGCACTGTTAGAATGAAGTAGTGGGTTGTGTTGCTGCTGGGCACACTGCGCGGGCCAAACTATCTATATGCGCGCACTGCATGTAACATCCCGTTTCTTCTTTTAATTTAAAAATCACGATTTCAGAAAAAAATTTTCTTTTAAATCCACAGCGGAAGACTTTTCATTTGAAAACTAATTTAAATAAGAATTTCACAAAGAAATTCCTTTTTGTTAAATCATTTATTACTTAAAATATTTCGTACTGTAAAACCTTAAAACATTGCAATAGCGGAAGACTTGTATTTCGAATACTTAAAGAATTTAACATCATTTGAAAATATAACAAAACATCATAACAAGTTATTCTTTTCAAACATTACATTTCTTCTTTAAACCTTTTAGCCTAACCAGCCTCCAAGCCCGCAACGCATAAATACATCATCAACTGCTACTATCTTTAATCATTTGCATACCTACATCACAGGAGGAATAATGAGCCTATTGCCCAGTATGGAGTATAAAAGTAAAACATGCTTATACAATACTATTCAAACACATAGTTTTTTTGTTTCATTTATTTGACTTTTACCATTGCGTTTTTCTTTCACTGTTGAGTTTTCCTTTATCCGTTTTTCCTTTAAACATTTCTTTGAGTGAGAGCAACCTCTTCAGTTTCTGAACTCATCCAAATGAGTTCATTTTTGGTAAGCAACTATGGCATCAAGCGAAAGCTATGCTAGCGTTTGTACACATCAATGTACAACAATCGGTTCCGACATCAATCGAGAATGCACTAGCAGCCATGCGTATCAATGCTAATGGCCTCTCTTACCATTAGCTGGTCTGTTTCAACATCAATCGAGAACAAACACTTCTTATTCTTTTACTTAATTATCATTTGTTGTTATTCATTTTGTGCTTCGTTCCCATGTGAGAGCAACCTCTTAAGTCTCCGAACTCTTGTAGAAACTATTCCTTTACGTTTACATTTATTCGCAATTCATTTACGTTTGTACTTTCGTGTGCATTAGGAACAATGATGCAAGCATACAATTCTATCTATCGTGTCTATTATCGTAATATCATAATGTGCACCATATCCTAATTAAAGAACTGAATGTAATAAACATATAAGCAATCATTCAACGATACATTTCCAATATAACGTAAGCTATGCATTTAATAAACAAACATCAAACAAACACCCCCTAATTCGCGTGATGTATGCCCTTTCGATCAAAACACATACAATACTACATACCTGAGGTCCTTAGCTTTAACAAGTTAATGCTTTAAGATTCTTTCACGAAACCTATAATTATTAACACATAAAATTTTTAATAATTAATTATTGATAATAATTCCCGTAACACCAACTATCAAAGAACCTTATTTCCAACAATTGATCACTTTATCCAACAACTACAAACTTTAATCTAATAATTACTTCTTTCCAAAATCCCACATAATAAATCCAATAGCATGGACAATTTCTCTATTCATTAACCAACTTAGTAACCAAGCATACATAAACAAATTGAATATAACAACTCATGCTCATAGTGTGATATTCCTAATCCAAAACATATACTTTTATTAAAACCAATAATCGCCTCAACAGATTCCTCATAATAACACATACCTCCTTTCCTCACGATAATCTGTTGTTCTAATAGTATTTCACTTCCAAAACCATGCAACCCCTTGAATCCACTTCTGTCATGCACAACTCAATCACTGACCTTCACTCTCTCTCTCACAAAACCTCCAGAACTTCAACCTTCGATGCCTCACAAGCTCCTCTCAATTTTGGCAGGATAACTCCACTGTTTCCTCCTCACTTCGGCAAAGTTTCTCCCTATTTTTTTACTTCCTTCCAAAACTCCACAGCCCTCACCTCTATTTATAGATAAATTCTCAAACTCTCCTTCATTAAACATTGAAGACGGAAGGTCAAGGTTTAAACCATCAATGTCCAATAACTCATCCATTATTCATCAACCTTCCGACGTCCAAACGTCCAAAATGCCTAACCATCTAACTTCAGATGCATTGAACGCCATTAACATGTAACCCTTGATGTCCCAACGCATGCAACATCCAGACATTCAGACGACGCCTCACTTCTTCTTCTAGGTGTTCCAGACTCTCAGTTTATCCTTTAATAAATGGCAGTCGACAAGTTTTTAAGAAGGATGATCGACCACAGTTTAGAAAATCATCTGCCAATCAATGCATCAAATATACAGTTGATCACTTTAAGCCGAACGTCCGCCAACATTGACCAGAGTTCTCTTTCTCCAGAAAATGGTTTCCTTCACGTTATAACATTATTTATTCTTTCATAACATTAAAGTTTGATTTGACCAAGAAACCCACTTCATACGCATTCCATACCGATTTCTCATACCCACTTCATACTAGAGATGTTAAACGAGCCGGCCGAGCCGGGCCGAGCCTGGGAAGGCCTGGCTCATCGAGCCTAGCGAGCCTAACAAGCCTAGCCTAATGAGCCTGGTAAGCCTAACGAGCCGACCCTAAAAAATTTTCAATCCGAGCTGGCTCACGAGCCACAAGCCTAACGAGGCGGCCCAACAAGCCTAACGAGCCGAGTGTAACGAGCCCAACATACATAAATAAAATTATTTTAAATAAATATGTTATATATATATATTTTTTAATTTTAGTTATTAAAAGTATAATAAATATGTTATATATATATTTTAAATTTTAATTATATTTTGATGATGATTAATATTATTGGATTTAATAAGTCGTTTATTTGTTGAATTTATATTACGCAAACATTATCAATTAATAATATGTTATATTATTATTTGTTTACAATAAAAATACTTGAGACAAATATATAAAAAAATCATTCATTATCAATTTGACACTTGCATCACTATAAATTAGATACATCCCAACTAGGTTGGCACCCATCTAATTGTCAATCATGTGCAAAATGTCAAATAAAATTACAAGTTAAAAAATACTTTAAAATTCAAATTACAAATTACAATACATCCAAATTTAAATGAAAATCTAATCTTCAACGTCCAAAATTTTGAAATCTTCTAGTATTTCGTCCTCTCGTTGTTGATTTCTCGTAATTGCGTCGTTCCAATCCTTCATGCAAATGAGTGCCTCCACTAGGTTGGGTGCAAGTCTTCCTCGGCGTTCATCGTACACACCTCCATCTATACTAAAAGCAGAATCCGATGCTACGGTAGAGACCGGAGGTGTTAGTAGATCACGTGCCATTATAGAAAGAATAGGATGTGTAGTGTAAAATTTTTTCCACCAATCTAAAATATCAAAGTTCTCATCGCGAGAAAATTGATATCGACTCTCAAAATAAATATCTAGTTCATTTCGCATAGAACTAGAATCAACATCCGTTTCTAATTCATTCTATATACCATAAATACTATATTGTGGAGCTAAGCTACCACCACCACTAGTAGAACTAGCATGTGAAGAAGGACGTGCACGACTAAAATTAGAATATTTACTTTCATAAGAAGAATATAAACTAGTGATTCCATAAGATATTTGATCAAGAGAAAGTAAAGGAGTAGTACATAAATTACTAGAAATTCTATTAATCATGAGTTTCACTCCTTTTAATTTATACCTAGGATCCATAATGCATACATAACAAAAAATAAGAGGAATGTCAAGCCATTATTTTTTAAATTTTGTTTCCATTTTACAAAGTATATTTTTAAATTTATCTATTTGTCTATATAGTGCAAAATTACCAGTTAAATTTACAAAAATTGGGAGAACAAGATGAGAAGTGTGATAATAAATTCCCGAACATTCATTTGTAGCATCATAAAATGGTTTTAAAAGATCAAGAAATGTATTAGCTATATCACAACTAGATTTATTAAGATCAATACTTTGTGTTTTTTCATTAATAAAAGCACAAATAACTTGTCAATATGGTTTAAGATTTTCCAACATTAAGTAAGTCGAATTCCACCTATTATCTACATCGATTTTTAATTTTCTTGGTTTAAGTTGGGCGGCTTTACAAAAATCTCTATATTCTTTTTGCCTTGAAGTAGATCCAATGATATAAGAAATTGCGGATCTAATTATTTCAATATGAGATGAAATAAATGTCATACCATCTTTAACAACTAAATACACATCTCATATGAAAAAGAGAATCGTGAGTAGTATCTAATTGAAAGTAATTTTTAAAATGAAAAATAGCAACATCGTTAGCAATAGCATTATGAAAAGTTATGCTAAATAGTCTATCTTTAATAGAATATTCTTGCAATATTGTTACAATATATTTATAAATAGTAATACTGGTGTGAGGATATTCACAATTTTCAAATCCTAAAATTCTTTTATTTAATTGCCAAGATTCGTCAATATAATGAGAAGTTACAACAATATAGCCTATATTATTACGTGCACTCCATAAATCAGAGGTAATACAAATAGACATTGAAGGGGGAGCGTTTGAAAAAAAATGAAAGTAGTTCATTTTTCATATCATTAAATATTTTAATAATATCATTTCTAGTTGTACTTTTAGGAACACGTTTAAAATTAGGAGTAGCATACTCTGTAACATCCCGATATTTTTAATCATCGGGATATTACAGAACGTGTTCTGAGCGTTAAGTCTAAGGGTATTTGCCATGCGATGTAATGGTGATGATAGGGTAGTTAGGATATTACATTTCGCATGGTTACGTGTTATTTAATGACATGTAATAGGGGGAAGTGTTACGGGATAGAAGTTAGACGAGAAAATGTGAGGAAAGTGCTGATTATGCACTTTGGGATGACTCGAGACGCCGTTTTCACGTCCTCAAAGTCGTCCCCTTCCTCTATTGAAGCTTCGGACGAGACTGTGGACACGGCTAAGTGCATGTGGACGCCAATAGTCACGTTCGAATTGAATCTGTCCAGAACTGGACAGATTCGAACGTTCGCGTATGAGTGCGGACGAGGTGGAGTCTCATCCGCATCGAATCTGTCTGATTTTAGGGACAATTCAGACGACGGGGACGACAAGTGCGGATGCCATATCGCGTCCGCAAGTGACATGCAGAAAGGACTAGGACGCATTTTCCTGTCCAAGTCCTCAGGTTTTGCCTGCAAAATATGCTGTTGCGGACGAACGCGGACGCAAAGAAGTCGTCTGCACCAGTTCGAATCATCGCAGAACTGCGATTTTAGAGATTTAAATCAGAATAAAAATGACGTTTAGCCAATCAAAACAGGATTCCCCCGACACCAAATCACCCTAGAGCACAGGAGCCGACCAGCAGGAGCTACCTCCCACCTCTCCCTGCCCTTCCAGGTACGGTTGTCCCCTCCTCCCTTAGGGTTAAACCATTCCCTCCATCCTCCCAGCCTTCATTCTCCTGCGTACGAATTCCAGAGAGCGAGAGAAATTGTGAGGGAGTGACCTACGAGAGAGAAGCCCTTGGGAGAGTTCCACTGAGTAAGGGGAGTTATGGAGAGCTTCTATCCTTACTAGAGCTGCTGGAAGCTGAATGTGGGGCTACTGGAGTTGCTGAGGGGTTACTGTTCATGTTTGGCTCTTCCATATTGGTAAAAACTTGGGTGTGTCCTTGGCTTGAGGAAGCCCTACACCAAGTAACGGGTGCGTGGGTGTGTCTTGGATTGATAGTGTAAAATGCTAGGTTTATGTGTTGCTCTGTAATAATTTATAGGCTTGGTTGTGATTTTTTTTCTATGCTTGGATATTCTGTATATCTCTATGTTTGGCTGTTCATGTGTGTTTATATGTTTATTTGCTGTGTTTATAAGCTTGGGATACTTTGTATATTGCTAGGCTTGGTTGTTCACATATGTTGAAATCTTGGTTGTTTACTGCTTGTTAGTAATGCATTGTTAGTTCTGTGAGATATTTGTTAGTAGTTCTCCATTTAAATGATGTTGTTAGTTTGTTATCTGTTAGTTCTCTATTAAATAATGTTGTTTATTTTCTAATCGAAAGTACGATCTCGTCTTCTCGTTCTAATGCTCTCGCTGCTGTTTATCATCTAGTTAAAAGCATGGTTTCGCCACTTCATTTCGATGTTCCGGTTGTTGTTTGTTACTTAGTTTAAAGCATGATTTTGTCGTTTCGTGTCAATATTCTCACTGCTGTTCGTTATCTAGTTAATAGCATGATCCCGTCATTTTATTTTGATGTTTTCGCTGCTGTAATTTAGTCGTTAAAACGCACGTATTGGCTATTCCGCTTTGCTGTTTTCGCTGCTGTAATTTAGTCGTTAAAAATGCATATGTTGGCTGTTCCATTTGTTAATTTTGCTGTCGTATTTTAGTCGTTAAATGCACGTATTGGCTGTTCTGCTTTGCTGTTTTCGCTATTGTAATTTAGTCGTTAAAAATGCATATGTTGGTTGTTCCGTTTGCTAATTTCGCTACTGTAATTTAGTCGTTAAATGCACATATTGGCTATTCCATTTTGCTAGTTTTCGCTATTGTAATTTAGTCATCAAAACGCACGTGTTGGCTGTTTTGTCTTGCCATTTTTAGAAGTTTAAAACAGGTTTTGGTGCACGTAATTTGCTAACATTCGCTGCTAATTATAGTCAATTTAGTAGACTTGGTTACTCTGTGCTTGATAAATCAACTGCTTATTTATTGTATGTTTTGGATGTTTTATAGGTTTGTTCTCTGTATTCCTTTGTTATCATAGATGCATAAATTCTATGCTTGGCTATCCACATATGATATTGGTTGAAGATTAGTAGATAATTTCCTTAACTGATTATACGAACTTGCTATAGGTTTGGATTGCTTTGTGATTTGTCTATCGCTGTTGATTTCACTACTCTGTTATTAAGTGTGCGGTTAGTGCTTTAATAAGTAATGTTGGGTGTGTGAGTTGACTATAATTCCCTGAATGTTAGCTCTTAAATGATAGATGACATTTGTATGCTTACTTACACCAAGTATTAAATAGTTGTCAATTAGATGGTAGTTCTCTTGAGTGATTTCCTGTTATACGTCTTTAATGTGTTATATAATTCTTTTGTTAAGTGCTGTGATAATTTTCTTCCATTGTTGGTTGTGTTCTCATTAGTTAGTCAAATAGTTGTGCAAATTGTAATTTGTTATGTTCAAACAGTTAGTTTAATAATCGAAGCCAAAGCATGTGCAACCAGTTAGCATGTTTAATAATTAGTTAATCATGGAATCCGACTAATATTTAACTAACGATTAATTAACTAGCATAACTAATTAATTAGTTGTTAAATAACCCAATGAGTATGACAAACTAACGAGTTGTTAAATAAACGAATCCAAGTATGTAATCACTTTAGTGTGTTGCTTTATTGTTGGTGATAGCCTATATGATTCTCCAT
>CM039486.1:14772130-14971487 GCA_022433065.1 Begonia loranthoides | reverse complement strand
TATCTTTTTGTTTTCTTCAAATTTGTGCTTCTATTTATAATTTTTTTTTCAATAAAACTACTTGTCGGTCGACCACCCAATCATATCGATCGATCGCTTCATGACCATTACGAGTTTTTTGTGAGCATTCAATCAACCAAATCATATTCATGTCAACCGACTGATCGACTTATGCCTTCCTCAGTTGACTGCTTCAATGTGATCACAAAATCTACTTGCTCTCTATTATTCTCTCGGTCGACCGCCACTCGTCTGGGTCAACCGTGTAATACCTAGAATTTTTGTGATTAATTATAATGCGTCAATTTAGAATTTAATAGATTAATCATCGTCACGAATGATGAATTCTAAGTAATGAATTAAAATAGTAGAATTAGTACAATTATTGGAATTAGAATAGTCAAAATAAATAATTTTATTTTATAGATAATAAAATAAAATAGGAATGATTGAAGAATTAAGAAAGCCAAGTGTAATATAATTAGTAAAGAATAATGTTTAATAATCCACGGTTAAGAAAAATATTAAGTGTTGGTTTAGTATTTTATATTTTAGAATTAAAGAAAAAATGTATAGAAGGACTAGATGCAATAGGAACCGTTGGATGAAGCTTAGGAATGGCTGAGACCAATCAGGAGGATGAAAGATGCTCCATGGGAGTTTTTGATGTGAGAGGATATTAGACCGTTGGATCAGTTTAGCAGAAGAAATATGGATCGTTGGATTAAATAAAGATGCTTCCACTAGAGTGTTGGTTGCCGCTTGGGTGCGGGAGGAAGCTGGAACGTAGGATTAGATTAGTAGAAGGAACGTAGACTGTTAGATTTGAGAAAGATTTTTCTGTGGAAGAGTTTGATGCCGGTCGGAAGTGGAAAAATGTTAGATCATTGGATTTAGTTTAGCGGAAGCAGTGGAAAACATTGGATTAGAAAAAGATTCTTTTGAGAAAGGGAAAGAAGTTGTTCGGGAGAGTTAAGTAAGTTAGGAACGTCATTATTTTAGGTTATTGTGTGTTTCTGCGGTTGCATTCATTTTCGCGACAACGAATTTAATATTGAAACTTCGTCGTTGGATTTAATGAATTTGAAAGAGATGTTGGTGTCCACAGAAGCGTTAGCGTTTGCAGAAGAGATTTTAGCAATAGATAAGTACACACGACAAACAACGATTGTTGGACAAACCTACGGATTGGAGTTTCCACGGAAGCATTGGCTTCTATAGGAGTGTTTACGTTTGCGGCTGCTTTGGCAACTGTAATTGAAGTTTTAGGCTGACATGGTTGTTGGCCATTGGATGAGTGGGTTTTAGCGGACGTCCGCAGCAGCTGTTCACGTCTCCGTCATAGCTCGGGCAGGTTTTATTATAATATCCAGAAATTTTCTTGTTACTTAATGTAAAATGATGTATGGAACATATATTTATAATAGTAATATGTTTAGAAATAATGATATTTGAATGATTGTTGGGATTGTTGTTTGCTTAAAATATGTTAAATGATGTGATTTGTGAAGGATTGTATAATGGCTAAAGGAGGAGTAGAGTTTTAAATGGTTAAAGACATTATGATTCATAAGCGGTCCACAAAAATGTTGGTTGATCGACCGGTTTTGAACAAACTAGAATTTGGAGTGTTCTTGGGTTTTTTTGCGGCCGAAAAAAAATATAGTGGACAACC
This sequence comes from Begonia loranthoides, assembly GCA_022433065.1. Classification (NCBI taxonomy): domain Eukaryota; kingdom Viridiplantae; phylum Streptophyta; class Magnoliopsida; order Cucurbitales; family Begoniaceae; genus Begonia; species Begonia loranthoides. The sequence continues at coordinate 14,969,812 of CM039486.1, read as the reverse complement.
GAAAATCGGGCAGATTGGATATGCTATTCTTAGGCTATTTTGCAGTCAATTGATAAGGACAAATTGGTTGACCGATTTTGTAAAGAAAATGCAATATTTTAGCTAGAGTAGATTTGTGATCAACCGGTCATTGAGAAGTGGTCAACCAGTAAGATGAAAAGTCACAAAAATAGAGTTTTGATTGACTTGAAATATGGGTGCCTTACTTGGTCATGACTAGGAAAGCTCCACCACCTTCTTATAGCTATAGGAAGGGAGTTCAAATACTCCATAATGAGAGGCTAAGTTGAGATTGAAGGAAGATATCGCCCTCAAAGGCTCTCCACAAGGTTTTCTTTCCTTCTCTATGAAATTTTGAAGGTATTATAGATAATTTTCATTATTTGTATGAATTACATGAAGTTTTAGTAGTTCTAATGGAGGAAAGAAGTATAAGATGAAGAAAAAGTTAAATCATGTGGTTTGAATATTTGATTTTTGTTGTCTATCTTCGTAAAATTTTTGAGTAAAACTGATTGGATATGTCATTTAGATCATCTTAAGGAAGATATAAGTTTTGGAATTAATGGATTTGATTAAGTATGAAGGAAGTTATGAGTGATCAAAGATGAGTGAACATTGGAAGAAAACCCTAGAATGCATGTCTAATGGATTTTAGCTCTATAATATGTTGTTGATATCACATTATATATTGGACACTAAATGGATTGGTAATATGCACAATGATGGTGAAAGTTGTGTATATTCAAAATTATGCATATCTCAGAAATATATGCATAGAGTAGTTATTAATGGAAGTTTTATTAGTTTTGAAGGTATTATGAGAAGATAATCTTAAGTGCTGGATTACACTAAGGACTTAAGGTAAGAGGGTAACACCCCGATATTTTTAATTATCGGGATATTACAGGTCGTGTTATAAGCGTTAGGCTTATGAGTATTTTAGTGATAAGAAATAAATTGGATTTAATTTGCTAAATTAAATCAATTGACGGGTATTTTAATAAATTGGATAAATTGGATTAAATTTAATAAATTAAATTAGTGAAATATTAAATTTGAATGGGAATGAAAAATTTGGGGATGATTAATTAATTACTTAGTGAGTTAGTATATTAAAATGGAAATTTTATTATTTTAATTGAAGAGAATTAAAATGAAATGGAGGGATTAATTATAATTAAAGATAATTAATTAAGTGGGTTGTTTTAATTGAAGAAAAAACAAAAGAGGGAGGGGATTCGTGTTAGGGCCATCGACAGAGAAAGGGAGAAAGCTCGTTGGGCGATCGGAGCTCGCAGTCGTTGGCAAACGAACGACGACCGAAGGCGACGACAAGCTGCGACGTCCAGGCGAGGCGGCGGCGATGGCACGGTTAGCGGCTAGGGCTCGCGATTTGGGGCTCCGGATCGGAGCTCCTGCCGTGGCATTTTTCGGCGACGAATTGGAGGTATGTTGGTCGGGTTTTCTTCCCCTTTGTGCTCTGATGGTCGGGCGTTGGCTAGGGTGCTCAAAGCTCAGCGTTCGACGGGATGCATCATTGATTTCACGCCGGCAGTGGCAAACTCGCGATGGGCAGCGAGGTCACCGACGGGTTTAAACGGCAAGCTGTGACCCCGAGTTTGACTAGGTCCTCCTCTCCAGCTGGGTAGGTCTGCCGACACTTGATGGGGATCAACTTAAATGGCGTTGGTTGACGAATTGATGAAGGGACTATAAACTTTTGATAAATTGAATTGGCTGCCGGCAGAGGACGTGAGGATTAAATTGACTGAGAGTTGCAAGCTCTCGGGGGAATTCTCCTGGAGGCCGAGTGGGTATGAGTGAGCTGGAGGTGAAGAGCAGCTGCTGTCCGTGTGAAATGCTCTGTCCAGGAATTGGAGCTGTTGTCTAGAAGCTGGAGCTGGAGCTGGAGCTGTCCATGCTGGAGCCGGTGCTGCCTTGAGCGGGAGCTGGATGTCCATGTTTTGCATTTCATTGTCAAGGGTAAGGAAAGGGTAGAGTCCGGCCGTCTAAGCCCTACCCACGAGTATAGAATAGGTCGTTTCCTTATGATTGGTCTATACTTAAATGTTAGCTTTGTTGTTAGATTCTGTTGATGCCTGCTTTGTTTCTTTGAATGAGTGATTAGTGCTAACTTCTAGTGCTAACTTCTTGGTTCATTGCTATTAGTGCAGGTTCATTGATATTTCCTTGGTTATTGATTGTTAGCTTGTGATTGGTAATTCTGTAATTTGTGTTAGTTTCTTTGAATTATTATGTGATAGTTGCTCAGTGTGTAGATCATGTCATTGCTATGTAGATTTTATTCTTGTTATTAATTTATTGTTAGCTCTCTATTAGTTTGGATTAGTTAATGATTGCTTTGTTAATACCTCTGCTCGTTGCGTTCGTTTATTATCTTGCTCTGCTTAATGTATTAATCTTTTATTAACGAATTCAAACATGTTAATCAATTTAATCACGATAATCAACTAATTCAAGCATGTTTCAATGACTAGTATTTTTGTTTAATTAAGTCAATCATTTTTTGTAAATTAAAGTTTGCTTTACACTATTAACCTTTCCTTACTAAGCCTTTTTAGGCTTACAGTTTACTCGTGGTGTAGGTATCTGCAAGAGAAGATAGTTTCCGATTAGAAACAGTGATGAGGGATTTGCACGCTAGAAGGATTGTGGTTGGCCAGGCTACGAGAAGATTAAGATATATTGAGTTGTAATTAAATTAATTTTCGTCTCCTTTTCTTAATTTGTAATTTAATGCCTAGTTTCTTTCCTTTTTAATCCTTTACGCTTCCGTAGTATTTTAAACGTATGATTTTAACGCTTCCGCAAATGTTTTTGTTACCGCAATGTTTTAAGTGTTTTCTAACGGCCTGGTTTGCACTTTGATATTTCTTTCATAAATTTTAACGCATTTTTAAAAAGAATTTACGAAGAAAATTCGGGTCGTTACAATTGGTATCAGAGCAAGGGGTTTTAAAAACAATTTTTCTTCTTATGTTGCTCTGATTGTTTTTAAAACCTAGTTCGTAGCTCACTTGTTTTTGATTTACTGCCTTTTAAATGAGTTGTGATAGAGTTTTACTGAGTAATTGTGTTCAAAACGATTTTTGTAACAGTTAAATTGATAATGTAGTCTGACTGCCAACACAAGTCCCGTCGTGGAAATCTTTCATCAACTGTAAGTATTTCAATTTATCGCTTGTACTTTAATTTGATCGCTTAATTTCTTTTTCAGTTAAGATATATTTCGTAACGAGAATGAGTTATAGCAGAGAATGAGTTGTAAATGATAGTACGTAATAGAGATTAGATGATACTGGAACTGTTTGGGGTTTTTATGCAGGTTATTTAGCTTTGGAGGAGTCTAAAAACGAGGGAGATTTTGCCTAAATTTTGAAAAAATAGGAACAAGGAAATAGTAGAATGGACGTGGATTAGATAAACGGGATCATAAGTAGAAGGGACATAGAGTCAGATAGTTAAACGGAATTAGATAGCTAAACGAAGTCAAATAGTAAACGAAAGGTTAAGTGGAAGGAATGTAGGATTAAACGAAGTCAGATAGTTCAATGAGGGCACTTAGATTGAATTATGCACGACTTACGAATGAATCACAAGCAACAAGAGAGGATTAAGAAATGATAAAAAGCGAACGAAAGCAAAACTCCTAATAAAGATTTCTGTGATCCGGTAGCTTAGCCCGACACAGGAACGAGAAAAGAAAATGAAAGTAAGTTAAAGTAAAGACAACGGCAACGATATGATCACTAGCCAGCTTTTGGATTATGCCATCGTCGCTAGCGAGCTTTCGAATTATGCCATTGCTGCTCGTATTTGTTGCAAAGTCCTTGGATTATGCCAGGACAGTTCTTGGATTATGCCGGAACATAACGGCCAATGATTAGTAGTCTTTCGGATTGTGCCATTGCTGCTATATCGGAGGCAAACGATAAAAAGAACAGCCAAGGGTTAGCAGACTTTTAGATTATGTTATCGCTGCTATACCAGAGATCACGAACGATGTAACGAAAAATTAAGCGTAAGTGATAAAAGTGTACGAAAAGATGAAAGGTTATAATGGGCAGATAAACGGTAGACATGATAGTAAGGGCCAACGAGATTAAGTATATAGAATCAATTGAAACATTTCAATGAACGAGCACATGGACTGAAATGGAAACGGGAACAGAAACAATAACTTCGGAAAACGAAAACGGATACGGAAACACTATGAGCACAAAAACAGAAACAGAAACGGAAACGAAAACGGAAACAAATTTCCAGAAATGGAAATAGATACAGATACGGATACGGATACAGATACAGATACAGATACAGATACAAAAAAGGATACGGATACAGATACGGAATGCATACGATCACGGATATCGAGGCAGAAACAGAAACGGGAACATAACCTGAAACAGAGACGGAAACGAAAACAAAGTTTCCAGAGTGATTTCTGGGAATGGATACAGGAACGGGAACGGAAACGGGTATTCACACACAAAGTGGGAAGCACCAACGGGTTAGAAACCTAAGAGGGGTAAATTGGTAATAGAGTAACACAACGGGAGTGTGGAAGAGTGGGTTCGATAGTTGAATCGACTTCGGTACGAAGAGATGAGTTTGGACATTGTCAAGCCAATCTATTAGCTAGAGTTAGACAAATGTCAATCCGAGAGGGGTTAGTATTAAGTTGAAGCCTAGAGTTAACTAGTATACCAATTGGGTAGCTAGTAAAGAGTTTGGACGGATTTGATGGTGAAGAGTACGTTCGAGTATGCCAAAGTCGTAGATGAGAGAGGAAAGATATAAGTGCTAGGTCTTAAGTCACGGAGTGAGAAAACTTGAATGGTAGAATCGTATAGGAAATGTGAGTTCAGTGTCAAATTTGGGGTTGAATTCACATAGATTTGCTGGAAAGTTTATGTGGAACGTCAAATTTAAGAGAAAAATATTGCAGGTTCAGGAGTTGAGTGGCAACAATGAAGTAATTATTAGATTAAAGCAATGATTGGACATAAGAGAGATATTATTTTGACTTTTGATGTTGAAGAATGACTACGATTAAGGCACTTCTTTATTTGGAATAAATGTAATCAGAGTTGCACAGCGAAAGCGTGGTCAGCGAAAACGATGGTGGATAGACTTTTTGGTACAAGTGACGCTGTTGGATGAAGTTAAGTTGATAATTGAGGTGAGAAGGGAATATATAATCTAGATAAAGCCAAGTGCTAGGATCTCTAAGGGGAATTATGTAATCAAATGAGTAAGAGATTTGATGTATAGGTTATCGTTAGTGAGAGTATTACGAGGGACAAATTTCGAAATTTATTTTAAAGGGAGAAGTATTTAACACCCCGATATTTTTAATTATCGGGATATTACAGGTCGTGTTATAAGCGTTAGACTTACAAGTATTTTAGTGATAAGGAATAAATTGGATTCAATTTGTTAAATTAAATCAATTGACGGTTATTTTAATAAATTGGATAAATTGGATTAAATTTAATAAATTAAATTAGTGAAATATTAAATTTGAATGGGAATGAAAATTTTGGGGATGATTAATTAATTACTTAGTGAGTTAGTATATTAAAATGGAAATTTTATTATTTTAATTGAAGAGAATTAAAATGAAATGGAGGGATTAATTATAATTAAAGATAATTAATTAAGTGAGTTATTTTAATTGAAGAAAAAACAAAAGAGGGAGGGGATTCGTGTTAGGGCCATCGACAGAGAAAGGGAGAAAGCTCGCTAGGCAATCGGAGCTCGCAGTCGTCAGCGAGCGAACGACGACAATCTGTGACATTCAGGCGAGGCGGCGGCGACGACACGGTTAGCGGCTAGGGCTCGCGATTTGGGGCTCGGGATCGGAGCTCCAGCCGTGGCATTTTTTGGCGACGAATTGGAGGTATGTTGGTCGGGTTTTCTTCCCCTTTGTGCTCTAATGGTCGGGCGTTGGCTAGGGTGCTCAAAGCTCGGCGTTCAACGGCATGCATCATTGATTTCGTGCCGGTAGTGGCGAACTCGCGATGGGGAGCAACTTAAATGGCGTTGGTTGACGAATTGATGAAGGGACTATAAACTGTTGATAAATTGAATTGGCTATCGGCAGAGGACGTGAGGATTAAATTGACTGAGAGCTGCAAGCTCTCAGGGGAATTCTCCTGGAGGCTGAGTGGGTATGAGTGAGCTGGAAGTGAAGAGCAGCTGCTGTCCATGTGAGCTGCTTTGTCCAGGAATTGGAGCTATTGTCCAGAAGCTAGAGCTGGAGCTGTCCATGCTGGAAGCGGTGCTGCCTTGAGCGGGAGCTGGATGTCCATGTTTTGTATTTCATCGTCAAGGGTAAGGAAATGGTAGAGTCCGGCCATCTAAGCCCTACCCACGAGTATAGAATAGGTCGTTTCCTTATGATTGGTCTATACTTAAATGTTCGCTTTGTTGTTAGATTCTGTTGATGCCTCTTTTGTTTCTTTGAATGAGTGATTAGTGCTAACTTCTAGTGCTAACTTCTTGATTCATTGCTATTAGTGCAGGTTCATTGATATTTCCTTGGTTATTAACTTTGTAGGATTGTTAGCTTGTGATTGGTAATTCTGTAATTTGTGTTAGTTTCTTTGAATTGTTATGTGATAGTTGCTCAGTGTGTAGATCATGTCATTGCTATGTAGGTTTTATTCTTGTTATTAATTTACTGTTAGCTCTCTATTCGTTAGGATTAGTTAATGATTGCTTTGTTAATACCTCTGCTCGTTGCGTTCGTTTATTATCTTGCTCTGCTTAATGTATTAATCTTTTATTAACGAATTCAAACATGTTAATCAATTTAATCACGATAATAAACTAATTCAAGCATGTTTCAATGACTAGTATTTTTGTTTAATTAAGTCAATCATTTTTTTGTAAATTAAAGTTTGCTTTACACTATTAACCTTTCCTTACTAAGCCTTTTAAGGCTTACAGTTTACTCGTGGTGTTGGTATCCGCAAGAGATGATAGTTTCCGATTAGAAACAGTGATGAGGGATTTGCACGCAAGAAGGCTTGTGGTTGGCCAGGCTACGAGAAGATTAAGATATATTGAGTTGTAATTAAATTAATTTACGTCTTCTTTTCTTAATTTGTAATTTAATGCCTAGTTTATTTCCTTTTTAATCCTTTATGCTTCCGTAGTATTTTAAACGTATGATTTTAACGCTTCCGCAAATTTTTTTATTACCGCAACGTTTTAAGTGTTTTCTAACGGCCTAGTTTGCACTCTGATATTTCTTTCATAAATTTTAATGCGTTTTTGGAAAGAATTTACGAAGAAAATCCGGGTCGTTACAAAGAGGTATGCATGTTTTTTACAATTGTGGTCTACATCACAAAATACTAGGCTTTTTTGACTTTGTTAATATTGTTTGTTGTATTGTTATGGTATAATGTTATAATAGAGTTTGTTAAATGTAATGTACTGGAAAATTTGGGTTTGATGGTTGAATGAAATGCATACATGTCATGCATCATAATTTAGGAAGGATATGAAATTGTTTGCACGCATATGCAATGTTAATGAAATTGAAATGGACTAAATAAACGTAAATAGGCATTGGAGGTTGTGAGGTTTAGTGATGGTTCTGCTTGGGAGAACTATGATGATGTATCTCTTCCCAGGTCGGGATTGAGTGACGATTCTGCCTAAGATGGACCATAGGATATATATTTTCCCTTGGACTGGTAATTTCTAACGTCTTGGCTATTACACGGCTATAAGTAATAAACTAAAAGGAAATGCTCGTTTCTTTTGTAATAATGCATAGCATGAGTATTACATTGACCACATTCATTTTATCTCTTAATGAGCATTAGCCTTAGAGTTAAATCTTTTGATGTAGGTGAGATCAAAATGAAGCAAACCTAGAGTGATAGCATGGACTATAGAGATAGGAGCATAGCCTCGTTGAGTGCTTATGTTACCCGATGCTTTTAGTCGATGGGTTCTGACTCACCAAATTTGGAAAAGTTATGTTATTTATGATGTATAAAGTATGTTAAGAACCTCTTTAATATTTCCAAAGTTAAAAAATGTATTTTTTTCAAGTGTGTTAATGAAATGTAAATTGCTTCCGCTACCTTTTTCTCTCTCTCTCTCTCTCTCTCTCTCTCTCTCTCTATATATATATATATATATATATTATAAAATCTGAGATTTAAAAATAATTTTAAAATATCATGTTTAAATTTTTTGCGCATTTTCAAGAATGCGGTTGTCAATTTTTTTTTTTTTTTACTGAAGGAATATTTTTTTATTAATGCTTTAAACTAGTTGAGATTTGAGTCAGATTTCAGATTGGAATATCAACCGGGTTATTTAAAATATAGTGTGTGTATATATAATTATAATTTATTATTTAAATAAAATAAAATTTATTTATAAAAAGGAAGAAAGAAAATGATTAGAGGGAAGAATTTGTAATACCCGACAATATTTCTCCCGTTTAATTGATATAATTAATTTTGGATAATTAATATATTGTGTGGAGTGACGATGCGCGTTAACTTATGCCGTGTAAACATGGGGTAAATATTGTGGAATAATTGAAGTATGAAAATTAGATGAAAAATGTGTAACTGGAGATTTCAGACGCACACAGATGACACGAGAATTGAAGGTTGCGTCTGAAAACGCATTGCACGTTGTCCCCAGCGTTTTGGAATGATGCAGGATGAGACTTTGTATCCAAATTTGTCCTTCGCCTATAAACGGGAGTTTTCAGACAAACCCGGATGATGGCAACGATAGCAGACATAGAGAGTTTGAATCTATACAAATTTTGGTCAGTTTCGGACGCACGCAGACGAAGGCGAGGACGTCTTACTTTGTCCAAAAACGCAGCTCTGAAGGGAAAAATGGGGATTTCAGATGATTACAGACAAGGCTAGGACGCTTTATCTCATTCGAAAAGTCCCAGTTCTACGAATAAAGGTTTTATATAATAGACTTCTTTGTCGTGTAGGCCATTAAAACCCACTTAGGCAACCAAGAAGACAGCTACCCCATGCTAAAGCATGCCTCTCCCATCCCATTCGGTGAGCACCCATCACTCCCAGGTAAGGTCTCATGTTTTAAGTCTCTAGTTCGAGCCTCCCCTGGTACCCCTGCGTTTTTCATCTCCTTTGAGCATAAGAGAAAATCCCCAAAAGCGTTGTGAGTTCTTGAGTTGTGAGGAGTGTGTTTCTTCAAGTAATACGTGAGTGGGAGTGGGAAGTTCGTAAACTGGAACACAGAGATTGAGCTGGGTTCGCTACTGCTCTTCGTAGGGATTAGGATTTCTTCAACAAATAGCAACCAAGGTAAGGATTGGGTAGAGTCGTGGTCAGTGGAGTCCCTACCCACAAGTAGTGTCTATTTGCTTCTTGGATGCATATTTCGTGCTTTTCTTTTACTGCAATCGATGTTTAGCCTGATAGAGAAATGATAATGCTACTGCTTGGGTTATAGTTTCTGATGTTTAACTCTATGATACAAACTGATAAACTGATGAACTGAACTAATGAACTTAAGGTTAAGTGAGGACATGTTACGTATGAATAAGCTATGAATTTCTTCATGGATAGTAACTCTATTTTGGTTGGATGTGCTGCATATTACTTTGCTTGTTAATATGATAGACCTAATTGATAATGCTATTAATCTTATGTGAGTTAGGAGCTGTTATTTTCCTCTAACATAACTATGCATAATCAACCCCTAATATGACATGTTTAATTTTTGGTAACCCTAAAGTAGATTATTAACTCTAGTTGAAAATAATGTCATTGAACCATGCTTTACTTTCGGTACACTATCCTTGATCTCTTGTTTATAATCGATCCATGTCATTAGCTCTTAGCGATTTACTAAGCATGTTTCCATTTATGTGTTACATCCATGTTTATTTCTTGCCATCGTACTATTGTTAAACATGCCTAATTTGTTTAAGTAGCTCGTTGCAATTTAACGTTTAATCTTAGTTTAATAGCATGCTCACGTTGCCGTTTCCCTTGCCGTTATGTTCTGTAAATTCAAGTATGTTAGTTTGCTGCTTTAATTTGCTGCTCTGTTTGTTCTTTTATTCATTATTCTATGATTGTAATTCTAGCATTTCATCTCATTAACATGCATAATGGTAATAGAAACAAGTAGGAAGTGTCACCTCTAGAGATGGTACTCATATGCATTAAGTGAGGAAAATGAATGAATAAATTGAACGAAAAGAAAAGAAATGGGGAGTTGGGGGATAGACGGGTAATTCATATTTAATCAGGTAGTCTAGACCAAGCCCCTCCCTAGTTGGGTCTGGGACTAGCTACCCTAGGTGGTTAGAAGCCGAGAACAGACTATACCTCCAACACGGGTTTCCTTCAATCTCTCGTTCGACGTACGAGTTATGAACGAAAGAAGTGAAAGAATGATACATAAAGAAAAGATTGGTTTGGGGTGGACCCATTCCAAAAATAATGAGAGAGGGGCATAAAGCATAATGCATACCTCACTCTTTAATAAGCTTTTAGGCTTACAGTTTACTTGTGGTGTAGGAAATTGTCAAGATGTAGTAATTCTAGGAGCAGAAGAGGATGCATTTCCTGTTGAGCCTGCAGATTATCAAGATGAACCACAACCTGAGTAGGATTATGGCTCGGAAGAAGAAAGAAAGAAATCACTCTTTTGAAATGGTTTGAAAAAGGACACTATTTTGTAAAACTATTAACTCTTACCTTAACACTCAATCCGTATTTTGAAGTTAATTATATTTCCACTTTTAACTCTAAACTTTATTTAATGCATCTCATTATTTCTATTTTACTCTGATTTAATTATGTTTTTCATGCTCATCGTAAGTTTTACTTCCACCTGTTTTAAATATATAAAATTTTTTTTTTACATGATAATTAAAAAGAAAAAAGTTAAGTTAGGAAAGAAAGTGATGGGAAGGGCATCACAGAATTAAAAATGAAAAAAAGGGGAAAGAATAGAAGACATGCTGTAAGAATTTGGGAAGTAAAAAGGGAAATTTGGAATAAGTAAAATAAAGATTTAAAATAAAGGGCGAAGGAGAGGAAACCTCATTTTCTTCCTGTCTTCGGCAGATTAGAAAAATTAGGGTATTTCCTTCTCTTATTTTCATCTTGGCCGAATGATTTCGCGAGGGAGGAGCTTGGTCGCGATGAGCCAATGATTTCGGTGATTCCAGCTCATAGAAGTTTCGTTGGGTCGAGCTTTTTTGTTCACAAGCGGTTGTGTGGTTCGTTCGAGGAGGTTCCGCTAGGATGTTGGCCGAGGACAGGGAGCTCGGGATTTTGAGCTTTGGGCCAGGGTGAACTCGCCAGGAAGCTGGGTTTTTCCACCTCCGACTGAGGTAATATTCCCATGCATTTTCTTGGTCTTTCAGCCACTGTGTTACTGTTGTTTTTTTTTTTAGAAAATGAAATCCAAGTTTCTATTTCTGGTTTGGCTTGCTGTGTCTGTCTGATAATTGAGGGGCTGTGTAGCTTGTCTTGTTGTATGTAGCGTATGCTCTCTGTTTTAAAGGATAGCTCACGGTTCAATTGTTGAAGGAAAAATTCCTGAGGAGTTGACCCTATTTTTGTTACGGCTTTATTGATGGAAATTTGAGGATTTTTAGTTTGATCCCTATTTGGGAATGTTAGCTATAGATTATTATACTCTGTTGGTTGTGCGTGATTTACACGGATTTTAGTTGGAAATTGATTGGGATTCTGTTTTGTGTATTTATTCTGTCCTCCATGTTTTGTTGTGGTTTTACTGGAGAAACTAGAAGAGTGTATGTTGGTCATTGCTTTGATATTGGGCTCCTGTTTGTTTTGCCGCTGGCTGAGATTAATTAAGCTTACAGTTTTAATAATGGATTCAAGAGATGTTACTCGCTGTTGTTTAGCTTCTGCATTGATGGTTTTGTTCTATAATGATAAGTCAGTTAAGGATCGCTTGAGTTGTAGATTTACAACAGTAAAGGAGGAAAATGTTAAAGGGCGATTAGTTGTTGACTTATTCCTGAAATGTTGGGTTGTAATCTATAATAGCATAAAGATGGATGTTAGACCTAATCCAATGTATAGGTTGTATTCCTAGATTTGGTTTCTGGTTGGGATTCGTTGTTATCCTTAGAAACCATCATGAATTCTAGTCTTGTTTAAGATTTGTATGTAATCCCTTGTATGTCTGATGGAATGTTGGCATCAACCTTGTTATAGGTTCTGGAGATGTCAGTGATTCGACTTTCGTTTACGATAGCGCATAAAGCTAGTTTGTTGGTAAGCGTGTTGTGGTCGTCATTGAGGTAGGGATCTTTATACTTTATGCACCACATTACATCATGGTTCTCAAAACTGCTATTTTGCAGGATACTACACCTAAAAACCTAACGAGGACTGTTCGACAACACGTTATTTTTTTCGTATACGTATGATTTCTCATGTTTACATTCCGTATATGGTTTATTCTTGATATTCTGCCACATTGATGATGTGATATTTGTGCATGTATTGGAATGATGAATCCTCTTGATATTTTAGGCACTCTAACATTAAAGCATCACTAGGCTATTCGGTGACATCTTCTACTGTGAAGAGATGGGTTATATGTTATGTGCATTGGGGGATGAATTCTTTTGATGCTTTAGGCACTTTAGCGCTAAAGCATCACGAGGCTATCCCTCGAAATCTTCTATTACGAGAAGATTTGATATGTATATTGGGAGGATGAATCCTCTTGATGCTTTAGGCACTCTAGCGCTAAAGAATCACAAAGTTATCTCGGTGCAATCTTCTGCTACGTGAAGATTGGTCGTTTATGTGCGAAATGGCGATGGGGCATTCATGACATGTCCTCAGGTTTTGATCTCTGGAAGCAGAAAAAGAGGATGGGGCATTGGTGACGTATCCTAGGTCGCATGTCCTAAAAGTCATAGATAGGATGGGAGGGTGATGATGCCTCCTTGGTTTGCAAGTCTCAAAACCTGGCCAGGGTATTTTTCACACGGAGTTGGCAGGGTTGTCAGTTGCGAAGATTAGCCTATCCTAGTACCATTTCATTTGGCAGGTGGCTGGACAGCTTGTAGCTCTGCTCATCGGCAACCCTCATTAATTTGGAAGATGAAGGTGCTTAATGAGAAAGAGTCTATCATGAGCAAGCTCATCCATTAATACCATTTTACGAGTTGTGTCAATGCTGAGCTACTTGTTGGCAACTCGGGTGACGTGCTAGATCTGCGGATCGCCATCAATGGTATTCTTTCCTACCTCATGAGGTGTTGCTATTGGGGGATAGCCACCTTTTTGTGACATGTGTTGGGTGGGTCCTTGCGTGATCATCCATTTCACTGAGGACGGATTGAAGATTGTGAGTCGCAAAGATTAGTCTATCCTAATACCGTTTCATTTGGCAGATGGCTGGACGGCTCGAAGCTCTACTTGTCGGCAATCCTCGTCAATTTAGAACATGAAGGTACTTAGAGAGAAGCAGTATATCATGAGCAACCTTATCCATTACTCTGATTACACGGATGGAGTATCGGCGCTAGTAACGGCCTGTCGGCTCATCCAAGCAGTTACGTGAGTTGTGTCGTCGCAGAGGTTGCTCGCCGACAACTTATTTAATGCATTGGATCTTTGGATCGTTCAGTGCTAGTTACAGCCCGTCGGCACATCTGAGAGATTATACCACCTCTCTATGATAGGTGACAGATGGGTTCTTGAGTGACCATTCTTTTTCACTGATGACATTTTCATACGGAAAACGATGTTTTCATATTTTGTGATTATAGTTGTCTATGTATATGCGAGTTTTTAAATAAAGCCACATCGAGGGCCATGTGATGCGCCCCAAGGTCCCGTCACCTGAGCCCGAGCCAAGGGCTCCTTTTTTTATCCTTTTATTTATTTTGTAGGAGTTTCTTCTCTAGTTAGCTTGGAGGAGAGTTTTTGTCAATTACACAAAGAGAGTCTGTGCATTTGGACAAGTGGATGTCATGCAAAACATAGAAGAAAATGGTGGGCTTTTCATTTCCGCCTAGAATCTTACCTCCGAGTGTTCAATGGCACTTTTGGCATTTTGAAAGACTTCATATCAAATTTTATCCTTCATAAAGATTGTAGCCATAGTCAAAGCTTTCTATAATGTACTTTTGTGGGAAACTTGGAGCGCGTTTGTTATTTAAAACGCTGCGTTTACAGAGACAAAATCTCAGCCTCGGAACCCTTTTCTTTGTGTGTTTATTATTAATGATATTTTTGTATTTTGACAACTCAACTGCTCTAATTTTGTGTGGAGCTTATAAGCCTCCCTTAGGGCTAATTTGAATCAGATTAGAAATGTAACCACCCAAATTTTCGTAATTCTTTGAAAATGTGAGAAATTTAAAATTTTAAAAAGACTCCTTTATAAAACGAAATCAGAGTGGGACGCTAAAACCGGATCGCTACAACCCTTCTTTAAACTATTTAAATTACAATTTAAATTACAACCATGCTCGCTTTACTATCGCTATGTCTAGCCAGCCCCAACCTCGCTCGTGCAAACCCTTCATCCCTGCTTTAATATCTAATTATCATCTTTCGAATTGACTCCAAATTTTGTGCATTTGATTCATGCATACAAGTACCTATACCTACACCACAAGTAATTGTAAGCCCGATAGTCTAGTAAGGAAAATGGTTAATGCAATATGATATGTCTCTCCTTAGTCCTTTTTGGAATGGGAGCCACCTAACCCAATCCTTTCATTAAGCCATTTACCCGTTTATTACTTTACTTTAATCCGTTCGTTTGCTATTCGTACTTCGAGCTAGAGATTAGAAAATTTCCTCTAGAATGGAATAGTGATATGATCTAACATTTTACTTGCAACTAGAACTCCTTTACCCTACAAGGAAGGAGATTCGACTAGTTGCAGACTAGACTTGCTACCCATCCACCCTCCAACTCCCAATTTTATCGTTTTCTTTTGCAGTTCCTGTGTCGGTCTAAGCTACTGGTATCACAAAAACCTTTATTATCTTAATGTTTTTACTCATTTTCATCATTTATCCTTACTCATGCATGTGTGAGCACCCCCACCGAGGTGACACTCTCTATTAGTTTCTGTTAACATGATGCATGATCATACATTCTAAATCTAACATGATACATGATGCTTTATATCATAACTTTAAATGAAATTGAAGTGCGCATTGAAATAAAGGTAACTATAATTGAAATCGCGCATATAATGAATAACAATAATTGAAAGCTCACAGCAATACAGAGAACAATTATGATATCGAATTGAAAGCAGCGAATGAACAAGATGAGACGATAAAGTAACATGCGACGAATTACAATTAACTAAACATGCTCATTGAACTAACTTACAAAAAAACAATCGATTAAGTCGTGGAAAAACTATGATTAATAAATTTAGCGGAAACGTAATTTAAAACATTAATTTAAAATTCAAGGTTTGAGCTTTCAAAATAAAGTTTACATAAAGTCTCGAATAAATACTCGAGTAAGGTTTAAAAAGGGTAATTTAACATTCGTAAAACAACCTAACGTTAGCCCTTACAAAATTACTCTTTCCTTTTTCACTTGATGCCGTACTACTACTCGGGACGCGTCTCCTCCGAACACGCCGCAGGCTCTACTGGTAAGGCCTCCTCTGCTCTTGGCAAGATCACTTCATTACCTACACCACAAGTAGGGACAAGCTTTTGCCCACTAAGGAAATGAGGTAATATAAATGCTTATGACTCTCTTTTAGTTTGTCTTGGAATGGGGGCCACCCAGACCAATCTTTTCTTACATATTTTGTTCGTTACTTGTACATCGAGTGGGAAATTGGGAAAATCCATGGCGGGAGAGTAGATCTTTGTCGGCTTTAGCCACCTAGAGTAAACAGTCTCGCAGTCCCGACAAGGGAAAGGTAACGTTTCTCTAATTCCTGTGTACTTGACTAATTCATACTTACCCCCCATCCCCCAACTCCCTTCATTCTTCTTTAACTTCTTTTCCTCACTTAAGGCGTATGGGTACCACATCAAGGTGATACCCCCTAATTGTTTCTATTAACGTGAATGCATGGGGACACTTCCAATCAATATCACATGCATGGAAAGTAAATGACAATACTTTAGAGAATTTACGATAAACAATAAAGAAGCAAAATGCAACACGTAAGAGAAACGAAGACGTATCTATACATTTATACAAGGCATCTATAAAATGAACACACGATATTCGTCGGTCGAACAGTCTACTATGGAACGTGTTTTCATAAGGTAAATGAAATGGCATTTATGTATAACAATGACGTAGGAGTAAATTTTACCCTTAACATCTAAATAAACGGATAATATGGCATGCTTTTATGCTAGGAAAAATAACATCGCCATATAACAAGGGAATGAAACTCTTCATGCTCAATAAAATGACTAATAGGTCATACTTTTATACAAGGGAAACAGTAGCAAGTAGGATCCAATTAAAATAGTGACATGTGCTTGATAACTACTAATGTACAGCAGGAAGGTATCGCAGTTGTCTGCAGAGAAATATTGAGAACATAACAAAAATCATGCTTTTATTTGACTATTCAGTAGTAAGATACTAAGCATGCTTTTAATCGAATATGACAGCAAAAAATACAAACATCTGAGCATGCTTCGAATCGAATATAACAGCAGGAATTACGAACAACTAAGCATGCTTCTAATTGAATATAACAGTGGAAAATATGAACATCTGAGCATGCTTCGAATCGAATATAATAGCGGGAAATACGAACAACTAAGCATGCTTCTAATCGAATATAGCAGCAGGAAATACAAACAACTAAGCAAGCTTCTAATTGAATATAACAGCGGAAAATACAAACTTCTGAGCATGCTTCCAATCGAATATAATAGTAGGAAATACGAACAACTAAGCATGCTTTTATATGGTCCTAATGACAGCGAGAATACAACTATTTAGCACAATGGTAACATGCTTCTCATATTGTAATGATGACAGCGAGAACGGGACAACGAAATCATGCTTTCAATTTGATTATAAAAATAGCGAAACATTGAAGCAGGGGCAACGAAACATGGCTATAAGTCAACTAATACAGCAGCATATAATCACTGGTTAAGAGCAAATCGTACATGTTTCTAAATATTGGCAGCAAATCTGAACTAAGACAGCTAAATAAAGAGGCAAGCATACTTAAATCTTTGACAGGGGCCATTAAAGGCGACAGCAAGTAAAACATGAGCATGCTATATAAAATAAATACGACAGTGAACTAAGGAATATGATAGCAATAAGGAACAACAGAACAAGCCTATTACAAAATAGAACACTTTTGCAAGAAACACGCAAGAGTCGATATGAACTTCAGTGTTGGAAATAACAAACAAGTGATTTATCAGAACCCAAGTAGCAAGTAGTATTCTCTAAAGACATTAAAATATGCAAAGAACTAAATAGTAGAATAGGCAATAAAACTAATTATTCTCATATAGTCATTCGTTCATTTCGTTCATATTCATGCTTCATTCATGGTCCCATCCATTAGACTTAGCATCAAACATATTTTCAGAAAACATAAACGAGCATTGAAATAAGATTTGCTGCAAGTTATATAGAAGGTAACTACAGAGTAACTCAACCACAAGATAAAAGAAATAGAGGCAGTAAGAAATATTGTAGGGGTTATCGGCAGAATTTGTATTACCCCGAACTTTTATATTAAAATTTAATGAGGATAATTAGAAAGTGAATTGGAATATTCGGATTTAATTGGATAATTATCGGGGTATTATCAAGGACGTAATCGTCAATCGTCATCAAACGTTATTTGGAATAAATAGAGAATTAGACTTGGATTGAGAATAATTTAATTATGAAAGAAGACTTTAATTGGGTGAAATGTGATTTAAATCAATGAGTAATAATATAATGAATAATTGTAATGAAAGAATTAAAAGAAAATTAATTAAATAAATAATTAATTAAAAAAAAGGGAAGAAATTAGAATGGGGGATTTGGGTTGCTGAAGAACGAAAAGAGGAAGTAGAAAGGAGATGAGGAATCGAGAAGGGGGAAAGGCGATAGGAACGAGCGAGCCGGCGACGACGGAGGCTCGGGCTTGGACTGTGACCTCCCGGCTAGCGGCTGCGAGCAACGAGGATGGATGACGTCGCAGCTAGGACTCGGATTGGACGAGTTCGCGGGTCGAATCGAAGCTGCTCTTGCAAGCGATTTCCGGCGTCAATTTAGGGTAAGTTCGCTGGGTTTCCTCCTTTGCTTGGTATTGTCGGAATGTTGGTTGGAAGCTCACTGCAGGGAGCTGAATCACGGACCTCGCGTTGGGTAGGGCTCGGCTGACGATCCAGCAGGGGATCGATGGATGCTTTGGTCCGGCCCACTATTATGTCCGAATGAGGAGTCCAGCCCATGGTTGAGTCTGATTGAGATGGAGCTCGATCCAGATGGAAGGATTTGAATGAACAAAAATTCAGCTGAAAAATATTCATTCAATCACAGGAATTGTGGGATAACATGTTCAGCGTTTCAAATTTTGTATATTGTGTATAAATACGAGGGATGCTGGAGGAAGAATCATTTTTGGGTTTCAATTTTAGAGAAGAAAAGAAGGCAGAGGAAGCGCAGACTCTCTGGATGGCTGAGACTCTTCTGGAGTGGTTGCCGAGTGAAAGATTGGGTATTCTGTTGGGTTTGGCAAAGGCATTGATTTGATGACGGAAGTTTCTCTCTTCTATGAATTCATGCTTCATAGATGTTAATAGTGGTCAATTGGATTCCTGATGAACATATTAGATGGAATAATCTGTTGGAGGTACTAAGAAGGAAGAAAAAGATAACGTTTGAGCATGAACGGTTTAAGCAAACGAGGTAAGTGATATGCATGTGTTTTGGTCTTCGGACCCTACATCGCAAGTTTAAGAAATGTATGTTTCGTTGTTTATCGCTTTCCTAAGATGCTTCGTTGTTTACAATTTTTACAGCATGTTTAATTGTTTACAGCTTTAAAAGCATATTTCATTGTTTACAGTACTTAAATGCACGTTTCGTTGTTTACCGCTTTCATAGCACGTTTTGATGTTTATTTATGCTTTCAGAAGTTTGTATGCATTCACGAACAACAAACGAAACGATATGACTAACATACAAATCCTAAGTCATAAAAAGTATTAAACGAACGAAGACAACGATAAAGAATAAATGCTAAACGAATCAAATAATAAACGGATAATAAGCTATAAATAAGTGAAAGAAAAAGAAAAAGGCAACAATATGACGCGAGGTTGCAAAGGTCCTTGAATTTACCAGGACATAACGACCAATGATTAGCAGACTTTCGGATTATGCCATTGCTGCTATATCGGAGTTAAAAGATGAAAACGATGAATAAAGCCAATGAGTAAAACGTAAAAGATGAAGATAATGAATAAAGCATAAGAAACGAAGACAATGAATAAAACGTAAAAGACATAAATGATGACGAAAATGTAAAAGATAAGAAAATAAGGAAAAGAAAAGAAACGATAATTTAAAAGATACATAATACGAGCATATAGTAGCATGATAGGTAAATATCACTTACTGAACTTTAGGCTCATAGGATAGTACTTGCGATGTAGGTACAAGTACGAAGGAACAAATGACGAACAAATTAAGGAGTAGCTGATGAAGGATTTGCATGAGCGAGACTTGCGGCTAGTTGGCAAATTAAAGTAAAGAGGAAAGAGCTGTAATTTTAAAGTAATATTTTATTAATTGTTATTATTTGTTTTAAGCAAATCATTTATGCTTCCGCTAAGTTTCAAAGAAAAATTTATTTACGCTTCCGCATTTTTATTAAATAAAGAATTTTATACAACGAATTTAACGAAAAGGTTTGGTAGCGTCCGACTTTAAGGCGCACTCTGGTAAAGATTTTTAAAGTTTTAAATTTCACGTATTTTTAAAAGGATTTAAAAAGTCGGGTCGTTACAGAATTAATCTAAGACATTTACAGGATTCAATAATTGAACAACACAACTCATACACACATTATACTTGGGTGTAGGGTCTCCACTTGGCCAAGACAACCCATATCCTTACCCTTTGTAGATGACTCTTCATGTAGACAACAGCTTCTTCCCGTGACCACACCTACGTAGAAACCACTCCAGCAGCAAAAAGCTCAATGAAGAAGGAGATGAAACCTGGAGGAGGGTGTTGGCGAGCTAAATAGGAGAGAGTCCTCCAAGGGGTCAGGTCGTTCATTTGGGAGGGAAGATGTAGGCGACAAATTTCCTACTAGTCGGGATGTGGGGAGTGAGAGTTTGTGTCGAGAGCAGTGATTTCTATTGGTTGGGTGTCATTTTCTTCTAATTTTAATTCAGTTCTGTTGCTGATTTGCAAGGATTCGGATGAGTGATGCGTCCGAATTCTGCTCGTATCGTCTGAATTCAGAATTCATACGTGAAATGGAGTTCGAGATATCATCCGCGTGTGTCCGAATTCATCCAGAATTCGGACAGATTCCAACTCACAACGTCCGCCTGCGTCTACATCGTCCGAAATTGTTCGAACTCATTCGAATTCATCCAAAATTCGGACAGATTCAAACTCACAACGTCCGCCTGCGTCCGCATTGTTCAAAGTCATTCGAATTCGTCCAGAATCTTGACAGATTCAAACATACAACGTCCGTCCGCGCCCGCTGTCATCCGAAAAGGCCAAAATTTCATTTCCTTCACATTTTCAACTAGACTTTCATCCGAATTAATTCCTTCGAAATTACAAGTCACCACTTAATGTGTATAGAGATGAATTGTATCATGAAATTTTATGTCCAAAGTTTGGTTACATCGTTTAACAGGAAAAAGTTGGTATCGAATTGTTACACAATGTCGTCCGTAGGCGACCGAAAACACCCAGGACAACTTTCCTTCACTCTTTCTCACTTAAATCCTATCTCACGACACTTTTCCCACAACTACGCATCATAAAATAACATGTATCAATACGCAATGTAATGTCCCAATACCCCGTTCCTTAATTACATCGCGTACACTGGGAAAAATGTAATAGAAATACCCCTAGACTTAACGCTCTTGAACGTTCTTGGTAATACCCCGATAATCATCCAATTGAAAATTTTGGGGTGTTACATATTCCCCCCCCCTCCTCAAAAAATAAATTTCGTCCTCAAAATTTGCCCTTCCTATTCGATGACGTAGTTCTCTCTAGCGGTCCTAATACTTTGTTTTATCTACACTATCTATCCCTGCTTGCTTATAATTATCCGCTTAACTTCGTCCAATCGCGTCTCTTGTACCAAAAGTAGATTAAATCCTTGTACTCACTCACTACACTTTCGCTGCACAACTCTGATTAACTTGATTCCAAGAAAAGAAATGCCTTAATCATAGCCATTCTCCAACATCAAGAACAAAATGGCAACTCTCTATATCCAATTATCGCTTCAACCCAATAAATATTTCATAGTTGTCGTTCAACTCCAAAATCTGCAGCATTCTTCTCCTAAATTTGATGTTCCACATCAAAATTTTCCACCAACGCTATGTGAATTCAACACTAACTTGACGTTAAACTCACATTTCCTATACGGTTCTACCCCTTAAACCCTTCGCACTTCGCGATTTAAGACCTGACACATAAACTTTTCCTCTCTCACTCACGACTTTGGCATACTCGAACGTACTCTTCACTATCAAATCCATCCATCCAAGCTTTCCCAAGTTATGAACTACATCACTACATAGCTGAGTAGGACGCATTCTGTCTTGCTTCTCTTTTTGTATCTGTACTCATTTCTGATCGGGTTCAGTTTTTGTTCCCGTCTCTGTTCCCATTTTTGTGTCCGTTCCCGTTTTCATTCCCGTTCTCTTATCCATCTCCAGAATTTATTTCTGGAAACTTCGTTTCCATTTCCATTCTCGTTCCCATTTCCGTTCCCGTTACCGTTTCTGTTTCCGTTCCTGTTCTCATTTCCGTTCCGTTTCCGTTCCCGTCTTTGTTTCTATATTCGTTCTAGGAGAAGCTCAACCGATTAAATCCACTTTTTTCATACAGTTATGTAGTCACGTTCTTGGTCACCTTGACTGAGTTGAATCGAGATGGAGAACATAATCCAAGTCTGACGTAAGTCTCATCACCTTTCAATTCAAATCCAATGTCACTCCACTTATGTCGGAAGCCACCGTAAAATCCAAGTTGGTCATACTACCAGACTAAATCCTGAACCTCTCGTCTTTGTAGGAAATCTAACCTAGTGCATTCTTAGTCAACTACCCTTCAACACCCTTCTCATCCTTGAAGGAATTCTAACCTATGTAGGACCTTAGCTTCACCCAAAATCCAACAGGTTCCTCTTTCAACTTCCTTCCATAAAAGTCCAAATCTTATGCTATTAATTCTCCCTCAAATGTCAATATTAACTAGGCAATTACTTGGCTAGCCTTTTGTGACCTAGGGGACCTTGTTTATCTATCTAGTTGGTCTACCCTATCGTTACCGAGACGACATCAGTTAACTATCTAGTTGGTCTAATTTCGCTTGGGATTCTCTTTTCACTCATTTTCCAAAAATTTGGGCAGAGTCTCCCCTATTTTTATACTCCCCCAAAGCTAAAATTCTGCATAAAAATCTCAAACAATTCCAGAATATTCACTTATCTCAATCAAAAATCCAAAATCTCAAATCCAAAGTATACCATCCAGAATGCATCAGGGTTCATTCTCTAGTCTACCATTCTCAAAAATACAAAATACTTAATCCACTAATTCCTACACATTATTTCCTAACAATTCATCTATCGAATTAGAATGAGGAATCACGTATTAATAAAGTATTAGGAAATATACTTACAGTAGATGAAGGATTTTCCACGTCGAGGCTTGTGCTGATAGGCAGACTACATTACTGTTTGGCTCTTACAAAACCATGTTACTCAGCAAAATGTATCAGAGCTCAGTTTGAAAACGCAGTAAAACAAAACAAATTCGCTCTGATACCAACTGTAACGACCCAGATTTTCGTAATTTCTTAAAAATGTGAGAAATTAAAAATTTTAAAAAGACTCCTTTATAAAACAAAATCAGAGTGTGACACTAATACCGGATTGCTACTAACCCTTCTTTAAACTCGTTATGAAAACCCATTAATGAAATGCGGAAGCGTTATAAAATCATTTAGTTAAATCATAGCGGAAGCGTGAACATAACTAAACAATTTAAATTACAACCATGCTCGCTTTATTATCGTTATGTCTGGCCAACCCCAACCTCGCTCATACAAACCCTTCATCCCTGCTTTAATATCTAATTATCATCTTTCGCATTGACTCCAAATTTCGTGCATTTGATTCACGCATACAAGTATCTATACCTACACCATAAGTAACTATAAGCCCGAGGGTCTAGAGAGGAAAATGGTTAATGCAATATGATATGCCTCTCTTTAGTACTTATTAGAATGGGAGCCACCTAACCCAATCCTTTCATTAAGCCATTTACCTGCTTGTTACTTTACTTTAATCTGTTCGTTTGCTACTCATACTTTGAGCTGGAGATCAGAAGATTTCCTTTGGAATGGAATAGTGATCGGATCAAACCTTTTACTTGCAACTAGAACTCCTGTACCCTATAAGGGAGGGGCTCCTACTAGTTGCAGACTAGACTCGCTATCCATCTGCCGTCCAACTCCCATTTTTATAATTTTCTTGTCCAGTTCCTGTTCCGGGCTAAGCTACTGGTACCACAGAAACCTTTTTTATCTTAATGTTTTTACCCATTTTCGTCATTTATCCTCAGTCATACATGTGTGAGCACCCCCACCGAGGTGGCACTCCATATTAGTTTCTATTAACATGATGCATGATCATACATTATCAACCTAACATGATGCATGATGCTTTATATCATAACCTTAACTGAAATTAAAGTGCGCAATTGAAATAAAGGTAACTGTAATTGAAATCACGCATATAATGAATAAAAATAATTGAAAGCCCCCAGCAATACAGGGAACAATTATGATATCGAATTGAAAGCAGCGAATGAACAAGATGAGACGATAAAGTAATATGCGACGAATTACAATTAACTAAACATGCTCATTGAACTAAGCTAGGCTAAACATGGAAACATGCTTTAGACAACGAGTAATGAAAACATGCTTGTAAATTGGTAATTCTTATTCTAGTGGATTAAGCATGCTTTTATTCTAATTAATTAAATATGCTCTATTTAATAGTCTAGTTATTATCCTAGTTAATTATATCCCCAAGATGATTACATGCTCAAGAAAGGATTTCATTTAATATTCTAATTACATATCTTGGTTAATATTAATTTCTTAAGTAACATGCTTTATTATTCAAAGTTAAGTCAAATAACATGCTTCCATTATTCCAATAACTCAAATACTAAAGTACAATTAAGTTATCCACCATTATTCTTTAAGTTAATTAACATGCTCTAGTTAACATACATGCATCAAGAAGTAACCAAGTTAATTCAACATGCTTAATTAGTTAATTTACTTACCCAACTAGTTAGATAATTACTTACTCAAGATTAGTTATCCATTAAACATGCTTGACTTGATTAACATGTAAACATGCTAACTAGTTAATTTATTATCCTAATTAATTAACATGCTCAAGGAAGTTAATTAAACATGTTCTAATTCATCATGCTTATAAGTCCAGCTAATTAAACATGCTTAAGTAAGTGAAAATGCTGATTGATTTTGCTAGTTAGTTAATTCAGACCTGCTAGTTAATCAATTTAGTCGCTTTACATGCTCCAACTTACTAATTTCAGATTTACATGTGAGTCTTAGTTGATTAATCATGCTAAACGGTATTAGTTATCCTAATCTAGTTACCCTAACATCTTTTGATTATCGTTACTTATTTACTTAATCATCATGCTTATAGTTCACGTGCCTAATTGATTAATGTGCTATAGTCAATTAATTAATATGTTCGCTAATTAATCACATCCCGTTAAACAATCTATGCATCAATTAAACATGTATCAATTAATTAATTAAACTAGTTAATTAAATAGTACATTATAACTATGGCACTAAGGAAAGCAGTAAAGAAATGGACATAATCTTTATCAAAGAAACTCTTAGCTCTAAGCTTTCATCATTCGCACTTATCGCATTTAACCATTGATCATTCATCACAACAATCCATCACAGCAGTTAGAGTAAAAAATTCACAGCAAGGAAAATGACACCAGTAAAGGGAACAAGCAACAGTCAACAGAGGAATATACAGATTATCAAGCAAAGGAACACATTTAAATACAGAACTCATCAAAGAAATATCATAGAACTACCAATAACCTACAACATACTAACATATCTACACTATTAACGTCAAGGAATAACTCACGCACACCCATTTGTGGTGCAGGGCCTCCACAGGCCAAGACACCCCTATTTCCTTACCACTATCGATGAACAGAACAGGGACAACAAAGGGTCCAAGCCTCCACGGTCCCTCACAGCAGCTGGAGCTTCACAACAGCTCACTCACAGTCACACCCAACCCACATAGGCTAACCCACAACCCTCACACTCACTAGCTCTCTCCCTTAGAAGCTCACTCTCATGGACCACTCCCTCTCTCGGCCACTCACTTGCTGGAAGGAAGACTCTCACGCTAAAAGGGAGAGCTCACGCAGGGAATGAAAAATGCTAAGAAAGAAGGAGGGAAGGGATTTTACCTGGAGGGGGGAGACAATAAATAGCTAGGAGGCAGAGAGGGAATGATGAACCAGGCAAGCGGGAGGTCGGCTACGGGCATAGGGAGGCGACTTCGTCATCCAGGGAGGGGGAAGGGTCGATATCTTGTCTCCCACGGGCATAATAAATTGCTAAACAACAAAGGATTTGTAATTATTAATCCTAAAATTACGAAAAACTGGGTTATTTTGGACGAGTGCGGACGCATTGGTCTTATCCGCATTCGTCCGCAAGGCTAAAATCTCACAGGCAAAAACATGGCTTCGGATTGGAAAAGGCGTCCCCATCTTGTCTGTCCCGTCTGCAGGAGAGGTTCGGACACGAAGTGGCATCCGCACGTGGCGTCCGCAAGCATCCGAAAGTGTCCCAAAATCAGACAGAGGCAAATCGGACGAGGTTTCTCTTTGTCTACAGTCATTCGTATAGCGTCCGAAAGTGCCCAGGATTTGGACAAATTCGATGCGGACGAAGCAACTCGCATCTGCATCATCCAGGACCTCATCTGCAACTCCAGTGAAGTCAAGACGTGAAATCTCGTTCCAAGTCATCCCAAGGCTAAGGGACGCTGGGCAATGCATTTTTGGACGATACAACCCATCCGCAGTTTCGTCTGCAGGCGTTTGAAAACACCCAGGATAGCTTTCCTTCACTTTTTCTCACTTAACTCCTACCTCGCGACACTTTTCCCATAACTACGCGTCATAAAATAACAAGTATCAATACACAATGTAATGTCCCAATACCCCATTCCTTAATTACATCGCGTACACTGGAAAAAACGTAACAGAAATATCCTTAGACTTAACGCTCTAGAACGCCCTTGGTAATACCCCGATAACCGTCCAACTGAAAAAGTTAGGGTGTTACAAGAAACCCCCAAATCAAAATTGGAACTTTGTTCTAGAGAGCTCTCTCTCACGATTTGTGGTTGCTTCACGGCTCACCTCCATCATCAAGTTTTCTCCTTTGTTCTTGCATGGCCTAGGAGGAGAGGACTTATACTACATCTTCCAGTAGCTTCATCACGAGGTTGTCATTGTGGTGTGGAGGTAGATGACCACGGCAAAAGCTAGGTTGGAGTGGTGTTCTCCAAAACATTCGAACAAGTCGCCTCTCTCTGCCGAGTGGGAGATTGCGGACCAACTTAGTGCCCTTTGTTCCATTGATTCTCCAAAAAGGTGCTTCTGTATATTCACCCCAATTTGTTATTGTTCTGTAATTGTGAAGTTTGGGCCTTTATTTGGTGATTTGGATAAGTAAATTGAAGCCATACATTGTTACCCCTTTTGTTATCGCAAATATGTTCGTTGGCCGCTAACCCTAGATTCGCGATTCGACTTGTGACACAATTTTCTTCTATTTTCCCTAAACATCACTGCTATAGTTTTCTCTGAGATAATTGGCCTTCCTATCCTTGTGAAATGATAAGTGATTTTGTTTGATTTGGACTCATAATATGATTTAGCATGGAAACTGAGCAATTCAAATCCTCGAAACATTGGAAATAGTACAACAAAAAAATTTGGACAGAGCCCCACAGCACCTTGTGATGTAGGCTGAATGGCAAAACACACACAACACTATTTACCTGGATTCCTGTAGCACATACTACCAATACTTTAAACATTGTTGTATTGAAACTCCCTTCAGCCATTTTTCTAGAAAAATTCCACTTTTCCCCTATTTCTCCTTCTCTCTGTCACTGAGAAATTCTTTCCTTTTTATCTTCAATGTGAATGCGTCGGTACCAATAATCTAGATGAACAGTCGTTACCCTTCTAGCTGAGAAGTCATCTGTTCCTTTCCTCTTCGATGTGCATTTCATTCATAGAGGAATGACATATGTTGCCCAAATCGTCAATTGGGCAAAGCATTGCATGACTTTTAACTTTCCTGGAATTTGGAAGCGGGAGCATAGGCTGCTGTATTGGATACATTGGTGTCTGCTGAGAACATTCCCAAAGAATATTTGCCCCACCAAACCAATTGCATACTGCCACGTTGTATTTCGGAAGTGTTTCTATCCACGGTCGTCATTACCGTTTAATGCTTACATTGAGAAAATGACAAAGTCTAACTAAAATTTTGTGGATGTGTTCCCATCTGCAGATGCATTTCCTACCACGCCTTCCGCATCCAACGGTCAATAACATATCTGATCCCTCAATCCAACGACTCAACACCTATCCACTCCTTACAATTGTTTTTGTAGACGAATTCTAATCTGTGGACTTCATGCAACAACTGATGTTTCATCCACTCTTCACTTCATCGATCTAATAGCCTATCCTTCTCCTACAAGGAATCTTTCTATCCGTGGGAGCATCTTCTCATTTACACCCTTTTGATCCGATGATCGATGTTTCATTCACATTTCTTCGTCCTTAATCCAAAGACAAGCTTCACTTCCAAGCAGAATCTTCCCTTTTTCAGCGGAAGCATCTTTACCTCCCCCTAAGCAATCCCAGCAGCTTCCTAAACTTCATCTCGCGGCTCCAATGTATTCAATTTATCTAACACTTGACTTTTCTTAATTTCTCATAGCATTTTACACTAAAACGATGTCGTCTATCCTTACCCATTTCCATGAACATTGCAATAACTTATCCATTATATAAATATTCTCTCCCCCTTCCCCTTTCCCCTTTCCCTTCCCCCCTTTTTAAATAATCTAACTAACCTTAATATTTAATATATTCATAAATTTTAAATACAACATTTTTCTTGATAAAGATATCATTATATTTCTAGAAAATTTGCGGTCACTGCACATATTATCATCGAAACTAGAATCAGCACCATTAAACGAACATAAACAGAGTCTCAACATCACTTAATGTAGAAAACAGAACTTCAATCAATAAAACACAGATACTCAACATCTTTCTAAACTAGAAATATACATAATACCTATCTTCACACTTGTAGAGCATCACATCCTCGGTTCATTAAGCATAACATAAACATAGAAGTAAAACATCAAATCCTTGAGAATCATTAGTAGAAACAATAAGCAAGATAACTCAATCTTTCTAGCACCTTGTGATGAGGCCATTAGGCCATACACCCGAGACATTACTTACCTTAAGCTTTTTAATGGAAGAAAGCTATCCAGCCATAACAAGGCCCTTTCGATAGCTTGCTTCCTATTCTGAAAACTTTGCATTCTTTCATGAGCTTCGGACAAGCTCCCCATCACCGCCACCAATAAAACATTGTGGCTCCCCATAAGTGCTCATTTTATACCCATATTTTAGGGCATAAACAGGAGCTCCTTAAACACAAATGACGCTGTCCCTTACCGCAGACACCCATGCTTCTGAGGTGAGCAATTTTCTTTGCAACCTTCTAATCAAAAGAACTGTGTTTCATATGTTTTACGACAATGTTCTCTCCTGCAAAGAGATACACTTCTACGCCACTCACCTTTCCTTTGCAACTCCTAGCCCAAACATCATCGATTCCATGACTCGCAAATGCATTTCGCTCTGCAAGTGCCTACATTCCTAGGACTTCCCCTATTTAACCCATGCCTTTAATCAAAACACTGGCATTTGTCTTACTCAACATTTTTGCATGGCATCCATCCATCCTGAAACATAATTTTTCCTGTCCGTGAGAGCATTTTTCCTTGATCCAATGATTCTCGCCTTATCCATCCTTTCAATCCAATGAGCCTCCTTTCTCCCACATTCCTATTAAAAGAGCTCATGTTTTACACTGTCCTTACTTCTCTTTACACGCCTTTCTCCATCCTTGATCTCAACAGCTCATTGTTCTGATCCTGCAACCTCTTCTCTTCCCACGAGGGAATCTTTCCTTTTCGTGGAAGTATATTTTCCTTTCACTTTCTAATCCGATGGTCCTTGTCTCACCCACACTTTCCATCCAATGGCCATTATTTTACCCATTCCTCTCAATCATTTCTGCAGATGTTTTCCCTTCCATGGACTTCATTGACAATAAGCTTTTCCCTTGTCCCTTCCATCTGATGACCATTAATTCATCCGCCCATTCCATCTTGTCCATGAACACTTTCTTCCTGCGGGTTAATCCGCCCAACAACTCCACTTTCCTTCACTGTGGACATCCAACATTTGACCCGCGATTCAACTTCACATTTTCCATATCTTTAACTCCTTAATTTTTGTCACATTTGGCAATCCACTTCAACGTTTCCCACTTTATCATTTCCAACAATCACCTATTAAATTTGACCCTAGCCAAAACCAATTTCCCTCTTGACAGGTTCCAAGAAACACTTGGAAACCTTAATGGAAATCTGCTCCAACAAACAACAATAACCGACCAGCAATAATCAAACAATTAGAACTCCAATTCTGTAACTGATCTAGAACTGTATTTTGGAGGGTATAAACTCAATATAGAGACGAAGATTGTGTCAAAATCCCAGGCCAAAAGTCATTCTAGAGTCGAAGATCTATCCGATTCAAAATTCCCAGAAAAACTGTTCCAAACAGACAGATTTTACAGTTCTGAATTAAAATACTATAACTTGAGCTACCAGTAACGAATAAGGCTCAAATCAACAAGGTTAGATTTCTGACTTAATCCTGGAAAATTCATTAGAAAGCCTCGAACAGAGACGCTTACAATAAGGGGTCCAAACAGGGGCTACAATCAGCAAGAAATTCAGTTAACAAAAATTCACAGATTCTGCAGCTCACAAGGTTCCGAAAATGTCACTTTCATTCATAAAACTTTCAAAGAAACGTTGTAGCAACTAACATATTTCAACCCTCCATTTCATAAACAATCCAACCAGTAAAAAGGAAACTTAAGAGTAACACCAAAATAAGTAGGAAAACGCAAAGGAGTTGCAGCACCTCCTAAAGTGAGAGGGCGTTTCTTTGGTTGGCCGAAACCAACTATCTCCAATGGGGGATAGTTCTCTTACCTCCACACCACAATCACACCTTAAAAAGGAAGATTGGAAGAGGCAATAACCCAAGGTAGCAAGGATGAGAAACTTCAAGAGGACCCTTGCAATGGGATGGAGGAATCGGCGCTAGGAGGGGAAGCTTGGCCGCGGCAAGGAGGAGTCTTCACTCTTCAATTTTCTATTCTTCAAAAACTGGTCTTTCATCAGCAAGAAGGGGTATTAAACCCTAGGGTTTACAAAATAGGTCAAAGACCAAAATACCCTAGCAGAAAATTACTAAAATAACCCTAAATAATAAAACATAAACAATAAGTCTGAGTTTTGGGAAATTAGTCTCTGTAAAAGAAATATTTGACATAGCAAAAGATAACCAAATATAACGTCCAATAGCTTGTTGGAAAGCTATGGAAGTTGGCTACATTTGGTATGAAGAACCAAAATGGAAAGGAAGTCGTCTTA
This sequence comes from Begonia loranthoides, assembly GCA_022433065.1. Classification (NCBI taxonomy): domain Eukaryota; kingdom Viridiplantae; phylum Streptophyta; class Magnoliopsida; order Cucurbitales; family Begoniaceae; genus Begonia; species Begonia loranthoides. Next base: position 14,938,635 of record CM039486.1, on the reverse strand, counting down.
ATGGTCCCAATTGCCCTTGAATAGCCAAGGGTCAGATTTTAGGCGGAATTGGAAAACCCACAATTTCCTCCAAAAGAATTCAAGATCTCCATTAGTCCAAATGCCCACTCCTCCTTGTTTATTTGGATTCAAAAACCTACAAAATAAATAAAAAGTTAGAAAATAAAGGAGCCCTTAGCTCGGGCTCAAGTGACGGGTCCTCGGGGCACATCACCTCTTCACCCTTAAACCATTAAAATACCCAAGAATGAGAAAAATCCCAGATATTATAATCTTCTTTCTTTTTATAAATTTTTTTCTCAAAATTTACTGGACCCTTAGTTCTTGGCATTGCTACCCCTTTAAGAGTCACACTCCCTCATACTTCTTATATTATGATTATAACAATATTATTCTAGAATCAATAACATATTCTATACCATAATCAATTTAACTGGCCACAAGATATCCTAAACCTTGCTCAATTATGTACGTCATAAAGTTCTAAATCATTATTTTAATCCAATGAACTATGAAATAGCATATCACTAACAAAACAATCAATACAATTCATTAAATTGTAAGACATGCATCTATAAATCCATCCAAAAGGAACTTTCGGTTGCTACAAAATCACTAGAGGAGTCATGTACCTCATTCTCCTTAGTCGTTAAGCACATATTAGCCACTTCTTCATTCTTGGAGGATGAATCATCTTCACTATCAACCCACATGGTTGTCACTACTTTTTTTTTTCAAGGCATTTTGCATCTTCTTTGCTTGTGGGCAATTGACTTTGAAGTGACCCACCTCCCCACATTCAAATATGCGATCTTCTTCTCTTTTTGAGGACGTCTCCCTCAAAATTCTTTTTTCCATGCCACTTCCTTTGTTGAATTTCTGAGTCATAAATTCTATTTTCTCATTATTTTCTTCTTCCTTCTCAGATTCAACATGTTTGTTAGAAGAAGCCTGGAGGGCTATGCCCTTTGTCTTAGAAATTCCTTTCTCATTTTGTTCTTCTCTCTCATTGACTTTCATGGTAATCTCATATGTCATGAGAGAGCCAATGAGTTCTTCCATCATAAGGACTTTGAGGTCAGGAGCTTCTTGGATAGCCGTTGCCTTTGGTTGCCATGATATTGATAGGCACCTGAGAATTTTTCAAACCAACTCTTCAATGGGATAAATTCTACCAAGAACTTTTAAACTATTAGAAATGTTAGTAAAACAAGTAAAATTTGACTAATAGTTTCATCTTTATCCATACTAAATATTCGTATGCATGTACAAACATGCTCAATTTACTATCTTGTACTTGATTTTGCCTTTGTGTCTAACCTCAAGTAATTTCCAAAGTTCATATGCAAAGTCACATGTTTGCACCCTATTAAATTAATCTATATTCAATATGCAATATAACGTACTCATTGCCTTAGCATTCATACTCAATTTACATTTATCAAATTCATCATACTCAAAAGACAATTTTACAACATTTATTCCATTTTCCAATTTTAACTAGTACATAGGGTCCAATTTTAATAACATGCCATAAATCGCAATCCATAGACTTAAAAAATATCCTCATTCCAGCTTTCTAATAAGTAGAGTCATTATCTTCAAAGAAAAGGGGTCTAGAAATAGATTACCTTTCAATATCATATTAAAAGTCATAGAAATTTATCAAAGAATTTATAACAATAAAGTTAGAAACCTGATGTGATACCAATTGTAAAATCAAAATTATCCTATGAGGTAAAATTAGGATTATTAACTTTTTTCTAAAGATAAAATATTGTGATTACTATACTTGTAGAATTCTTGAATTTCTCTTAAGTGAGCTAATGTGCCACGGATTACTTATATCTATAATCAAGCAAGGAGATTCTCTAACGATGTTTTGAGTGTTCTTTTGTAGGTGATCATGGGGAGGAGTATGCTCAAACCATCCTTTTTGTTCATCCAGCATCTATGAGTATCATAGAATTATTCAAGATCAAGCATAGGTGGAAGATCAATCATAAGTCTAGAAGATTTCTTAGACGATCCAAAACTACCGATAATCTCACCCCCGAGTAGTATTTGGCTTATTTGGCTATCTTCAAGATCATATATAAAAGAGTGTGCTTCATGAATATTGTAGATAACTTTTAAAGCTTTCTAGAATAGGGTATTGCGTTAACATTGGAGTTTATTTGCTATGCCAATAGGTCTGCGAACAGAGAGCTTTGTTTTTTTATTAAAGAAGATAAATCTCTTTTACTCGGAATTGAAGCCCAATTCAATTTTGAAGACAGGCCTTGAATAATGATCTATTAGATCATTTTTGTATGCAAGATTTAAGAACTTATTTATGGTTTATTTTATGTTAAGTTTAATAGTCAATTGTTAGTGTCACTCGATTATGGCATGTCTAGCCATGTGTCTTTGTGAGTACATTTTGGTAAGTTGGCTTTAGAAAGCTTGCCATAATTTTGTGGGATATTTAAACCCTCTGTAAGGTCTGACCTAGGGGATGAATTTTTTAGCTAAATAAAATATTGGAAGTGTGGATTTTCCCTTCTCTTTTTTGGCCATTTCTCATTTGGTGGTGTTATCCGATTGAGTTTGGTTTTCAAATTGGTTTCATCATTTCTTGTGAGTTTTTGATGAATTTTCTTATTGCTATTTCTTTCTCCATCTTTTTCCAGAGGTGGACATCTGCAGCAAAGGAGTAGAAAGCTCGCTAATACCCAAGTTGGAGTGCTTCCACCATTGGAGGTCATTCAAGTCAATAGGTATGATTTAGGTGCCTATTTGGATTAGCCTGCAACCCTTTGTCCATAACATTCTTTTCTGTATGAATTTGTTCACTATATTTTAATAGTTTATTCTACACATATTGCCTGCTGTGTGGTTCAACTTTTGTTTCAAAATTTTTTCATTTGTTTTATTTTTATCCATCCTGAAATTGCCCCGTAAAACTAACTTCTTACCATATCCGATTCTAGAGCACCTCTCACTTATGTGGCCATAACTTTCCTTTCATAATGGGTTAGTTCGTAAAAATTTGAGGGTATTTTCTAGACTTTTAATTGGTACTCCAATTAAAAAAAAACTTGTTGAAATCCTTCCATTTGTGTTGTTTTTTTAGTCGTCAAAGTTTAAATAGAATCTATAAAACAGTTTCATAGTTGTAAACAACTTTTGAAGTGGCCTATCTGTGGTGCATCATTTGGTTTCATACCCTATTTTGACCCTATCAATAGTTTATTTATGTGTTGATCTCCATCCTACATGATGACAAAAGGCTGCAATTATGCTATGAATTACATGACAGAAGAAGAAGACTTATAGGCTTCTATTCCTACTTTTAGCGATTAAAATGGTTAGAAGATTACATAGAATAGGAAGAAGAAGTCGAAGAAATTTTTTAGGGTTGCCATTTCTCAGAGAAGACCGCTGGTGAGACTTATTTCTTCAAGGCTCAGAGAATGAGATTCAATGTGGTGGAGAAATTTGATTATTAACCGAAGAAGAGATGGTGAAGAAGCCATCAACACTTGGAGCTAGATTAAAAGATATCTGAGAAGAAGATATACACCGAAGCTTACCAAGACGGTTCCATTTTCACCACCACCCACCCAATCCAAGAAGAGTTTTCATAAGAGTCAGTAAGCCCAAGTCATAGAAATAAAAGTTTCACTACAAAAGCTAGCTCAACAACTTGACAATATGTCAGTGAAATAAAGTTTTACATACGCTCCACCTTTGTATGCACAAAACCATGTTGAGGTATCAAAGAAAACCATAGGGGAAGAGGAGCAATTTGAAAAAGAGGTTATATTACCTAAAGAAGGGCCTTTACTGTTGTTAGACCCTTAGAGCATAGGAGGGGATTTTTCTGAAAAAGGTTTCTACCAAAATGAACACCTCATTTGCAAGGATGATTTCTCGGTATTTATTCTTGAAGAAGAAGGATTGAGTGGCCAACTTGTCAATCCACCATATTCCATACTAAGTCATTTGAATACAAAGTTGGAGGCCATTGTTGAAGAAGAAGAGTTACTTAAGGAGTCATTCTTCATGTTGTTTAGAGAGCTGCTAGCTTTGCCGACCTGCGAAGACAAAGTCTTGGGAAAGCAAATTGACCAGACCTGACATGCAAGCCATGAATGATCAAATTCTATTTTATGAAATATTGGGAGCTATGAATCAAGAAGTGAGTCTCGCAAGTCCCACCTCTCGGAATGCCCAAAGGAATCCTTACTCAATCAAACAAACTTGTATCCCGAAAGGTACATACCATCAAATTCCTTAATTGTTTGAGTTTTAAAATTTAGATGGATGGAAAATATTGATGATGTTGAATCTGTTATACCACTTCAAATTGGAAATGTTGTTATTGTGGTTGATGTTGATCACTTGATATATAATGGAATTTCAGTTGGGGTTGACAACTTTAGCATGACTAGTGGTATAATTATAGACATGTTCCTGATCAAAAGAACATCATGACACTGAACTTGATAGTCATGTTGGTGATAAAAGAATACTTATGGTTGGAGAAAATTTCCGAGTTTCGTTGAAATGGGCACTAATTTGAAACATTGGAATGTTAATTTTGATAATGTGGCAGATGTTGATTTCTTTAATTATGATGAACATTTTGTAGATCACAAATTTGGCATGCCTAGTGGTCGGACTAAACGAGTGTTGTTGATCCTAATATTTATTGTTGTTGAACTTGGTGCCAATATTTTGAAAGAAATGACTTATGTTAAGGTGGATAATCCTCTAATTTATAACAAAGAAAACTTAGTTTTATTGCACTTGAAGAAGAAGTTTTTCGCCAATCAAATAAAATATGATCTTATGTTACAATCTGTTTGGTTTTCAAAGATATTGGAACAGTTTATTGATGATGGAAACAAGTTTGAGTATTTGGAAGATTTTGGAGTCTTTTCCATTGCCATATTCGAAGAATTATCTCATTATTTGGGCGAAGAAGATTATGGAGGAGAAAAATTAGATTTGAGTCAAATCTTCTTCAACCCCAGGAGGATGATGGGCCACAGATTCCCTATATCTACAATCAAGCAAGGAGATTCTCTAATAATATTTGAGTTTTTGTAAGTGATCAAAGGGAGAAGTATGCTAAAACCATCCTTTTTGTTCATGCAACAAGAATATCATGGAGTTATTCAAGATCAAGCATAGGTGGAAGATCAAACACATGTCTAGAAGATTTTTTAGACGATCCAAAACTACTGACAATCTGACCCCCGAGCAATATTTGGATTATTTGGCTATCTTCAAGATCTTATATAAAAAGGTGTGCTTCATGAAGATTATAGCTAACTTTTCAGTCTTTCTAGAATATGGCTTTACGTTAATATTGGAGTTTATTTGCTATGTCAAAAGGTCTGCAAATATAGAGTTTTATTTTCTATTTAGAAAGCTCAAACTCTTTTACTCGGAATTGAAGCCCAATTCAATTTGAAGACGGGCCTTGAAGAATGATCTATAAGATCATTGATGCATGCAAGATTTAAGAACTTATTTATGGTTTATTTTATGTTAAGTTTAATAGTCAGTTGTTGATGTCACTCAGTTAGGGCATGTCTAGCCAAGCATATGTCTTTGTGAGGGCATTTTGGCAAGTTGCCTTTAGGAAGCTTGCCCTCATTTTGTGGGGTATTTAAACCCTTTGTAAGGTCTGCCCTAGGGGATGAATCTTTCAGCTAAAGAAAAGATCGGAAGTGTGGACTTTCCCTCCCCTTTTTCAGCCACTTCTCATTTGGAGATGTTATCCGATTGAGTTTGGTTTTCAAATTAGCTTCACCGTTTCTTGTGAGTTTTTGATGAATCCTCTTATTGCTATTTCTTTCTATATCTTTTTTTAGATGTAGACATCCACAACAAAGGAGTAGAAAGCTCTCTAAGACCCAAGTTGGAGTGCTTCCACCATTCGAGGTCATTGAAGTTGGCATGGTTTAGGTGTCTATTAAAACCAGTTTGCAATCCTTCATCCATAACTTTCTTTTCAATACGAATTTGTTCACGATATTTGAGGGTTTGTTCTACACATATTGTATGTTGTGTGGTTCAACTTTCATGTCAAAATTCATTCATTTGTTTTATTTTTATCTATCCCAAAAATTGCCTTGCAAAATTGACTTCTTACCATATCCAATTCCAGAACACCTCTAGCTTATGGGGCCATAACTTTCCTTCCATAATGAGTTAGTTAGTAAAACTTTGAGGGTATTTTCTAGATTTTTAATTGGTACTCCTATCCAAAAAACCTGCTGAAATCCTTCCATTTGGGTTGTTTTTGTTATCGTCAAAGTTTGAACAGAATCTATAAAACAGTTTCATTCCAGTTGTTCACAACTTTTGAAGTTGCCTATCGGTGGTGTATCACGTGCTTTCCTAGAAAAATAAGTAAATAACTAAACACAAGAGAATGAAAGAGTAAGAGAAAGTGAAAATTATATGTTAATGCAGTTCGGCCAAACTTGCCGGTTATAATCGATTGATCTTCCGAGCATCAAACAAGCCTTACAAAGTCACCCTTCAAATATCCCTTAAGTACAATAAGGAGAAGTTTTGAACAATGGAATACATTCTCAAATATCTAAACTCTCATAAGAGTATAATCTCAATTTAAGAAAGGAAAAAGTTAGGCTAATCACTCAAACGTAGAAAAGAAATCTCGAAAGTTAAGTTGACAGCACTTCGATATGGTTTCTCTTCTTGTTATCTTCCTATTTGAAGTGCTTTTATTTATAATTTTTTTTTCAATAAAATTGCTTGTTGGTCAAGCACCCAATCATATCAGTCGACCGCTTCATGACTGTAACGTGATTTTTGTGAGCATTTAATCGATCAAATCACATTCATGTCTACTAGCCAGTCGACCTATGCCTTCCTTGGTTGACCACTTCAATGTGATCACAAAATCTATTTGCTCTCTGTCATTCTCCAAGTCAACTGCCACTCGTCCTAGTCGATCGCGTTCCACCTTTAAAATGAGAGTATGCTCTTTGTAATTTCTCCAGTTGATCACTAATTCTCCAGGTCGAGCGCAATATGCACACAAAGTTTGCTCTCTGTAACTTTGCTGGTCAACTACTTCACCTCCATGTCAACCACTTTCACCATTAAGAAAATTCAGTGCACTTCGTAGAAATTTCAGTTGACCGCATTTCTTCCTCGGTCGACCGCCTTCATTGATCTCCAAAACACTCATATTCTCTACAATTATTCCAGTTGACCAGCACTCTACCTTGGTCGATTGTCACTTCATGTTTTGGTTGAATTAAAGTTTGTATGTCCTAAAGAAAATTAAAACATTAACTACAAGAACTTCAACAAACATGTTAGCACACTTAATTATCTATATTAGAGGGTATTTTCAATGAAAATCAATAATTTACTCGATTAAAATCATATTTATAATTTAGAAACAACTTAGAGATAATCACTTACACATCATCAAAACAACTAACCTTAATTGCTATTAGGCTAACACTTGTATTCTTTTGAATCAAGAGTACTCAACGAGATCAGATTTTTCTTAAAATCAGAAATGTGTCGCACTTTACTCAATATTCTAACAACTCCATCAAATATTTTGATTCAGACTATACTCAAACTAGCTATCTTACAATATGTGTTATTAGTCATCAACACAACACCTTCTGAAACAATCTCATATGCCGAAAACCAATTATGATTGAAACACATAAGAAATAAACATACTAAATCAAGAATCCAATCATTATTTTTCTTTTAGTTTTCTTTAGACGCAACTAGAAGATCTCCATCATCACGGTTTCTTTCGCAAAATTTACATCATCGAACGTCATCAGTTGTTTCCCTTCTCAACAGCTCTCTAAATTTCATTTTCCAATTTACGACACTCAGCTTTAAGATGCTCTTCTTCTTACAAAAGTAGCAAGTTCTATCACAATTCTTTGAGTTTGATCTGTCTTTCCAAATTTGAACATCATCACTACCATTGTAATTATTCTCTTGTGTTCTACCCTAAACGACAAGTCTCTCTCCTCAACACTCACATTCAACAACAATATACTTCATTTTTTCATTTGATAACAAGACATCATTTCCTAGAGGTTAAGTATCACGACTATACAAAATAGTTTTTTGAAAACACCATAATGAAGCAAGAACGAGTACCATAATATCAACTTTAAGTCTTAAGTCTCCAAATCCAAAATAATTTCCTTGAATATGGTCAAGTGTTATTAAATAAAATTACCTAATGTCAATTGATAAGAATATAAACTCTTCTTCATATACAACTTACTCGTTATAATTTTCTTCTTATATACCTGCTCCAACTTTGACAATAATGTCGCGACAATTGTCTCCTTAACATCTTGCAAAATTTAAATTGATAAATATAAATATGTGAAAGATATGATTTTTTTTATTCAAACAAAATTTCTTCTCTGTTTTTCCTAGAGATGGGCATTTTATCCATCTCTAAGAACATATTGTCTAGATCCATCAGCATAAGTACATCTCAAACTTCATTTACCAAAATAGAAATCTTGTATTTCAATTTAACAATTAAATATCAAATTTCAATGAACTTATTTACTCAATGCTCCCAATAACTGCTTGAACAAAATATCCAATTTCAAGATTTGAAACCCAACAATATCATATCTCAATCGATAACAAAATATACTCCAAAAATCAGAACAAATCTAAAATACAGCGCATATAATTTTGGTTGAAATCGCCCAAATGAACAGATAATTTTTCCAATCAATAACTCAGGCCCAAAGATTTTCCAAATTCAACAAAATATCTTAACCAAAATTCAATCACCGAAAAATTCCGCAAATCAAAACAACCCACGAAATTGAATCCACAACGTGAAAAATCCACAACTTTGGGAATAAATCTCCAGCCAATAGACCTGACTCGGCGATCAGAGTCGTTGAATGGGCAGTGCGAAGGCGACAACTTCAGCACATAACCGGTGCGAGAGTCTGCATGCTTGAAGGACAGTTCTGTGATGTGGGTCGGCCGCTGGCATTAAGCTTCTTCTTGGGGCAATTCTGTGCGACCCGAAGTAGGTGACGTCGGTGGTAATTCCGCGCAGCCAACAATCTTTGAAAGAAGGGATTGGACTAGATCGACAACTTGGAACAGAGTGCGGCAAATTTGGAGTGTGGCAGAGGAAGTGATTGACGACTAATTGGTCTCCCTCGCGGTTGAAGTTCTTGTGGTGTGGAGTGACAAAGAAGACTGTCAGGCAAAGTCACGACATTATATGCGTCAGAGAGGTGACTCAAATTCTTCTCTTCCGGTGAAACAAATCAGAGATAGTAGGTGGTGATAGGTTTGCTTCTCCTCTTGGTTGCGGCGGAATTGGGATGGTGATGGCAACTTTCTCATTTGACGAAGAAGACACAACGAAACAAGGAGAAAATTCTCCTTTTTTTTTTTTTTTTTTTTAATTTTTCTTTTCTCAAAATTGCAATTTCACAAATTGCATACCCAAAAAACCTGTTTGATGATCGTGAGAGTCCTTTGGATAAATCCAAACATGAAATTGTAGAAGCTCTCAACCTTGCTTTTATACCCATGGTTGAAAATCAAACACGATAATAAAACCAACCATACATCGAACCTTTTTCTATATTAATAATAGTGGATTTTATCATCCACTATTCAGTTTGATACGATGCCAATGGTTTCTCGCATTCAAAACCATACATCGAACCTTTTTCTATATTAATAATCGGTTGTGGTTCGTACAAGGGTGGGAATCAAGCCAAAATTAGAGCATCAAACTCATGCCTTCCGTTCCACCCATCCCAATGCTTTCTATTTGATCCATCAGCTTAGAAAGATGAACACATTTCCATCTCATCTCCAAGTTTAGATAGTTGGATTATTATTATATGTATCTCATTTGTTCCTCTAACTTGACAACTCACAGGGTGTAGAACGACTATAAATTCTTCTTCTTAGCCAATAAATCGTGTATGAATCCCGTGAAGCACGCCTTACATTAGACCAAGAAATATACGAGCAAATCATTGAGAGTTTTCATGAAAATTTATATCTCGTGCAAATTTTTTGGCCAATTAATTATACATCCAAAACATTTGTCAGAACATAGGAAAAGATTGAGATAAATGATATATTACATCAACATAACTATATTTTGATTTCAGGAGCAATAATGCTTTCACAACATAACTATTTGGATTGAAATCCAATATAAAATTATAAAACCTAATTACTCATCATCAGGCTGCTTATTAGAATCTTCATATTCAGAAGAAGTGTGGCCCCGCCGTCCCGAGCTACGGCGGCGAGGGTTGCTTCCAAACTTCAATCTCCCCGTTTCCTTAAATAGCCGTTGTTCAGATGGAATAATGTCACATTCCGGTAGGGGTGTAGGGTATCTCAACAAATCATAACAGTACGAGTAATACATGTATTTTTCTCGGAACTTTCGCATTGCGGCTCGACGGTTGGGAGATATGACGGTCAAGTCTTGGACGTCTAGAAGAGCTTCAGCATCAGAGCAGGCCGAAGTTTCAGATGTTGGCTCAATGGGGTCGGTAATGCAACCGTCCAACACGAGGTCCTTGAATTCGGACACAAATGGTGCGTATTTGTAGTTCACTTTGTATTTGCCTCCTCCAGTCGCCCAAGTGCTTGCATCCCATATTGTCGCGTATAAGGCCAATGGCTTTGATGGGTAATCTCCTCCCATTTCTTCGTTTCTCACTACTTCTCTTACTGGAACTTCGTCTATGTAGAATCTAAAACTCGAAAAACAGAATTATCAGTATAATTACATGTTAAGATGTATAAATGACTAAATTAATGTCAATCTAACATTAAAATGTTATCATGATATAAGAGTAGTAGATCTGAAGGTCGAGTATTCAAAAAGTAGTACTACATTCAAGAAATAAAATAAGGAGCAATGGCCAAAAATGAACTTACTCATTAAGGGAAGTGTTAAAAATATAAATGACTAAAACTTCAACTCAAGGATTTAAGCCTTTAAAATTGTTGATAATTTATCAATAGGCTAATGTTATGACTAAAAGAAAAACTAAAGTATTAAATGAAACAGATAGTATTCACCTGTCATTATGAATAATTGTCGTTGCACTTGGACCTTTTTGTCGTGCCATAATAACAAGTAGTTATGACAAATGAGGTAAGTTACAGATTTTTTTAATTGTGATTTTTTTTAACAGGTGGGCTTTTTACCTATTTCTTTGTAGTTTGCTAGGTGGTGAGTGGTGGGTGGTGGGTGGTGGGTGGTGGAATGAGTGAGGAGTGAGTTATGGGTTGTAAATCAACATTCTTGGTGGCAAATTTTGAAGGTAAGTCAATGTTTGGATTTATTTTCAACTTGGGAGATTAACATATCAATTCCTTAGAGTGAAGGAATCCCTTGAAACAATTCTAAATCAGGGATCCTTGGGTACCTCAGAATTTTCTAGTACCCTAAGTCGGATTAAGTTACAAATTTTAAAACTTTTGGGAAAATTTGAATTCAAAAAGTGAGTTTTCGATTCAGATTTGAATTCTAAAGAATTGAAGATATTTTGGCGTTATCGAGACATAGAGTATGAGGAAATCGAAGATTTCCCAAGGGGTATTTTAGATCTCTTAAACTCGTAATGTTAGTTTTAGAGAATTTTTGGAAAAAGTTTGATTTCAAATTCAAAACTTAGACTTTACTGATCAAAATTTGTATTTGATGTAAGAAAATATTAGATGATGGATCTGTTGAGTTTTAGATCGAATTATACCACAAAATTTGAAAAAGTTCAAATTTTGGGTTATGAATTAAGATAATTAAACAAACTGATATATTAAGAAATTAATTTATATCCAGTTTGATATCGTCTCGGTTTGGAAAACAATAAGGAAATAACAAAAAAAAAAAGACAAACTGATCATTTGATCATCCGAAATGTCAACTGGGGTTCGGCTGTTGAACCAGACTTAACTCGTGGTTGTCCAAACCTTTAAACTTGGGACAACTATTTCCTTTCTAAGTCCATTGTGTGTTTATATTGGTCAACTGAAGAGTGCTAAACTTCTTTTTTAAATTGAGTTTTACGAGATTGTTACTATAAGTCTTGAAGTTGGTTTCTATTGTGATTATGGATTCCAACCATTATAGAATTCTAGTCTTAAATCATACTAATGGGCATGTTATGATAGGTGTTGAGACCCGACTAGTTTATTAGACTCATATTGGATTTCAGTGCAGTGTTGTACACCTGCGAGGTAGAGAATTCACCTATTACGTTCAGTTGAGCATGATATGTTTTTCTAAAATCTATTTTGTGATATATCTTATAATCTTATAACATGTTCTAATTGTAATATGTCAGTATTATATTATATATATTTTCACGGTTATGTTTATTTTGTGCATTGAACTTTATTTTCATTGATTGTCATATCGGTGCAACCTCAACATCCACCAACGCCTAGGCTCGGATGTTGGAAAAAATATTGAGGCCCTCCTACATTGTCTGGCTAGCCGACTTTTTTTCTTTCTTCTTTTTTTTTTTTATCAGAAAGTGAGCTAATACAAGGCAAGAAGTTCTATTCTTGCCCAAGTTTTGCATTGGCGGGCTGTTTTTTTTTTTTTCTAGAAAGTGAGCTTATAAAAGCCAAGAAGTTTTGTTCTTGCCCTAGTTCTCAGCCATCTCTTCTAGAAGGTTGGAAGCCCTAACCCCCAACCTCATCTCCCTCTTACTCTCAGCCACTACAAAGAAGTGCAATCCTAAGTGTCTTGACTTGATTTCTCCAACTAGTGCGCTTCACTGTATCGTTTAGTGTTTGATGGGTCTTGATGAGCGCTCCTCTCTCGAACACTCGGTTGATCTCCGCTCCAAGACTATGTTTGCTCTATACCCGTTCGCAAGGACAACGAGATCCAAATTATTTGTGACAACAAGATCCAAATTATCTCGTTGTTCTTACGTCTTGCGACTAACATAATAGTTGACCTATGGGTTGGCTCGGAGGTCAGTCCATAGATTGGCTTAGAGCTCCAAGGTTTGTGGGCCAACCTCAAACCACCCCAAAGAGGGTGGCCTGATATGGCCTTAACCTCAATCCAAGCCAGAGACCATTGAGCTTGACTTAGGCCTCACGGTGATAGATAGGACCAGGCAAAGGGGTTGATCGACTAGGCTTGGACCTCAATCCTGGCTAGGGCCCGTCGAGCTTGACTTGGGCCTCACTATGACAAATTAGGCAAACTCAACCCAATCCATTGATGATGCTAAATATTAGTCGTGTACACATGAATTGATCAACTAGAGTGAAGGTCATTATTTTTATACGCACATCCGACTGTTAGAGAATGTGTTTGTTTGTTCCACAAATAGAGTAATGGAATAGCTTATTATGTCATGTCTCTAGGTGTGACCTAAACTTGATCAGCGTTGTTTTTCGTTGTGATCACCGTGTATGACATGGTGTGCTTGAACTCTGTGAGTGACTCAATTTTCACTGATAATTTTATACTAATACAGTAGTGGCACTATTTTTATTACTTAGCACTTTATAGTGGACTGTTTTGTTATTTGACCTTATTGATGGTTCTTCGAAACTTGTTTTTTGAATTACGTTTTCAACCATGGTTGTTGATACATGATTTTTCTAATAAATGCACCACTACGTTTTTGTAAAACAATGAATATAGCATTTAAAATCCCAATTGAGTATAGTCAACTCATTTCAATTGATGCCTCATTTTCAAATCATAATCATGAAAACTTGGATCAGTTCATGCAAGATTGAGTTAGTTTTCGATTGGTAAGGTATTATTTCTATGTTAGTTCATTTCATTATGTTGTGTTTATTTCATATCATGGTGTGTGCATACTATTATATTTGGGACTTATATTATTACACTAATTGATATTAAGTGTAGAATTTAGTTTTAATACAACTAGTTTTGTATTTGACAAGATTATTAAGTTCATTTAATGGGGGCAGACAGTTTGATTCTCATAAGGGTCAGATCGTCCCTATTTTTATTCCACCAAAACGATTGTGAAAAGTGAAAACTTGAATCATTCAAAAACATAAAAATAAATTCAAAACAACATTTATATAATAATTTAACTTTTCAAATCTAAATAAATAAATCTCAAGCCAAAATCAAACTATCTATGTCATGACAAAAAAATAACAAATGCCTACGAAAACTCTCCAACATTCATAAAACGGCAAAGACGAAATACATCAATGCAAGGCTACCCATAAGGAGCAGTCTCAATTTGGGAGCACGGGTATTAATGCGTCGTTCACTAGTTAAATATACGAAATAATATTCTACTTATACGTATAAATAAATGATACCTAAACTGGATGTCTTCTGGGTAAAATATGGTATAACTTTTGAAATTAAGGCAAAAGATAATAATAAAGAACTTACATAACAGTATTTTGAGTCCAGAGAATGGAGTAACGATGAAACTCCTTGGAGGGATCGAACCACAGACGGTAGCGTTCTTCTCGGCCGCGGGTGGTGCTTCCATTTCCATACAAGTTCGTCTGAATTCTCCATGGTTTTCCTTGGACGTTTCCGAGAAACTCCAGGTCTAGTTCATCGTGGTTTTTTATGAATACGTCTCCGTTTGATGTCTGCACCAAATCCAATATTCAACCCTCTAATCAATTTTGATGGAATTGGATAATTGGAAATGAATTCCCACTTTTTGGACGGTGAATCTTTTTGTTATTTTCAAATGTAATTCCCTGTTTCCTTTTTTGTAGCTTTATTTTTTCGGAAAACAAACAAGAGGATTGAAAAGACATGTCTTTAAACAACAGCTCCATCAACTTACATAAAACGCGACGACGATGCCGGCAGAATAATTCGATGGCAGCTTAATATTGGCGCTGAAGAATCCATATTTGTACATCTTTGATGAAATGAAGCCTGACCCTGAAATTATTGTTCAATAGTTAATCCATGCATATGCGATGATTGTTTGGAATGAGATAAACAGGTTACATCCGATGGAGAGAGAGAGAGAGAGAGAGGTGTACCGGTGAAGCGATCAAGGAGGAGGCGGACACCACCGCCGTCAGGAGAGCGGACGAGATTGGAGTCGCCAAAGAGCGGAGAATAGGCTTCATCAAAGGGTATGGTGTTCAGGCGGAAGGCAGCGTTTGGGACAAATTGTAAACACAAGAGAGGAAGAAGGACAACAACAAACACTTCTAACCATTTACAATAACCTAAACGACAATCCATTATAATCCCTTTAAAATTATCCGCCCTTCTTCTCTGTCTCTTTCCTTCCAGCCTTTTTCTCTACGTTTTCGATCATATACACAACAAAAGGAAGAAAAATGGAAGTTCAAAGAAATGAGGTGAGAGAGAGAGAGAGAGAGAATATGAAATGGCTTTGGCTGCTGATTATTATTAATAGCTATATTTTCTGGGATTGGTCAAATCTCAAAAGGGGGTATTCCAAAAAAACAAAGCCTAAAAATACTGTGGAAAATAAAGGGGAAAGCCAGAGGTTGAGCTAGCCTAGACTAGAGGATGAGATTAGGTGGCATTGGTTGTTGATTTTTGGTGACTGTGCTGATTCATTCTCATCAGTTTAGAAGATGATTATGGATAGGTATTAGCTGAAAATACTATTTAATAGAGTTTGCTTGCTATGAAAGACAATACGAAGTCTCAAGGAAAGAGATTGTACAACTAAGCTGATGATGATTTCAGATTAGCATTATTGAATATTTACATAAGCTTCCATGCAAGACTTTATTTTTATATACTGTATACGTGTGTCTCACAATTATTTATCATCTTTTTTTGTGGGCTTGTAATTAAAACCAGAAAATGATAGTATTTCTTTTCTCCAATAATTGCACGCAAAATCACTGTAGATTATTATTATTCCTGTGTAACGTGTAATTATCAATAAAAATAAAATTTATAAAAAACATATATATAAATTAGTTTCTACTAAATAATTTAAAATTTTTAAATTATCGATACTTTGATGATAAGATGTCACAAATTAAAGTCGGGACAAAAGAAAAATATCAAATCAAACAATCCGATATTTATAAAAAATCTAATCCTTCAGTCCAAGATATAATTTGTTCACTACAAAAGATTTAAAATCAAATTTAAATTGATGACCCAAACGAGATGGGTGAGATCGACGTAGTGATTACAAGAATAAAATAGTATGATAAATTCAATCTAAAAAGTAGGAAATAGAAAAATGTCCAACATCAAATATAAATTATAAAGATAAAAGTTTAGAAGACAAATAGAACAAATCCTCACCAAATGAAATAAAGCACTCAAAAGAAAGGGAAACTAATAGGAAACTCCACCAAGTGGCCACTACTAATCACGACAATTCTTAATTAGGAAAAATGTTGTTTTTTAAGGTGAGTGGCCGAACTCAATAAAAATCTTACCACTATACCTAATGTATGAGAAAACTGTTTATTTGTTATCAGTTTAAAAATATGAGCTACTGAAATATGCAAACACGAATTATATTCAAAACTTTTTACCATTTTAAAACACAAGCGTCATCAGCTTTTGGCATGGTGGCTTTCAAAAACCATGATAATACTATATTATAGTTATACAGAAAATAATGTCACCACCGTTTTTCAAAAAAAAAAGTCACAGTGAAAATAAATGTAGCAGTTGCTGCTCATTAGAGGTAAGTTTTAAATTATTTTCCATATTTGATGAAATAAATTATTAAAACCAACATTTTGAGGAGTGGGTGGCAATTTTTAAGGGGAGGTTTCTCTTTAAGAGGCACTTTTTGAGCCTACGACCTCACATGTTGCAGAAGAGGTTTTTTTGAAAAATTGGTGAGGCATTGCCGTGAGAGTATTATCCTTGGAAAGGACAAATTTCTTCTAGGAAATTGAAATTTCATGTGCAGCACTGTGGTAAGTTTTATCCTTATTTTGTAATGGTAATTGTTGAGTCCCCAAGTGCTCATAGTACAATATTGTCTGCTTTGGGCCAAAATCCGCACGGTTTTGTTCTCGGAGTTAGCCTAAAACACGTTGTAAAAGGTAGGGAGAAGAATTTTACTCATAAACTATTAATTTTTTACTCTCCCAAGCGATGTGGGATTGTGCATCTCCATTGGTATGAGTTGAGCCATCACAATCAATAACATCTTGAGTTGTCCTTACCTTTACAAGGTGGGTTGCCACAATAATTGTCGTAAGAAAATCATGTTATAACCATAAACTTCGATTTAGGATTTTGGTTCTATAAACTTACTTGGTTGCTTCGACTTGGGGTTCAAAAGCTTAGATTTTCAAATGTTTCAGTAAGGTACCCCGATTTCCATTGAGTTCGTCTGAATTTTTGGATTAGTGGTCCTATAGGAGGTTAGATTTTCATTTGGATTTTTAAGTTAAAAAATTGGATTAAAAAGCTATTATTTTTGTATGAAATTGATCAAATTTGTACTATGTTATGCTTTGATTGTTTAAAATTTGTAATTTTGCTGAAAAGCTAGAAATTTTTAGAGTTTTAGAACTGATCTATGACATAGCGATTGACCGAAGATGGGAATCGGTCTACTAAAGAATTAACAGAGTGGATGACACTCGAAGAGTGGACATCTTGACTAGAAATGGTTGATTGAATAATTAACAGAGTAGATGACGCTCGAAGAGCGAACAACCAGATAGAATCGATCGACTGAATGCTCGAAGAGCGGTCGACCATATTGCTTTCTAAGACAATGGGTCAAGTTGATCGGGCTTCTCTAAGTTTGTCCGGACTAGATTTTAAAAATTGAAAATTTTTTAGGATTGTTCTCTGAGTTCCCTTGAGTTAGTTTCTATCTTGGTTGTAGGTTCTAACAAACTTTTAAAAGTTTAGAAAAGTAAATTAATTTAAATATAAATATATATATATATATATATATATATATATATATATATATTTATTTATTTATTTATTTATTAGTTCAAAGGATTAACGTGAGGTTTAAACTCTTCGAATTATTGTTGCTTGGACTTTGGTGTGGTAGGCCCAGTTGAAGTAGAAGTTTAATTTGTGTCCATTATCATGTTGTTTTACAAAAACATATTTTGATACGTGTTTTCATAAAAAAAAATGATGTATGTACTTTATGGTCATCTTTTTTCATACTATAATGTATTTTTCACCATACATTTTTTCCTTGAGTATGCACATTATTTTATTGATCAACTTGGTTGGATGAACCAAGTTTGATCTACCCGTGAAGAGGTCTTGTTTTCTCTACGCACATTTGATGTTGGAAGATGTGTTTTTTTGTGTTAACTAGAGGAATGATACAGCTGATAGTATTATGTTCCTGAGCGCAAAACTCTAAATCTGATCAGAGTCTTATTTTCATAGATTTAGCGATCACAAAGTATTGTCGTTACTATTTATTTCTATGGCATAGTATACCTAAAGTCTATGAGTGGATCTATTTTCACTAGACTTTTCATAATATATAGTAAAACATATTTTTTGTGTGTACCACATATAGTGAAGTATTTTATTGTTTGCCATATTACTTGTTTTTCTTCAGATGTTTTATATGACATGCTCCCCATTTATTTTTATTTTTATTTTAACATGATACGTAAACTTTACTCCTATTGACTTTAGTTGATTCACCCCAACAACATTTCCTTTAGGTTTTAGTTTAGAAGATTTCTAACAAATGACGCATGAATGAGCTCGGAAAAATGTTTTTATGTTAGCATTTAATTCTCTTTGAGAGTTCCATTTGTGAGGTTGGAACTTAGTTTAAATTTGTAATAAAATTTTACGTTAACTACTTGCATGACACATTTATTTTCAGATTTATATTTATCATTTTTTTATATCACTATTGGACCTTTGTATTAACTAAGTTGGTTGAGCCCTGGTTATTAAGGTTTCATATAAGTCTTCCACTAACTAATTAATATAATAGTGAAAGAGTTGAACCATTCGGTTCGTTTTGGGTCGGGTCATTTTCCTTTCTATCTCGAGTCCCCTTTAGGGTATGACAGAAATTTTGGTATCAGAACTATGTTATCATCTCAAAAAGTGACATTAATAAGATAGATAGAGTGATAGTATAAAAGAATTTTTCATTTTACTGTGCCTATGGACATGTTCTAACTTACACTTAAAAATTTTCATATTTTTTAAAATACCTTCTACAAGAGCCCCTAGAAATCGTGCACCTGCAACACTGACGGTACAATCGGTTGAGTCACAGTCGACGGATCCTCTTATGGCCCTGAGGGATGTACTTTAGAATTTTCCTAGAGACTACAAGATGAAGAACCCATTGGTCTGACGTATGAATTATTTTAGAGAGTTGGGGTGGCTGAATTGGCCAGTGTTTAAGGGAGGACTGGACCCTCTAGTTTCAGAAAACTGATTGAGTGTTATGGTAGAGAACATGAATGCTATAGTGGTTCCAGCAGAGTACGGAGTTGGTCTCACTGTATTTTATTTTGAGAAGATGGTGGGTGTATGGTGGAAGTCTCTGAAGTTAGATTATCCAATCAGCGAGATAAGCTAGGAGAGATTTGAGACTATATTCAAGGACAACTACTACAATGTTGATCAAGAGCAGAATATGATGTGTGTATCATAACTTATTCAGGGAGACCTTACTATTATAGAGTATCATACAAAGTTTGTGGAACTCTCTTAATATATCAAAGATGTGGAGTAGGATCGATATTACCCTACAGAGGAGGGGAGGTGAATTAGACGTACTAACCTTTTCATGCAATAATTTAAACTCTATTCCCTAAGTGATTTATCAATAATGTATATGCATGCAATCACAAATATAAAAGAGATAAGGGAAAGAGAGTTGACACCGATATGTTCACGCTGTTTGGCAAACCTAGCCTACGTCCGTGCTTCAAGTTTCCGACTTGGATATCCTTGATCACCCAATCTCCCCAATTGGTGATGATTGACTTCACGGGTGCCAACCAAACCTTTTACAAACTATTTTCAAGGTATCACCCTCTGGATTGATCTTCACATGTGTCAATTTAGCCTTACACGGTTTGAGTATAATAAAATAGAAAACTAAAGATTTCTAACTCTTCCAAATATAAATCTCAAGTTTGGGAGTAAGGAGAGTTATGATTTACACTCTTTTAATAATGAGAAATCGAGGAATAATTTTGGTAGAGCTTCACTTTGATTCTCGCTTGATTACTTTGAACTTTGGAGTGTCTTCTATAAATAGACACTGCTTGAGCAATTGTCCATTTCTATTTTGGTTGACCACCTTTCGACTGTTGGAACTAGCCATTGCATTTTACAGAATTATCGGTCGATCGCTTTCTTCACATTTCAGTCCTTCGCCAACTTTGTCCATTTCGCGGTCTATCTCCTTGTCCATTTTCTCGATTGCTTCCTCAGCTATAGAAACAAGGAGACCACTGCCCATTTTTCCAGTCGACCACCTTCCAAATGGTCGACCGATTTCTTCACAGTTTTAGCAGGTGGTTAATCTATCATTTCTGCAGTCGATCTCCTCATCCACGCCAGTCGACCGCCTCTTTAGATTTCAGCAATTTTGGTTGACCTCCTCACTGCTACAATCGATCTCTTCTCCTTGTTTTTCACTTTCTCAATCTTCTAAGTCCCAATAATTGTCCTCTAGGCTACACAGACTTAGGTGAACATGTTAGAACACCTTAATACCTGTATTAAGGGTATTTTCAATTAATATCAAATATAAGTAACAAGATAATACAATTATGTATAATAACCAATAAACAACTTACAATTACAATTAATACACTCATCATGAAAACAAATAAGCTTAATGACACTTAGGCTAATAATCTCCCCCTTATTTATGTAATAGTTTTAACTTTTAAATTTATGCATGCATGCTACTCACAACTTATATAAATCTCTCCCCTTTTGTCAAAATAAGAAAGAATTCATGGGGAAGTTTACCAAAGACAATAATAAAAAGTCTCCCCTTTGTCAAAATAAAAAATATAGAAATTATCAGAGGATATCAGTTAATCGAACAATACAATCTATTTTCATCTCCCCCTATTAAATTAACATCAAGAAAATATGGAGAGAAGACAATTCAAGAATATGATGCCAATTGAAATAAAGTTTCTCTGCTCCCTAGTTAATAGACAAGATCAAATCCATAGGGAAATTCAAGACATCAAAACACAATAATTCAACCAAATTAATTTAATTCTTCCCTTTTATCATTAAGCATATACAATAGTTGGAGCCTTTGCATCAACCATAAACAATTCTATTTTCTCCTCCTATGTTGACAAACAATTTTTGGGAGAAACCATGTTTATACCAAGAAAAATAGTTCCAATTATACTAATTGTAATAATAAACACATAAACTTTGATAAAGAGATATGCAAGTTAAAAGCATTGTTGGAATGAAGAATCCAAGTTTTGATGTAAAGAAAATATTCAACTTGAAGCATTATATTCTCCCCCTATATCAATAGACAATTTCAAATCAATGAGGAGTAAATGAAACACCTGTTGGATTATCAAATATTGAGCTATAATATTTCAAATGCTAAAATTCCAATGAAAACAAATGAATACCAATTTTAAAACCAAATCACAATAGCTCATACATATCATTAAAATCAAATCTAATAAACACAATCCAAATTTTTTTTTATGATATTAATAGTTTGATTGATAAAACTTTAAAATTAAAGACAAAACCAAATTGAAGAATAAAGATAAATTAAACAAATGATACCAAAAAAAGTATGCAAATTTAAGAATCAATAGTCACCAAGAAAATAAAATTTCAACCTATATGCATACTAACCATTTAATTCAAATCAAGAGTATATGTTATCAAACAATTTAAACAAATTAATTTCATACTTTTGATTCAAAAGAGAAATACACCTAAGTGATTTTCTTAGGCACCCAAACATTTTTTGGTCCTTTATCCTTTGTGGTGGTTACTTTAGGAACCCACACTATTTTAGGATTTTCCCTTTTATCACTCAATTTTAGAGGGCAAATAAAAGATTTATGTCCTACACAATTGCAAGCATTGCAAGTAGTAGGACCAACAACCAAGTTCTTATAGTTTTTTTCCTTGCAAAGGGTTCATAGTCAATACTAGCTTTATCAAAAGTAACCATTTACTTTCATAAAAGCATGTTAAAATTCTTGCTACCATTTGTGAATTTCAAAACAATGGAATTCAAATCACTATTTTTAGCATTCAATTCACAATATTATTCTCAAGTGATTTGTTAGTGGCAACTAAATTCTCATTCATGCTTTTTAAATCAACAATTTGATTCTCTAAGGATTTAACCTTTTCAACATGCTATAGAACAAAATTGTCCTTCTCTTTATTCAACAAATTATACCTACGTTTAACCAAATTGAATTTATCAAACAACTCATTAAATGCATCTAGCAATTCATTATGTAATACCCCGATTTCTCATAACAGAATTAAGTGAGAATAATTGAAAAATTAATTAGGTGTAATAGAATTAATTGGATAATTATTGAAGATTTAATTGATGGAAATTAATTTAAGAAACAGAATCGAGAAATTTAAATTGGACTCATAATTATGGTCAAGCGATGTTCGAAGTAAGTCAGAAATTGAAAATTGGGTTGATTAATATACGATACGTAATTTGACACATAAATATATTTAATATTAATTTAGGATTTATAATTAATGGAAATGGAGGATTTATAAATTTAAAAGGAAGAAATTAAATTAGAAGGAAGAGGATGGGAAATCGGTTGAAGGAAGATAGAGAATTGAACCGGACCGACTCAATCTGGAATTGGAAGGAAAACAACAGGCAGGCGAAGGATTTGAAGTGGCCCGACTATTTGTTGAAAACAGATAGAGAGAGGGAGAGTGAATAAGGAGAAAGCTCAAGGCGACGGGGGAGCTTAGGTGAGGCTAGGCTTTGTGAAGACGTGCAACGAATGGGAGCTATCCGTCGAGCTATGAGCTTCAACATGAAGAGGATGAGCTATGGGTTGTGAAGCTAGAGCTCGGGCATCATGTTCGTGGAATGGAGCTTGCAGGAGGGGCGAACTGTGTCTACGAGTTATGTATTATCGTTAATTGTGCTTTGTTATTTTGGATGATGATTCTGCATTGTTGGTGTCACCGTGAAGGAAGTAGGGACAAAGGTTGTGGAACGCGTAATATGACCAATTGGTTCAATGGATGGATGGTGTTATTGCCGGTTCAACTGGTTCTACAACCCGAGAAGGTAATTTGGATCCCCAAGCGGTTGAGTTTATAATTCCTCCACGTATGTTTTCTTTACAAATGTCAAAATATGGTGAGTGTTAGGTGAGGCCTTGGGATGGTAAGAAGCTATCGTGGGAAGAATAATGAGAAAGAGTGAGTGGAAGAGGGAGTCTACGAATTATGCTGCTAGAGTGTCTTCTGTGAGTTGAGTGACGACGAGAGCGTGAGAGAAGAAATAGAGAGAGAAAAGAAGAAGAGGAAAAGAGGAGGAAATAAATGTTGAAGCTCTGGGTATTCTTCAGGTATGAGATTTCTTCTCTGTCTTCTTGTGGATTATGTTATATTACAATGGATTTTTTTATTATGTTAAGAGAAGCAGAAGAAGAAGAAAAATGGAAAAAAGGGTGCTCTGTGAGTAAAGGGTTCTCTTTTGTGAAATGGTCGTGAGTGTTTTATGATAAACAATATTGCGAAATAGAGACCGAGAAGAAAATAAAGAGAGAGAGAGAGAGATTTTGGAGAGTCGAGACTGAAGAAAGAAAGAAGAAGGTTGGGTTGTTGTTGTCCTTGGGTCCGTTGGAAGTGCTTCAAGTTTCTAACTTCTTTCTTGATTTTATAGGTTGAGTTATATTAAGAGTATAAGGTGAAGATAAAGTGTTAAAGCGTTTTTAAGCAACTATCAACTAACTTCTCTTTTGGATTTATGCTCATTATGTTTTATTGTTAAGGCATTACTCTGTCAACTGGTTGGTATGCTAAAGTAGAGGAATGTTGAGTGATGGAATATATTATCTGCTCTATTATTGATTTAATTGGAAGTTATGCTGCTTGTTGGAAATCATTACTGCTTGCTATAAATATTAGGGATTTTAGGATTGCATAATGCTTAATGGATATGTCGGTTCGATATCTCTAGTTATATTCTGTCGAAGCCATATTCTAATTGCGAATACTTAAAAGTAATAGGTTCGTGAATACTATCAAAGTAGATTGTTGTTAAGGAATATTGTTATGGGTTGTGAAAATCTATAAAGGGATATTGGAGGGAGGGTTATTAATAATTAAATATTGTTGATTTTGAAGGTGTTTAAAGGAAGGACGATAACGTTAAATTCAAAAATGCTCTAAGGACACTAGGTAAGTTGATATTGTCTGTGCTTTGGTCTTTGGACCTTATGTCGTAAGAATTAGGAAATTTTATGTTGACTGTTTACTAGATTTAGGTTCTTTATAGAGTTGATATGGTTTATGCGTTGAGGATTATAGGACTTTAATATTGATACGTTTTGTGGATGTATTGGTGCTTGATGTCGTGTTTATTACAAATAGATTCTTTTAATGATGTGTTTATTAGACTTTAAAGAAATTGATATGGATACGATGATCGAGGATGGTAGTATTGATATGATATGTTTCTAGGTTATATAGAGATATGATAGAATTGTATGCATCCACGAGGATCATGGATCATGGTTTTAAAACGATACAAAAGTGGTTTTTTATGCATGGTTTTGAAAATGAAAGAGAAAATGGTTTAATGGATGCTAAGTGAACGGCGTTCTTGAGGGCTGATCACCTGAAGCGGACAACCATTATTTGGGCTGTAGGAATATCCATTGAATCATTAAACGTAAATAAATGTGTGGGGGTTTGGGAGGATAGCTGAAGGTTCTTGGTGGTGACACCAGATGATGTATCTCCTCCCACATAGGGACGGAGTGACGGTTAAGCCATAAGAACTAGATGATGTATCCTAACTCCTGTATTAAAAATCCCCACCGCTTGAATTGCAAAGATTAGTGATGGTCATGGTGACACCAGATGATGTATTTCCTTTTCGGAGTGACGGTTAAGCCATGGGCCATATGATATATCCTTTCTCTAGTAACGTAAAGAAAATGACAAAAAGGATAGATTCCTTTCTAATAACATAAAAGAAAACAGAAAGGATAATCAAAGAGAAAAGAAAACAGAAAATGGATAGATAAAGGAAAACAGAAAATAGAAATGGATTTCAAAAGCTGCATGGCACGTGAATTTTATACTTATTTTATCACTTACTGAGAGTTAGGCTCATTAGTTTAAGTCTTGTTGATATAGGTATGTACAAGATCAAAAGAATAGGTTAAGGAGCAGTTGATGAAGGATTTGCACGCACGGATCTTGTAGTTGGGTAGGCTAAAAGGATTTAAAAAAAGAAAGAAGGTTTTGTAAAGTATTTGAATTGTAAAATGTTTTATTATAAATTATTCTGCTGTGTTTTATAAAACGTTTTAAGAAAAATGATTTAAGTAAAAAGAAAACTTTTAAATTTTACACATTTTCAAAGGTAAAAAGTTACGGGTCGTTACACATTATTATCATCATTATCATCCGAATTGCTAGAAGAGTTTTGTACGTTAACCTCTTTGGCCATGAAGCAAAAGTTTAAGACTTCTTTAATCTCGGAAGAAGAACTCTCATCACTATTGTCTCATGTGGCCTTAAATGCTTTCTCCTTGAAAGCCTTTGACATTTTTTTTTGCTTTGGGGCAATTGGTAGATGTATGTCTGGGTTTCCCACATCCAAAGCAAACTATTACATTCTCTCATTTTTCCTTCTTCTGTTGAAGGAGTTTGTTGAACTTTCGGGTTATGAATTTTATATCTTCATCATCATCATCCCCAGAATATGCTTGAGTGCTTGAGGAGGCTTTCAGAGCAATATCTTTTCTTTTAGAGACTTCCTTCTCCTTTTTCTCCTCTTTCTCATTTGCCTCCATTGTGATCTCGTGTGTCATTAGAGATTCGATGAGCTCCTCCATCTTCATGGCTTTTAAATCCCGCGCTTCTTGAATGGTAGTCACCTTTGGTTGCCATTCTCTTGGTAGACACCTAAGAATTTTCCTAACCAACTGTTTGTTGGGATAAATTCTACCAAGCACTTTCAAACCATTGGTAATGTTAGTAAAACGAGTAAACATTTTCCCAATAGTTTCATCTTTATCCATAAAAAATAATCATACTCATGAATAAGCATACTCAATTTATTTTCTTTTACTTGATTAGTGCCTTCATGAGTGATTTCAAGCAATTTTCATATTTCATAGGCATTATCACATGTTTGAATCTTATTAAATTCATCTCTATTCAAAGCACAATATAAAATATGAATGACTTAAGTATTCATACTCAATTTTCGTTTATCTATATCATTATATTCACTATATACTTTGGGAACTTCTATACCATTTTCGAATTTATGTGGATTGAAAGATCCATTTTCAATAACATTCCAAATATCATAATCCAAAGATTGAATGTGTATTTTCATCCTAGATTTCCAATAAACATAATCAATTCCATCGAAAAATGGAGGTCTAAGCAAATATTGTCCTTCAACTTGCATATTGAAGATCATAGAAATATATATCTACAAAGAGTTCAACCAAAATTATCCAAGAAATTCTCTATAAGATAAATATCCAATGGATGCAAAATCAACAAATTTATAACAATAAGCACGACATCACATGAAAATTTAGTTACATATTTATAACAATAAGCATGACATCACATGAAAATTTAGTTACCCTGCTCTGATACCAAATTATAGGATTAGTATTAGCCCATAGAGGAGAGGGAGGGGGGAATTAGATGTACTAACTTTTTCATGCGATAATTTAATCTCTACTCCCTAAGTGATTTTATCAATGATTTGTATGCATGCAATAACAAATATAAGAGAGATAAGAGAAAGAGAGTTGACACTGATGTGTTCATGTGGTTTAGCAACCCCGGCCTACGTCTGCGCTCTAAGTTTTCGACTTGGAGATCCTTGATCACCCAACCGTCCCAGTTGGTAATGATTGACTTCACGGGTGTCAACCAAACCTTTTACAGACTATTCTTAGGGCGTCACCCTTTGGATTGATCTTCACGGGCGTCAATCTAGCATTTCACGGTTTGAGTATAATAAAATAGAAAACTAAAGATTTCTAACTTTCCCAAATATAAATTTCAAGTTTGGGAGTAGGGAGAGTTACAATTTACACTCTTTTCATAATGAGAAATCGAGGAATTATTTTGGTAGAGCTCTGCTTCGATTCTCACTTGGTTACTTCGAGCTTCAGAGTGTCTTCTATATATAGACATTGCTTGAGCGGTTGACCGTTTCCATTTTGGTTAACTGCTTTTCGACCGTTGGAACTAGCCGTTGCATTTTACAAAATTATCGGTCGACCACTTTCTTCACATTTTAGTCCTTTGCCTACACTGTCCATTTTGCGGTCGATCATCTTATCTGCCTGCTCAACCTCTTCCTCAGGCCCAAAAATAAGGAGCCCATTGTCCATTTTTTTAGTCGACCGCCTTCTAAATGATCGACTGATTTCATCACAGTTTTATTAGGTGGGTAATCTATCCTTTCTACGGTTGATCTCCTCGTCCACGCCAATCAACCGCCTCTTCAGATTTCAGCAATTTTGGTCGACCTCCTCACTAGTACAATCGACCTCTTCTCATTATTTTCACTTTCTCAATCGTCTAAGTCCCAATAATTGTCCTCTAGGTTACATGAACTTAGATAAACATATTAATAACAAGATAACACAATTTGGCATAATAACCAATAAATAACTTATAATTACAATTAATACACTCATCATCAAAACAAATAAGCCCAATGACACTTAGGCTAACATGTGGATCCAATGGAAAGGATGGTGCAGTTACAGATGAACTCGAGGCTAAATATCTGTGCTTGACTATCTGTTAAAGAGTTCAATAATATTTCTGAGGCAGTTGTTGTTGCTTAGCGTGTTGAAGTTAACCTTGATGAGTTTTTTTTGTGAGTATAATGGTAAGAAAAAGAAAGAACAACTAGTGGAAGAAAAGATGATCAAGAAGGATCAGAGAAAGGGTTAGAATCATGGAGGGAATTCTTAGGGTAACTTTGGTGGATAGTCTAGTCGAGTGCCTTATGCTGGTGGGCATTTTTATCCTTATGTTTGTAATACTTACGGTCAATCTTGACATTTGAGGAGGAACTGCCCACCAAACCAAAGGCCTTCCCAAGCAAACTCAGCACCTACTCAACTAATTTCTTCTAAACTTGATTTTGGAGCTAGCTAAGGATTTCCTAGACAAGGTCAACGTACATATTCTGGACCCTTGTTATTTGCTCTTTCGCAGTCTACTAGATATAGGCCACATTATCAACATCAGTATCAACCAGCTGGGATTGACTACTAGAGATCTACTGGGTATTAGTAGAGTCTTGCATACAATCTCACTCTTGCAGTATCTTCTAGTCAGTGTTTGGGATCCATTCCCAGTTCATCTAGTGTTGGAAGTGGTGGTGGCAGAAAAGGGAAAGAGAAGGTGACTGGTCAAACATATGCAAATACTAGATCAGAGACTTTTGATCAGATTAGCCAAGGTGTTATTGATGGTACGATCCCTATCTTTTTTACTAATGCTCATGTATTATTTGACATTGGTGTGACACATTCATTTATTTCTGAGTTATTTGCTCACATTTTGGGTTTGTCTGTTGAAAGACTAGAACATCTCCTGATGTTGAGTACCCCTATGAATAAAAGTCATGAAATGAATTTTATCAACAAATTGTTGCTCTAGTTGTTTTTGGGCATGAATTATTAGTTGATCTGATAGTGATACCTATAGATCAATTTGATGTGATAATATGTACGGATTGGTTGAGCCAGTATAGAACTAAAATTAACTATCACCGAAGGGCTATAACTCTTACTTTGGAAGATGGATGAGTTCTAGTACATTCGTGTAATACTCATAAATCCCATTTTACGAGCAAGTTTGGGAGGTCGGAGGAAATTGGAGTTCTGCCAGAGTTATTTTGTTGTTAACGGTGACCGTGTTTTATTCAAGCACTATCCAATCTCATTGATAGTCTTTGATTTCTAGAGGTTTTTCCCAAAGATCTACTTTGATTGCCACTTAACTGCGACATTGAGTTTTGCATTAAGTTAGTACCCAACACTGCTTCAATTTTAATTGCTCTATAACATATGGCTTCCACTAAGTTGAATGAGTTGTGAATTTTGCTAAATGATTTGTTGCACAGGGGATTCATAGGTAATAGTATATTGTCGTGTGGTGCACCAATTTTATTTGCAAAGAAGCAGAATGGTTCACTTCGCTTTTGTATCAATTACTAGAAATTGAATCATGTTATAGTCAAGAACAAGTACTCGTTACCAACAACTAATGATCTGTTTGATCAGCTTAGTGGGTCTATGTATTTTTCGAAAATTGATTTGAGTTCTGGCTACCACTAGTGATATGTCATGGATTCCCTCCATTCACAATAGAGTACGGAGGTTTTCTAACAATATTTTTATTGTTTATTTTGTATGTATAGAAATAGGAAAGAGAATGAATTCCATTCATCAAGCATTCAAATATGTCATGGTTTTATTCAAAATAAAACATAAGTAGAAGTTCAAACACAAGTTTAAGAGAAATGTGAAACAACCCGAATCTACCTATAATCTGACCTCCGTGGTATCTTTGTTATTTTTGGCAACCTCAACGATCTTGTATTAGAAAGTAACAATTGTAGCTGACTTCCCAATATTTTTCTTTTGCTAAATTTGAAGATCATTTGCTATGTCAAAAGAGTCATGAACAAAGAGCATCAATTCTGCCAAGCCCATATCTTCCTAGATCAGAGTTAAAGACTATGTCACTTGAAGGAAGAGCATGAAGACACTTATTGGGATCTTTGCTGCATAATTACATTTGAAGATTAATTTAGATTTATGTTTATTTATTTTATGCTAATTGTATTGGTTTTAAACTCAAAGTAAAAGTGTCACTCGGCTAGAGCTTGTTCTAGCCTAGCTGAGTAAGTGTGTTGTTAAGGCATATTTGGTAATTTTATTTTAAAACATTAGCCCTAATTTTGGGGGACCATTTTAGGTCCCCTTATGCTTGTTTTAAATCAGTTTTGAATAAAAGAAAACCCCATAGCCATTGGCTTCTCCTTGCTCTTTTGCAAGAACTTGCAACCTCAATCAGTTGTTATTAATCGGTTTGTGTTGTGTAAATTGCTTGTTTATTTGTGAGAGTTTGAACAAGTAAGCTCTCTATTACAATCTTCCTCCCTTCCTTACATGAGAGATGAATCCTTAGCAAGGTTGTACAAACTCACAACATATCAAGTTGGAGTGCTCATTTTCATTGAAGGCAACCATTGAAATCGAAGGTTGTGATTGACATCTCTTCGGACCAGTTTACACCCATTCGAGCATATCTTCTTCTCCTGATTGATTATGTCCTTGAAATTTTGAAGTCTTCTTGTTCGTAATTTCTATAATTAGCTGTCTAAAAATTGTGTTCAAATTTGTTTGTGTACTCCATTTTTAATCATCCCTAAATCCCCTTCCAAGAACTGTCCAGAACACCTAATCCAATTACAAGCAACTTGCAATGTTTCAAGTGTAACTCCGTTTCGAGAACGAATTGGTCCACCAAACTTGGAAAACCTCTTCTATACATATTCATATCAGTTATTTCCAAACAAAAAGTAAAGAGTCATCCATTTAATTGAGTTTTTACAATTCCAAAATCCCTTCAAGAATCTACCAAAACAGTTTTCATCTGCTGCATTTCAACCTTTCAATTTTGATTATGTATCAACCAATTAAAGATTTGTGAGGAGGACATTCTTAAGATTGTAACGACCTGACTTTTCAAAATTCTTTTTCTTTTTTTAATTTTTATCCATATAAAATTTTCTCTTTTTAATTTATTAAAAACGTATACGAATAAAACTTATCAGAGTTATTAAGCAGAATAATTTAAAAACATCATAAGCCCAATATTACAAAACGTCATAATTAATAACTGATAATAATTCCCGTGAGCCATAACCTCGTAGGTCAACTCAGATGATAACCCAAGAGTCCATCTTGAAATGCCTCCTCCTTTACATCAGTAATACTGATTTTATTCTAATCACTTACGTCATGGGTAAAACAATGAGTCTAACGCTCAGTAAGAAATAAAATGAAATATGATTGATGCATGCTTGTTCGTGATTATATCAGAAGGGAATCCACCCTAAATGCCTTTTACTCATAGTCTCATATCATTAATCTCATATATTGAGGTGAGATATTGAGAATATTTCCCACAAAGGAGAATAGCTTTTGACCGAAACCTCCAAGGAGATAGGTTCTCGCATCTCAACGAAGGAAGGGTTTTATCTCGAGGCTTCTGGTTAGAATCCTAACTACCTCCCCAACCCTCAATTCCCATTTCATTATTAAGTCTGGTCTCTCCCATGAAATGACACTCCCATGCATTGTGAATGAAACACCACAACTTTTCATATCGGAATTTAATAAAGATGATAGGAGGTAAATGGAAGTATTGGATTAATTGGGTAATTATCGGTGTATTACCAAGGACGTGTTCGTCAGATGAAATTATAATTTATGGAAATTAATGTAATTAAAATAAATATTAATTTAATGAATTAAATTATATAAAAATTTGGGATTTGTTTAAATTACTAAATTAAATCATAATGTGGGGGGGGATTAAATAAATGGGAATAATTAGGGATTAATATCTATAAGTGAAGGTGTAATTATGATTAACTGAATCGATTCTATTCAGGGACCGATTCAACACTTCTCATTTCGTCTGACCTTCGACCATTTGACGAAATGAGAAAGGAGAATATTAAGACTTAAATTGGATTACTAGGGATTTAAAATGAAATTAGTAAAAGAGGAATAATTAAATTGAATAAGAGAAATTATGTTGGGTGGAGGAATGAACCGACTCACTAAGTGAACTGGTCCTATCAAAACACAAAATAAAAAAAAAGGGGGGAAATGGCCGAGAGGCCATTTTGCAAGGGAGAAGCCCGAAGATAGAAACAGAGGAAGAGAGAAGAGAGGGCGAAGGTAGGGGAGCGATGGTGATCGAGAGAGAGACGAGGCAGTCAGGACAGGGCTTCACCGCAGCTCGGGTTCGCTCCGGCTGAGGTACGACGGGCGACGTCAGGGACGTCGCGGGTTGCGAGCTAGGGCTCGATTTTGTGGGCGCGGGATGGTCCGGCGACCATGGCTTGGGTCTTCAATGTGGTGTCGGCCGATCAGTGATGCTGGCAGCGATGGATGGCGACGGGCGAAGAGCTACAAATGGCGATGGTGATGGACAAACGAAGCTGCGGTCTCCAGCTTCGGGTTGAGCTCCAAACTGGGTATGACTGGTTTAGCTTGACTGATTCGAGCAGGATGTTGTCTGCTATGCAGATAACCTTTCCAACATGGAATCAGCGTGGGGAGCACACTCTGTCAGCTGGACAGAGATATTGTCGTTAGATTTGTTAGAAGAAGGGGCAGGGAGTAGGAGCTGTGCAGAAGGGGATGCTTCTGGAGATGTTGAGTCATGAGCAGGGTGAGCTGAGTGAGAGGGGGGAGTTCTCTGGAGTAGAGAACCGAACTGTGAAGGGTGAGTGATGCCGAGGAGAAACAATTGAGAAGGAGACAATGGAGAAAAAGAAGCAGATTTGCGGGACGAGAGGGAAGGACCGAGCCGTGAAGGGTGGAGTGGTGGCCGAGAGCTTCCGATGGTAAGCTTCCTTCTCTGTTCCCTTCCATTTACTGCTATGATTTGGTCAATAAGGGGATAATACTCTCTGTTGTTGGAAGAATAAATGGATAGAGGCAAAGTTGAGTGTTCAGGAGCATTTTGCCGTGAAGGGTGCTGATGCAAGGATATTCTGGAGCTGCTGTACTGCTTCTGATGCCCTGTTGGTGAGATTCCTCTTCTGTTATTTAGTTATTTGGATTATGTTTGAATGTTGATGAGTGGTGATTCTCTGGATAGCCTATTTTTATGGAACTCTAGATGAGTATATGGGATGGAATATTGTTGGGTTTGATTTTAAGTTCTGGAATATTGTTTGATTTTATGAAGAAAAGATTTAAGTACATTGGATGCATATCTGGATCAATACTTTGTTGCTCGAAATTATAGTATGAAATGTTTAGTTGATGGATAATAAGCTGCTGTTTGGTTTGATCTTGTGTCTGGAATATATGACCTGTAATAGTCTGAAGTGTTTAGTAATATGTTGTTGTTGGACAAATTATAAGGAGAGTTAAGCATGTTATAATGATAATGCTTGGACCAATGCTCCCTTAAGACATAGATGTATTCTTTTTAATGATCTGTGAACTTATCTAGTAATTTAGGGTAGGGAAATTTGTAAGTCGTAATTAATGATTACTAAATTTGAAGGTACCAGAAGGAGATAGAGGAGAAAGATTTAGCGCCAATTTGTATTAAAGCTTCGAGGTAAGGAACTTGGGTGTGTCTTGGCCAGTTGGAGGCCCTACACCACAAGTAATGTGCGTGAGTAGTGTTGAGTTCCTTGAATGATATTTTGTTGTTATTTCCTTGGATTCTTAGGGTAGATTATTGTTAGCTTTGTGATATTGCTTAGTTAATACAACTGCTATTATTCATTGTTGGTATTCTTTACTGTTAAGTGATATTGTTAGTTTTGTCATAAAGACATAAAAAATGGATGAACGAGTGATAGACAATTGATGAATGAGAAATGCTTAGATAATGAATGAGATAGATGAGTTAAGTGCGAAGACATTATTATGAGTTGTTCTTTATAGTTTAACTTTTGTTTAGTTATTAATATTAATCTGCTATGTATTTCATCATTGTTCTGCTGCCATTTGTCTATCTTACTTTCATGATCTAGTATTAGTACTTGTGATAATGAGCATGCAATTTAATTAGGATAATTAGCTAGAATAATAAAGGTAATTCTATTTGAGCATGTTTAAGTAACTAGTTGTCTAATTCAATTGTTAATCACATCATTGAGCACGTTAACTAACTAATATATTAACAATAGATCTAAGTTATGTCATGGTTAATTGATTGAGCATGTTCACTTTATTAACTAACTTAATAGTCATGAAATAGGAAATTCGTGCATATTCAACTNGTGTGTCTTGGCCAGTTGGAGGCCCTACACCACAAGTAATGTGCGTGAGTAGTGTTGCATTCCTTGAATGATATTTTGTTGTTATTTCCTTAGATTCTTAGGGTAGATTATTGTTAGCTTTGTGATATTGCTTGGTTAATACAACTGCTATTATTCATTGTTGGTATTCTTTATTGTTAAGTGATATTATTAGTCCTATCATAAAGGCGTAAATAATGGTTGAACAAGTGATAGACAATTGATGAACGAGAAATGCTTAGATAATGAACGAGATAGATGAGTTAAATGCGAAGACATTATTATGAGTTGTTCTTTATAGTTTAACTTTTGTTTAGTTATTAATTTCAAGCTACTATGTATTTCATCATTGCTGCCATTTGTTTGTCTTACTTTCATAATCTAGTATTAGTACTTGTGATAATGAGCATGCAATTTAATTAGGATAATTAGCTAGAATAATAATGATAATTCTATTTGAGCATGTTTAAGTAACTAGTTGTCTAATTCAATTGTTAATCATATCATTGAGCACGTTAACTAGCTAAGATAATAACGATAGATCTAAGTTATGTCATGTTTAATTGATTGAGCATGTTCACTTTATTAACTAACTTAATAGTCGTGAAATAGAAAATTCGTGCATATTTAACTTGTTGTGTAAGTTAATCCTCAAGTATGTTAATTAATTTAACGAGTGTTCCATTAATGATTTGTCTGAGCTTGTTTATTGTGTTAATTAATTAATCCACGATAATTAGTTAACAATGATAATTAAGTATGCTTGAATTATTAGAATAGAAGTATGTAATCCGAGCATGTAAATTGACTAGAATAACCAATCACAATCTTGAGCATGTAAATTGATTAGTATAAGTACTTAGCATAATAATTGTAATTCTACATGAATATGTTAGTTTACTCTTATTAAGTAATACGAGCATGTCTAACTAGTTGTGTAATAAATAATCAATCATTGAGCATGTTTAGTAATTAGTATTTTGAATTAGTTGAGCATGTCCGCACGTTAATCAATTCAAGTATGTTTAATCAATAACTATACTTTGAGTATGTTAACTAATTTGTTGAGCATGTAATTAACTAGGGTAATAACTAGACTATTAAATATAGCATGTTTGACCAATTAAAATAAAAGTATGCTTAACCAACTAGAATAAAGATTTCCAATTGACAAGCATGTTTCTGTTATTCGTTGCTAACAGCATGTTTCCATGTTTAGCCTAGCTTAGTTCAATGATCATGTTTAGTTAAATTGAAATCTGTCGTATGTTACTTTATTGTCTCATCTTGTTCAATTCGATATCATAATTGTTCCTTGTATCTATGTATGCTTTCAATTATTGTGATTCATTATATGCGCAAGTTCAATTATAGTACTTTTACTTCAATGCGCATTTCAATTTCCGTTAATGTACGTTATAATGCAGTACGCTTCATGTTAATAGAAAACCGTAGGGAGTGACACTTTGGGGTGGTACTCACGCATGCATGAGTGAGGAAAAATGCTAAGCAAAAGGAATGTTCAGGATGGGCAGGATACGCCCATCATCGAAGATACCCTGTTGGCGGGATACGCCGGAAGGGCAGAAACCCTAAAGGCGGGATACGCTAGAAGTGGAGGAACCTTGAAGGCGGGATACGCCAGAAAGGGGACGGCCAAGGAGTTGGGGTAGATGGGTAGTCCGGATCTATCCTAGTAGCTAGGATACACCCTCACCTAGTCGGGAAAGGGACGAACATGCGCACAGGAGGTTAGAAGACGATCAACTAGGCCATCTCGAAGGACAACCTCCAATCTCTAGCTTGAAGTACGAGTAAAGAACCAAGAAACCAATGAACGTAATAAAAGAATTGGTTTGGGTGGCCCTCATTCCAAGAAGAATTAAAGAGAGAAATGCATAAATTGTTTTCCCCCAATTCTTTACTGAGGGTAAGCACACGTTCTTACTTGTGGTGTAGATACAACGATGAACATATAATAAGTAGATGATAAACACATAATGAAGCATGGATGGATGATTTGCACGCGCGAGACTCAGGGCCGGCCAGGCAAAGAAAGGAATGAGTAAACAATTGTAATTATATTAAGTTTCATTATATTGTATTCAGTTGTCTTAGTTTCTTCCTTAAATGATTCATTTATGCTTTCGCCATGTTTTACGATGATTTATTTTATAAGACTTCCACACATTTATCAAATGGTTTTCATGACGAGTTTAACGAAAGGGTCAATAGCGATCCGGTTAGACGCACTCTGATATGTTTTGGTTTTAAAAAGAAAGAAATTTTAAATTTTTATGCATTTTAACGATTTACAAAAATTTAGGTCGTTACAGTGAATACTAATCCCGCATGGCATTACTCTTATTTATATGGCATGATGCGTGGTAATGCTTATGTAATACCAACAGGAATATATAAGAAAGAAAATACAGCACAGACCAATACTGACAATCTCAACAGGAAGCAAGTATGACAACTAATTACAAATACAATGTAGATCGCATACAAGTAATATCCACAGTACACAAGTATAAGGAACAAAATGTGCAATATTGACAGAACACAAATATAAGAAGGAATACATATAATATTGACAGAAAAGAAATACAATGAATAGCACGTGCAATAATGGCAGGAAATAAATATAGGAAGTTATATGTGCAGTATTGGCAAGAAATAAATCTAATAAACCTGTGATAACAGAGAATAATATCTATTAATTTATAATGAACATTTTATATTATTAGTTTCACAAATGGCAATTTATAGGGCTATTTAAAAGAGATAATTTCTATTACGTTTAATAGAGGCAATTTATATTATATTTAACGGAGGCAATTTATGCTATATTAATTAAATGTGACATTGAGCAATTTATATCTTAATTAATGGCTAATATTTTCCAAATTTAACTAGCCATGAACATTACTATTTTAATTTAACAATTTATACGTTAATTTGAATGGAGGCAGTTCATATACGATCCATGGTTGCATATTTGAATTTAACAAAACTTAGTTAAATATCTAAAGCTAACCTAACCTACTAACAGCATCATACTTCACTACTAGCAGGGGTTAATGCAGAACCACTTATCAATATAATTCTTTCTTGTCTAACATCTTACTTTAATAAAAAATCACTAAACATTTCCAAGTCCTTCATCTTACAATTAGCATGAATTGACAATTAGTAAGCAATCCAATGAACATACTGGCAGCAAGTAATCAAGGTGTAATTTAACATATTTATTCACAGTCTCTTCCTTGCATATCAATCAACAATTCCAACGAGAGATCCAAAATTCACAGCAATGAACTCAACAAAACCCTAGCAATTCACAGCAATATTTAATCAAACAAGGTCATAAATCAATCACAACAAATTCCAAACATCCCATGATGCAGGGCCTCCTTTGGCCAACTGCATTCTAATTTCTTACCTGCTGATTTCCAATTTTGGCCCAGATGAAATTCCCTTCATTGGAAGAAGAAATAAACCCCTCTCATCCACCCTCTACATCATCATTTTCCCCCTTGCACTCTTTCGCTCTCTTCTATCATTTTTTTTCCAAAGACCCACGCTGAGAAGACAAAGCAGAAGACAACAATCTCAACTCACCATTCTCTCTCTCATCCACTTTGGAAGAAGCTCCCTTATTATCTCTCTCTCGATGCCTTCCTCTCCCTTTCTTAAAGAAATACCCAATGATGAAGACAAAACAAGGGTGTTTTTTATCATTCTCTCTCTCCCTTTTTGCTTTTTCATTCTCTCTCTCATTTACTCATTCACGTACACCATCACACCCACTTTTTCATCTCACTTTTTATTTTTCTATTTTAAAGCATCACAACAAATGTCCACATCAATATCTCTCTCATCACTCATTACCCTTTCTTCTGCACTCTTTCACTCTCTCTTATCCTCTCTCTCAACCGACGACAAGTGCCCAGAAGACAAGGGAAAAAGCAAAGTCCTTTCTCCCCTTAATTTCTATTGCGCTGCTCTGTCATTATCTCGCAAAAACTGAGTGGACGAATAATTGAAGGAAAATGCCAACTTGTCCGCTAGAAAAAATGCGTTTTTGTTGAAATGCTCACCACCTCACTAGACGCACCGTTTACTTCACTGCTCTTCATCTTTTAATTTTTCAATTCATTTAACCTAAATCCATTTCCTTTCTATTTTAATTTTTATTTAATTAATTAACCTTTATTTTAATTATATTTAATTAATTAATTAACATAATATTTAATTATACATACAGTACGTTAATTGACTCAGTTTCCATTCCCAATTATTTCCAAATATCACTTGATAATAATTATTGGTCTAAGTTTAATTCTTTGATTCGGTTTTCCCTAATTTTCCATCGAATAAATCCTTAATAATTATCCAAATAATTTCTTATCCAAATTTAGTCCCAATGAATTTCCCAATTCCTTATTAAATGCCATTATGAAAATTCAGGATATTACAAAGATGGTCTTTCAAACTTAATATGGGTATTTTGAATTTTTGGTGCTTTTATTTGGACTAACTAATGCACCAACAGACTTTATGGATCTTATGAATCAAGTCTTCCAGCCTTATATCGGTTAATTTATAGCGGTGTTTATTGATGACATCTTCATATATTCAAAGTCTCGTGATATGCATATAGAGCATCTGAGGAAAGTTTAGTTTTTGGATGAATGAGGTTAAGTTTTTAGCCCATGTTGTCTCCCGAAATGACATTTCTATTGATTCAGCTAAAGTTAAGGCAGTGTTGGATTGGAAGTTGCCCAAGAATGTTACTCAAGTGCATTGTTTCTTGAGCTTAGCAAGATATTATTGCCAATTTGTAGAAATGTTTTCTTACTATGTCATGTCATTGACTCAAAAAGATGTTAAATTTATTTGGGACGACAAATATTAGATAGCTTTTGAAGAGTTAAGGTAGAGATTGACTAGTGCGCCAGGTTTAGCACTATCCAATGAAAATTTGTCATATACTATATATATGGATGCATTCAGAGTTGGTTTGGATTACATTTTGATGCAGCAAGATAGAGTTATAGTTTATGCATTGAGACAGTTGAAGATGCATGAGAGGAATGATCCTACCCATGACTTAAAGCTTGAGGCCATTATTTTTCTCTAAAGATGTAGTGAAACTATTTATTTAGCACAAAGTTTGAGGAGTTTTCTGCTCATAAGAGTTTGAAATATTTGTTTATGTAGCATGATTTAAACCTTCAAAAATTCCGTTAGATGGATTATATGGACAATTATGACTTCACTTTGAATTATTGGAAAGGTCAATGCCTTAACTGGTGCCTTGAGTTAACATCCTCAAGGTTTCTTTTCATGCCTTGTGCTGGATGACTAAAAGAGATATCTAGTTATTAATGATTTTGAGCTCTAATATCAGGAAGATGATTAGTTAGTTTGAGTGTTTAATTTGGTAGTGACTCCTTCACTTCTGGTGTAATACCCAAAAAATTTTCACAAATAATAATATATAGAATGTGACATTTTAGGATTTGAATAGAATAATTAGTGTCACAAATTGGAGAATCATATATACTGTGCATGGAAGGATTATATTTTCATAAAAATACGAGGATTATTAAGTAAGTTACAGATTAGAAAATATTGGTGCATTGAGAAAATTGGAATGAGTAATATAAAAGTGTCTACAGAAGAAATTTTATTAAAAATGTATTATAAATAAGTTACGTTGGGTGTAAAATGAAGATTGATAAAATAAAGCGTTGGTGTAAGGGGGCCCACTGATTGGAATAGATCCACGGAAGCATTTGTATCCACAGATCTAAGTTGTTTGCAAAGGAGTTTTATATGTGGCAAACAACTATTGG
Source organism: Begonia loranthoides (assembly GCA_022433065.1). NCBI lineage: Eukaryota > Viridiplantae > Streptophyta > Magnoliopsida > Cucurbitales > Begoniaceae > Begonia > Begonia loranthoides. The sequence continues at coordinate 14,898,473 of CM039486.1, read as the reverse complement.
CGAACAAGGCAGAAAAGTGGTATTGACAGAAGTGTTAGGATTTGTGGAAATGTCGCATCTGTAGAAAGAAAGGTGTCCACATAATAGATGACGTTGTATTATAATGATGATGTGAGGTGGTAACAGTGAAGTTGCGTAAAGGAATGTACATACGGAAAGGAATGACTCTGAAAAAAGAATGTGTTCACGAAATGGACAACATCGTATTATAATAAAGAAAGTATCTATGGAAGGGAATGCATTCACAACTAGGGGTGTGCAATGAGAAGTTCGGTTTGGTTTTGGAATGGAACTGAACTGAACCACAATTACTTCAATTCGACCATCACCAAACCGAAACTGAGAATTTGTTCGATCAAAACCAAACCGAATCTTTGGTTTTGGTTTTATCTACATACTCATTCAAAAATTTGAATAATATATGAATGACAAGTAGAAAAAGTTAACCTTTTTCTATGATCTACAGGAAAGATAAGCTGATAATACTAGCCAATGCTATGAACATTGACAGAACATTCATGTATAACAAGTACTGATGGATGATTTTTATTAATAATTTACTTCATAGTTAGCTTCAAGTAAAGAAAATCAAAGCAGTGAAAATACTTCTCTTTCATAACCTTTTGAGTGTTCTGGGCAATAGAAGTGATAATAGCTTTATATTCCTATGTGGTGTAGAACAAAAATCAGGATTATAGAAAAAAATCAAATGATTTCGTTTGTGAAAGATTTCCCAAGGAATTATATTCGAAGATCTTTGCATTATGCAACAAAAAGTAAGTTCGTGCTAGATTTATTCTCAGACTTCTTCTCAATTTTAGGATCAAAAGGATGAAATACAAGTTAATACTGGAGAAAAAAGATGGTGGTAAATTTCTAGTTTTTTCAATCTAATCTTCTACAATTAAATTAATTGTATTTAACATAACCATAAACCATAAGAAATTTCAAACTTCCCATAAAAACATTAACATGAAGAAAGGGGAAAAATAACCTAATTAGAGTATTGTGATATCTTGTTGAACACAAAGTAAAAAATCGTTGTATTATGTACTACGCGAGAGCCAAGAAAGAGGCGAGGGAAGTGGAATGACTAGCTATTGTGCCTCACTACCATGCCGACTAGAGAGGCCCACCCGAGGGAATGACGGTCGATGGAACATAAAGCCGAAGTGTCAAAAAATGAAACACTGAACCAAGTGTCGGGAGTGACATGAGAGCCGACTGCCGAGAGGGAGCGACCGAGGCGAGTGCCGTGAGACAAGAAATAAAACGCTAAACATGAGTGAGGCTGAGGGTTTATGACTGGCAAATGTGAGTCGCGGCAATTTCTCATCATTCTTCAAGTTCGCAATTCACACCCTAAATAGAGTGAGGGTTTGCAGTGCACTATGCACTATGCAAGTTTTTTTTTTAATTGCAAATTTTGTCAGTTTGGTTTGGTTATTGTTGGTTTTGCAAAAGACAAACCAAAAATTGAACCTAAAAGTTTGGTTCTTACACAATGGAACCGAAAATCGGTTCTTTAGTGTTCAAAACTGATCCAAACCAAATCCAAATGATTTGCTTCTATTTGGTTCACTGATTCGGTTCAGTTTTGAACACCCTTAGCCAAAACAGATAAGTAAAAGAAAGAAAATTTCATTGTTCCGATTGAATTAAGCTAAAAATGAATAATCGCAGAAAGGAGTGCATCTGCAGTAGATAAGTAAAATGAGTAAAACACCTCCGTTGAATGGAAGTATCTGTGGGATGAGGTATCTACGGAAGTGTTGGCATCTGTAGTAGAGGTATCCACAAAAGAATAAGTGTACGTAGCAGATAGCGATTGATGGATAAAGTGAGAGGGATCTGTGAGCTGAAGTATGTGCGGAAATGTTGGCGTCTGCGAAAGTGTCGGTTACCGTGGAAGCATTGGCGTCCACAAAAGTAAGAGTAAAATGTGAACATGGCATATTGTTACTGGTGTGGAAAGGCGAGCACATATTTGCAACAGAAGCCCACACGTCCGATGTAACTACTAGATAGATTTAAAATGTGATTTTTTCATAAAATCTGCGAGTTATGATTTGATTCTTGAATTGATAAGGAAACGATAATATTAAGAAACATTTTCCGTAGGATTTTCTTTTGTGGGATTTTTAGTTTGACGATCTATAAATTTGAAGGATTGGGGTCAACCATAATCACCTTTGAGTTACGAAATCTTGAGGTTTCTCTCTCAAGCTTTCTGAAAGTATGTCTTCTATAGTTAGAACTTTGTATTTTGGAAGAGCGACGGTGATGAAAGATGAAATAGTGGGGGTTGTTTTTAAGTTTTTAAAATAGAGTGTAGTTGATAAAGTTTCCTCTTTTTATAACTATTAACCTGATTCCTTTTTTTTGTTTTTGAAGGAAGTATAAAGTGGGAAAAAGTTGGATATTATAGACTCCTCTAAGAACTCCAGGTAAGTTATGTTTGTTTGTATTTAGCCTTTGGCTTCCACTACAAAGTGATAGGATAAGGTAGTTTTATGATGATATTATATGGCGATACCTACAAGCTGTTGATTGAGGATATGATTATTGTTTGTTATTTATTGTTTATGTTGAAACATTGATTGATGATGTATTTTCTACTGATTGTTTACTATTTACTTTGATATATTGATAAATGATATGTTTATTATTGTTGTTATTTATATTGAGGCATTGATCGATGATATGTTAAGGTTATTATGTTCATGCATCATGTGTCATATGTATGTTTCGTACATCATGAAAAATCTTTTCATTAAATTAACTAAAAGAATGAAAAGACTAAAAGAAAATTTGAATAAATGTAAATAGTCTTTGTGGGCGGGCTTCGAGTTAGCTGGACCTAATGTACAACTATCTACCCTATACTGAATTATCCACAGCAATTAGACTGTTAAGTGAAAGAAATATAAAAAAATGTTGATTGAAAAAGACACAATTTTTACAAACTACATCTTATATTCATGTTTCATATGCACTTATACTAAGCTTTAGACTCATAGATGAACTTTGTAATGTAGGTGATGATGAAATTATTGAAGAACCTAAGAATGTGAATGAATGAGGGTTGCAATTGATAGAGAATTCTCATAGGTAAGGCTACAACGTTGTTGAAGCGATGTTGACTCGTGGGTGATGATTTGAGAAAATCAAATTACTAAATAAAGACTTTTTTATTTTTATCTTTAATTATGTTTTTAAATATTTGAATTTAAGTTATAAATATTTATGTTTATTTAATGTTGATTTTTATTACATTTAAATTTTAAACGATATTTCTTTTAAGACTTCAACTGTCTTACTTTTAAAAGGGTGAGTTTGATTCTTCGTATTTTCAAAAGAAATAAAGTTATGATTTTTTTTTTAAATGCAAGAAAAAGGTTTTACACTATGGGGTGTTACATCTATTATGTGTTAAGGATATGCAAAAGTCTAATGATAAACTAAAGGAGAAATTTGATTAGATTCAAACTAGTGAGCACTTTGAAGGTTGGAAGGTCAGTCTGATGGATTTCTACTTTTCACGAATTGTGTTGTAATGCCTAATAATTCAAATTTGAGGTATACAGTTTTAGCTAAGAGCTATAAGTCTAGATTTATGATTCATCCTGGTAGTACCAAAATGTTTCATGATTTGAAGTATCAATTTCGGTGGGTCAGAATGAAGCGAGATATAGCTAATTATGTGTCTAAGTGTTTAACTTGTCAGCAAATCAAGGCCAAACATTAGAGACCAGCTGGATTATTGCAACCTTTACTATCACTAAATGGAAATGAAATAAAATCATTATGGATTTTGTAACAAATTTTCTGAGGATTGTGTAGAGCTTTGGTGTAGTATGAGTGATAGTTGATCGATTGACAAAATCTACTCAGTTTATTTAGATTAGAATGGATTTCTCTTTGACGAAGCTGAGCAAATTATATATTGAGAATATCATTTGTCTTCACGGTATTCCTTCAAGTGTAGTTTTAGATAGAGATCAAAGATTTACTTCTAAATTTTAGAGAGCACTTTAGAGTGCTTTGGGAACTGAGCTTAATTTGAGTATAGCTCATCATCCTCTAATGGATGGTCAGTCTGAGCTTATTATTCAGACTCTTGAGGATATACTAAGATCTTGAGTTCTGGACCTTGGTGATAGTTGGGTGAATCACATACCTTTGGTGGATTTTCTTGATAATAACAACTACTAGACTAGTATAGGCGTTTTGTCTTATAAAGTTCTTTATAGAAGATCGTGCAAATCACCATTATGTTAGGCTAAGGCCGAAGAGCGTGTCACTCTTGGGCTTGATTTAATCTAGAAAATGACTAAGAAAGTATAGTTGATAAAGGAACGATTAAGGACAATTCAAAGTCGTCAAAAAAGTTATACAGATCTTTGAAGCAGGGAAGTTGAGTATAAGGCCAACAATTTTGGGTTCTTAAAGGTTCGACCATGTCACGGTATTAGTCACTTTGGTGTAAATGGCAAGTTATCTCCCAAATATATTGACCCTTTTTCAGATAATCAAATATGTTGGTTCAGTGGCATATTGATTAGATTTACTGCCGCAGTTAAACTATATTCATAACATATTTCACGTTTCTATGCTAAGGAGATATATTTTGGACCCATCGTACGTTATCTCCTAGACAGATGTGCCTATCCAGGAAGATATTTTTTTTTTATGAGGAAGAGCCCGAGAGTATTTTGGGGCATGAGATTAGAGTATTGTGTTGCCATGAAATTTTTTTGGTTCGAGTTCAGTGGAAGAACCATAGAAAAAGACTACTAGAGAAATTGAGTTAGAATGCTGCTCATTTGAAGTAAGTTTTAAATTATTTTTCATATTTGATGTAATGAATTATTAAAACCCCCGTTTTGATGAGTGGGTGGCAGTTTTTCAGAGGAGCCCTTTTGAGCATAAGACCCTCACCTGTTAAAGAAGCAGTTTTTTTTTAAAAATTGGTGAGGCACTATCATGAGAGTATAATCCTTGGAAAGAAAGAATTTCTTCTAGGAAATTGAAGTTTTGTTCGGAGCATTGTGGTAAGTTTTATCCCTATTTTGTTATGGTAATTGCAGTAGGAAAATCAAGTTTTAATGATAAATTTTGATTTAAGATTTTGGTTCTGTAAACTGGCTTGGTTGCTTTGACTTTAGGTTCAAAAGATTGAATTTTTTTAATGTTTCAATGAGGTAAAACTAGATTTCCATTGAGTTCATCTGGATTTTTGGATTATCGATCATGTAGGAAGTTAAATTTTCATATGGATTTTTAATTTCAGAATTAGATTAAAAACTGTTAATTTTGGACCAAATCGATCAAATTTGTACTCTATTATGCTTTGATTGTTTAAATTTTGTAATGTTTCAAAAAAAGTTAGAAATTTTCAGAGTTTCAAAACTGTTCTGTGACCTAGCGATCGACTGACTTTGGAAACTGGTCAACTGAAGAATTAGCAGAGTGAACGATGCTTGAAGAGCAGACATCCAGACTAGTATCGGTTGACCAGACCCAGTCCGTGGTCGACCGGATACTCAAAGAGTTAACATCTAGACTAGAATCAGTCAACCAGACGATTAAAGAGCGATCGACCAGACCCAGTCTATGGTCGACAAAATTGCTTTGTAGGACGATCAGGCTTCCCTGAGACCATTTGGACGAGATTTTAAAAGTTTGAAATTTTGGGGGATTATTTTGTGAGTTCCTAGAGTTGGTTCCTATCCCGGTTATGGGCTCTAACAAAATTTTAAAAGTTTAGAAAAATGAATTGATTTGAATATGTAAATGTTATAGGTTTAAAGAATTAACGATAGGTTCATACTTCTTGAATTATTGTTGCTTGGGCTTTGATTTGGTAGGTCTAGTTGAGGTAGGGGTTTAATGTTATATCCAGTATCGTGTTGTTTTACAAAACCATATTTTGAGACGTGTTCTCATTGTTGGACCTTTGGATTAGCCCAGTTGGTTAGTCATTGGTTATTAAAACTTCATTTAAGTTTTTCACTGCCTAATTAATTTAAAAGTTAAAGGGTCTGGTAATTTAGTTTATTTTGGATCGTGTCATCTCCCATTCAATCTCGGTTCCCCTTTGGGAAGTGACAATAAGGTCACTCACAAATCGTTGCACAACTGTGCTAGAAGGAGTACAGGAAAGAAAAGTGATTGTACTAAAACTAGTCAAAACGTAAAAGAACACCTGACCAGTTTTAGGCATTTTCATCAAAGAACACAACATCAAAAGCTACCCAATATAATATCTCATGTAACAAACAAACATTTTCTCATTCATTAGTAGGAGTGTATCAAACAAATGACCCAGATCACAAGCCCTATGTAGTTGGAGCTCCATCTAGAATGTAAAGTGAAATACAACGCATGTCCAAAATAAACATATAAAACCAGCATACTTATAGTATAAAAAATGGCATGATGTGAAATAGGACATGTCGAGTTTCTATGTGAACTATCACAAAATAAAGGTTTTGAAAATTATGACGCATGTTCAAATATAGTAAAAAAAACTCATACCTCGATGACAGTGAGCCTCCTATCATTGGAAACAGGATGCTCGATATTACATTCAAACTCAGAAAAATCCTCTGAAACTACAACAATAATGATATTAGAACATCTTCTCAAATTCTAGGAACAAGACGAAACGACATAACAAATGGTTTATAATACCACAACGATGAAACAAATTTTCACTAAAAACCATTGTGCAGCGGTCGACCAAATAAAACTGTAGATGACCAAACACCGAACCGATGTCGATCGAGACCCAATAGTGGCCAACTAGACAATAGGACAACAATAGGCCTAATGTAATAGCAATAGATTTAAAAGGGTAACAAATTAAATTTCATTTATTAAAGAAAATTGATTTCCTACTTATTGGGGGTGATTACGAAAATTGTTGAGATTTTTTCCATGAGTAACTCTCCTTCACTCCTCTCTCATCATTTTTCTTCCAAACAGCAGAGAGTTTTTCTACGGCGGTAGAGTGTGTCTCAAGCAGATGAAGAAGAGGGGAACACTTTCGTTCTATGAAAATCAGAATGTGGAGAGTTCTGGTATGCGAGATCTCCTTGTTGTGGTGTCAAAATTCTTTGTGAAAAAATGTAGTTTGATCGATGGTTTTGTTTTAGTTTCGTGTCATGTCAACTGTTGGTTTGCTGCGATATTGGGACTTGATAATATAGGAGAATTGGATGTTCTCTAGAAGTAAACTTTAATTTTCATCATGTCTTTGTCTATAGTTGTATTTTGGTTTTATTGGAAAATTTAGAATTTGTTAAGTAAGTTTGAAAATCATGTTCAGGTATAAAGGTTAGAAATTATGTATGGAATTGATGTAAATCACTCTGGAATTATTTTGAAATGTTTAAAATTAAAAATTTTGATAGAAAGTCAAAGTTTTCCAGAGTACTAGGATGGTACAACGCAGCGATCTACTGGTTCAAAACCAGTCGACTGGAGCGTCACAGAGTGGACAATGTTCGAATAGCGGACGTACAAATTAGAATTGATCAACCATACTAGTCCACGGTTAATCAGATTTATTGTAAAATGGATGACATTTGATTATTAGACTTCTTGATTAGAATCAGCTGACCAAACTAGTCCGCAGTCAACCAAATTTATGGTGGAGTAGATGACGTTCGAAGAACGAACGTAGAATTGGTTGATTTTACCCAGAAGTCGATGGACCCTAGTCTATAATTAAGTAAATGCTCGTAGAGCGGTCAATTGGAGTGCTTTCAAGGATGACTAGTCCGGTCGATCGAGCTTCTCCAAGGTCATCAAGACCGGATTCTAAAAGTTGAAATTTTTGGGGGATTGGTTCATAAGTTTCCTGAGTTGGTTCCTATCCTAATTATGGATTCCAACAAACTTTTGTATATATGGAAAAGTGAAATGATGGAAATGAAATTATACCATGATATGTTCAAAGGCTTAACGAGAGGATTGAGCTATATTAAGTTTTGGTAGCTTTGATTGGGTTTGGTAGGTCGTTTGAGGTAGGGATTTATTTTATGTCCAACATTGCACTATTTTCTGAAAACAAATTTTGAGACATGTTCTCATAAAAAAATGACGTGACTATTTTGATGGCTCGTTTGTTTTTTATATTGTATATTTATATATTTTCACTAAATATATTTAAATTGAGCATACATATTTTAATTTCATTGATCAGCTTGAGTGTGAATCAAGTTTTCTCAACCCATGTGCAGGGTCATATTTATTCTTTAAGCACATACGACCATTGAAGGATTTGTTTGATTATTATGGTTAACTAGAGTAATAGGATAGCTATATGTGTCGTATCACTTGGCACAAAACCCTAAACATGATCAAGGTCGTTTATGGCGTTTGTGATCATCAAGTATCACCGTTACTGTTACTGCCAATGACATGATATTTTCGAAGTCTGTGAGTAGCTCCATTTAGACTGAACTTACATTAATAAGTTATTTTATGTTATGTACCACACTATAATGGGTCGATCTGAAAACTTATTTTATTGTGTTTTGTTTTATATTGTATAACTTGTTTAAACTCAGCATGTTCATATATATTTTTTTATTATATTGTTGAATATAAAGTTTATCTTGACTAAGTTTGGTCGACTCACCCCAACGACATTTTCCTTCAGGATTTAATTCAGATAATCCCCAAGCATCGAAGCAGGGTGTGCTCAGCATTTACTTCTAGTTATTTTAATGTGAATTTTTCGTGTAAGGTTAGACGTTGTTAATTATTGTTCAGTATAAGTTCTATCTTCTCATTTAATTCTGGCACATTTACTTTATGAACTTATATGATTACTGTAACGACCCAGTTTTTCGTAAATCCTTTAAAATGCGTTAAAATTTTAAATTTTGCTAAGACCATTGAAATCTCTTTTAAAACATATTAGAGTGCGTCTAAACTGGACTGCTATCAACCTTTCTTTAAACTCGTTTTGAAAACCAATTAATAAAAATGCGGAAGCATTATATAAAAAAAATCATTTACTTTAAATGTTGCGGAAGCATAAATAATTTAATGAAGAACTAAACAATGGAATTCAAAACAGTACAGCTTAATGTAATTACAACCATTCCTTATTTTACTCTTTTAGCCTTGTCAGCCCTAATCCTCGCGCGTGCAAATTCTTCATCCTTGCTTTGTTATCTGTTCGTCATTTGTACCTACACCACAAGTAATACGTGAGCCTAATGGCCCAGTAAGGTAAAGGGTTTAATGCAACGTGATATGCCACTCTTTAGTCTGTTTTGGAATGGGGGCCACCCAACAAAATCATTTTATTACGTTCATTCTTTTATTCTTTACTCGTACTTCGAGCTGGAGATTAGAGGAATCCGTGTCGGTAGGGTAGATCTTTGTCGGCTTAAACCACCTAGAGTAGACAGTCTCGTAATCCCGATAGGGGAAAGGTAATATTCTCTTTTAAATCTTGTCTACCTGGCTGATCCGTAATTACCCTACCATCCCCCAACTCCCTTTTTCTTCTTTTTCTTCATTTTCTTCATTTTACCTCACTTATGCATGTGCGAGTACCACGCTAAGGTGGCACTCCATATTGGTTTCTATTAGCATGATGCATGACCATACATTCTCAACCTAACATGATGCATGATGCTTTATAACGTAACATTAACAAAAATTGAAGTGCGCATTTAAAAGAAATAATTGAAAGCAACTGTAATTGAAATTGCGCATAAAATGAATAACAATAATTGAAAGCACACAAGACAATTATAATATTGAATTAGAAACAATGAAGTACATAAGGAGATCAAACAATGAATATTAAGGAAAAACAAGAATTACACACACATTTATCAGAACGCAAACATCCCTTCAAAATAATAAATGACATGCTTGAACAGAACATGTTATTGATTTACATGTTATTTATCCTAGTAAATTCCTTAGTCAACTTACATGCTCCCTACATTTATTACTCTAGGTAATTATTCTAATTAGGTATCCAAGTAAATTAGTATGCTCAAGAGTTGATTACATAATTTTACCTTAGTTAACTAATCATGCTTTGGTTTGATAGAAAATAACATGCCAAGGACAAGCAATTATAAGCAAGATTATAAACAACACCAAGAAGACAATAACAAAGAGAACATAACAACATCTATCCGCATAGTCGATGAAATTCTTAATTTACTCATGCTTAGTCCCTCTTCCTTTTGTCTTCACTATTATTATCTAATAAGGTAAAACATTAGATTGTAGGAGTTAAAATGAAGGAAATGACAGGAAAATAAAAAAACAGAATATCAATTGATTAATCAATAACTTAGTTGATTAACATGTTTAAGTTCATTAACATGTTTAAATAAATTAACAGGTTTAAGTCTAATTAATTATACAAGTTAAGCTAATTAACATGCCTCAATTACTTAACACGTTGGTATTAGCCTAATTAGTTAATTAAACATGTTTAACTAGTAAATCAATTATTGTTGTCCTAGTTAATTGACACACTCAAGTAAGGACTTCGGTTATAATTCTAATTAGTTATTCTAATGGATTATGCCCAATTCCTAATTAAGTTAACTACTCTAGTCGATTAACATGCTCAATTTCTAATTAGTTAATTATACTAGTTAATTAGCATGCTCAAGGCTAATAATTACTTTAGTCAATTACCCTAGTTAATTAACATGCTGCTAATTGATTTACACATGCTAGTTAGCTAATTTAAACATGATAGTTAATCAAATTAACATACTAGTTAATTAGTTAAACATGCTAGTAGTTACTTATTAACCAATTTACTTGCTCAAGAATTAACAACACTTACCCAAGCATATTCAAATTAATTACCGCTAATTGGTTAATTAGACAAGTTAGTTAGTTCACATGTTTAGAAAATTAAATTAATTATATGCTTAGGTTAACTAAATTGGTTAACATGCTCGATTGATTAACAATTTACTAAATTCATTAGCCAATAAACATATTGGATTTAGAAAGTAAAAGAATCACATGGCAATAGAACAATAAAGAGGGAAATTAACAGCTTATAACTAACGATTTAAATGGAACAACTAAACCGAAATTAAACCGAGAACAAGTCAACAGAATATCTTCAGACTTAACTCATTCATCTAAGCATCTAAGCATTTCTCAATTCACACGTTAACCATTCATCACCTTTTTGCATTCAACCTCTCATTATCAAACAAGGCATTTAACTCACAGCACAATCACTAAACAAAGCAATTCAACAAAAAGGAAATATCACAGAGCTTAACCAAAATCTATAGAGTACTAACAAATCTATATTATCAACAACATAGGAAGTATCTACGGCAAGGAATCAACAAAGGAAAATACAATAGGTAATCATTCACGGAACCATCTAAAAATCAACTAATAAGGAGAAATTTAGAGAACTAACATAACACTCACGCACACCTACTTGTGGTGTAGGGCCTCCACAGGCCAAAACACCCCTAGTTCCTTACCTAAATTGAAGACTCTAAAAACAGGGACAACACTCTTTAAGCTCCCTCAGCACCTCAACTCACGGTACTCTAGCTCACAGCAGCTCCCTCACTCACGTTTCGCACTCAACGCAGCATAGCCAACTCAGGTTGGCTAACTCAAAATCTTCACACTCACCAGCTCACTTTCGGACCCTCACTCGCATGGTCACTTACTTTCTCTCTGGAACCCACTTCTCACTCACAGAAGGGAAAGGAAAAATGTTGGACTGAAGGAAGAGAAAGGGAAGCTTATACCTAGGAGAGGAGGCAAAACGTATGCATAGGGCAGAGAAGGGCGGTGTCCTACACTGGAGGGTGGGGGAAGGTCATTCCTTGTATGCATTGGGGGAAGGAGATGACTTCAAGCCTCCCTTGTATGCGAATTAATGGACCACACTATAATTTCCATCATTTTAACTCTAATTTTTTTGTAGGTCTAGGCTTTTTTAGACGAGTGCAAACGCACTGGTCTCGTCCGCAATCGTCTGGAAGAGCAAAATCCCGCAGGTAAACACGCGTTCTCGAACGAGGACTGGAGTCTGATTTCAGTCTGTAGCGTCTAAATTCAGAATTCAGATGCAATCTGGCTTCTGCGTGCGTCTGAATTCGTCCACAAATTGGATAGAGTCAAAACTACCCCTTCCACGAGCGTCTACCATCGTCCATGTAACGCCCCGTTATCATTTTTCCCGTTCTTACGATGTAATCAATTTGGAATAAATAACGTAATTCATTTTATGCCAATTCGTGTTCTTTTATGAGGTATAAATTGTGAATTATTTTACTAGACAAAAATTTGAGTTAAGAAAAATTAGAGAAAAATTGTCCAGGGTCATTTCGGACGAATGCGGACGCCATGAGGATGAGATTCAGTGTCCGTACCAGTATAAAACCCTTGGGGCCGAAGGTTGGGATGAGTCCTCGCATCCTGAAGTTGACCCTGTCTTTGCAGACGAGTGCGGATGAAGGGGGACGAGATGAAGACGCGTCTGATTTGAGTTTGTTTGAATTTTGAGTACATTCGGACAAGATGCGGACAACTGCGGATGAGATGCGGACGAGATTGGGACGCATCCGAAATGAATCTATACAAAATCTAGATAAATTTGGATGAGAAACAGACAATGTATGCGGACGAGGTTTTGCGCCCGAATCGCGTTTGTGGACGAATTTTCAAAGGAGTCAGGACGAAGCTTCTCGTCCCAATCCTCATTTTGTCTGTACAGTGTCATTTCGGACGTATTGCAGACGACGTGTAGATGCAAAGTCTTTTCCAAAAGTGCCCAGTTCTGCGAAATTAAAATTTTAAATCAACGAAATTGGGGATAAAACTTCAGTATTTATACCACGAACCCCAACCTGGAGATTCGATCTTCCCATAAACGATTCACGTCACCCCATTTTCGCTCCTTCCTCCCCTATGATTGGTGTTCATCGACTACCATAGGTAACAACTCACCCTTTTTAAACCCTATTAGGAAATTCCATTTCTCTTCACTTTCATTTCAGTCTTCATTTCAACAAGAGAGAGAGAGAGAGAGAGTGAACGATAGAGAGAAAGCGAGAAAGAGAGGAAGGGAGACCTGTGAAGAGTGTTAGATTAGAAGCCGTGAATCGTGATTGTCAACGAAGGTCGAAAGTAGGAGTTGTTGTGGTGAGCTGTGGAGTGTTGTCCCCCTTAGTTTTCTTCAACCTAGGTAAGGAATTGGTAGTGTCGTGGCCATGTGGAGGCCCTACACTACAAGTGTGTCTATGCGTGTTGTGCCAAATGTATACTGTTAAATTTCTTGTGTGAATTCTCTGAATTATTTTGCTACTGTGTTGTTTCTGTACTTATCCTTATTATGTTGAAATTGAATGTCTAGTGATGGAAGGAATGATAAATGGAAGAATTGTAGGGAGATGTAATAATTTAAGAATGCTTTATGAATTGCATAAGTCATAGGTCAATTAAGAGAAATGGGTTACTTACTGTGATTTCGTCTCAATACATGTAATTGTTGCTTGTTTACTGCAAATCTCTTAAATTCAAGCATGGTCAGGCTAAATTAGATATTGACTTGTTCACTTTATTATATCTAAGTTTTGTTTAATTAAGAATATGTAGATAGGTTAGTTTAACATTGAGAAATCTAGCTTATAATGCTTTTATTCTTGATTTAGGAGACATAAACATCAAATTTTAATTTCCCATAAATTCGTTACTCATCATGTTTAGATTAGTAAATCCTCAATAACTCACTGCACACTTTACCTATAGAAGCATGATCAATGGAAATTCCTATAATCTAAAAACTAAAGCATGTAATTCCTATTTACCGATATATATATATATATATAGAAATCCGTTGAACAAGTTATAATGACAACATGTAAACTACTGTCTACTTTCAATTGTACGAGAATTCAAGCATGTGTTATTTTCCATTGAAATCAATTGATAAGCTTGTTGTTCAATTCATTGCTCTATAAATTATCATGTATACTCATTTTAAATAATTAATTACCAAGCATGTATTTCGCCGAGTTCTATTATTGTTACTATTGTCTTCTTGAGTTGCTCTTAGTTAAAAAATTGTTCATTATATGTTCTATATGTGTAGTTAGTTGTTTTAAATCATTGCCATTAGTTATATTCGCTGATTTCCATTATCGTTGTTTTATTATATTGTCTCACGCATCATGGTAATAGGAACAAGTAGGGAATGTCATTCGGTATGGTACTCGCATGCATGAGCGAGGAAAACGAGATGAACGAATGCAATGAATGAATGAATGATGCAATGGGGGGGGGGGGGTGGTTGAAGGGCGGGTGGGTAGTTCAGATCGTAAGGTTAGAAGCCGATCAAACTATTCCATCTAGTACGTGTTCCTTCAACTTTTGGCTCAAAATACGAGTTATGAATGAATAAATGAACGTAATGAAAGATTGGTTTGGGGCGGACCCATTTCAAGTAAATTATTGAGAGGCATAACATATGCATATTCCCTTTTATTACTAAGCCTTTAGGCTTACGTATTACTTGTAGTGTAGGTAATGAGATGATAACGCCTGGAGTGGAAGATGATGCATTTCCCGTGGAGCCTGAGGTGTATCCGGATGAATCACGACCTAAGTAGAATGGCATAAGAAGAAGACAAACGTTTTATTTAAATTGTAAGGATTTAATAAAGGCTAATGTTTGCCTAAACCTGATTTCGATGTTATTTTGTATGATTTTATTCTAAATCCTAAACTTATTTGAAGTTTTTAAAAAGTGTTTTTCCGCTTACTCTGATTTCATTGTCATTCTTCAAATTTTATAATTAATTTCAATATGTAAAAATTTTACTAGTAAAGTAGATAAAGGAAAAAGAAAAATTTCTTTGTAAATTATTTAAAGAAAGATATTTAAAAAAAAATGGAATTTGACGCGGGGCGTCACAGTTGGTATCAAAGCCATATTACTCTTTACTCTTGTGTGATTCACCGCGGATAACCCAAACTCGTTGGAAAACGCTCCTCTGACTGTAAGTTTCCTTTGTTATAAATTGCCTCTCTAAATTCAATTGTTCTGCTATGATGCATGAGATAGTTAAAGTTTTATATGTTTCCCTTTCATATTATGTTACAATATGAAAACTCAAATGACTCAAATATCTCCCTTAAATTAATTATAAATTGTAGAATACTAAAATAACTTGAAGAGGAAGGGGAGATGTGTTGTGTAATGAGGATGGGCCTCAAGCACCGGGTCAAGAAGGGAATCTCGGTCAAGAAGAAGCTCTTAATCGTATAGCTGCGGTTGTAGAACAACAATCTCGACAGATAGAACAACAGTCCTAATTCATGGAGCAACATTTTTGATATATGGAGAGATTCATGGGACAAGTTCATGGAAACGGAGTTGGCAATGAGAATCTGCAACCGATAGCGATCCAACCGGCCCATAGAGAAACTGGATGGGAGAAATTTCAGAGACTCAAGCCTCCCTGTTTCAACGGGGACATTTTTGACATTTCAAGAGCTGAGGAGTGGATACGCTCCTTAGAAGACAAATTCGCATACGCAGAGATTGGTGAAACTGAAAGGGTAAGATGTGTTGTCTATCTACTGACGCACGAGGTGCGTTTTTGGTGGGATACGGTTAGCTCTTCCCGAGATATTACAACCCTCACATGGAGAGAATTCAATGAGCTATTCAATGAGAAGTACTTTAACCATACCGTCCAGACACAGAAGTTAATGGAATTCATGCGCCTAAGACAGACTGGATCTGTGATGGAGTACGCCCAATGATTTGAAGCATTGACTCGTTATGCTCCTCAATTTGTGTTGACAGAAGAACATAAGGTACACCACTTTGTGCAAGGATTGAAGATCGAAGTACAAGAAGGAGTCGTTGGAGCTAGATTTGAGGATGTCACCTATTCGAAAATCATAGCAAGAGCTCGAGCAGTAGAAGGAGTAAAACTTTTGGCAGTTAAGCAAAATGAAACAAATCAGTGGATGTGGAAGGCAAACTCTAATCAACAACCTCAAGGCGGTCCATCACTTGGCCAGAGTGTTAAACGACCATATGAATTTGAGACACAACAAAGACCTGATAAGAAGCCCTTGACTCAGACAACTACAGTTCCCCCACCTACTGCCTATCCGAAATGCAAGAAGATGCATCGTGGTGAATACTTGGTTGGTTCTCAAAAGTGATTTGCTTGTGAAAAGTTGGGTCATGTAGTTAGAACTTGCCAAACCGACCTGGTGGACAAGGAGGAGTGGCCCCTCAAGTATTCGCAATGTATGGCCCAGAACCGAAAGATGAACAACCAGCCGTTGTGGCAGGTACGCTTAAAATTTATGCTTTAATTATTTAAATAATATTGATTTCCCTTAGTTACAATTAAGAGGTCTTACCTTAGGATGAATAAGTTATTTAACTCTGACAGGAACAATTTATGTTAATAAGTGTGCCACTTATGTCTTATTCGATTCGGGTACCACACACTCTTTTATTTCTACGAATTTCTGTAAAAGGGTGAACTGCCTCTCTAGTAGTATAAATTGCACACGTCATGTGTTATTGCCCTCGGGTGACAATTTAATTGTCGATGGAATGTTTACAGCCTATGAATTGGAATTAAGTGGCCGTTTATTTCGAGCCGACTTAATTATTATGAACATGAAAGGATACGACGTCATTATTGGTATGAACTGGCTATCTTCAAAGTAATAATTCATTGTAAGAAGAGAAAAGTCTATTTTTGCCCTCCGGGTAGTGCAATGCATACTTTCCAGGGAGTCAAGGAAACAAGTAAGTTGGCTATTATTTCTGCGCTTAAGGCAGATAAGATGCAGAGGAACGGGTGTGACGGATTTCTAGTGAATGTGTTGGATACCCCAACAAATTCTGAAACTAAAATGGAGGATGTTGCAATAGTTTGAGACTTTTCAAATGTATTTCTTGACGATCTTCCCAGCCTACCCCCAGATCGTGAGATTGAATTCGAGGTCAACCTACAACCTAATACTGAACCCACCTCTAAACACCCATATCGTATGGCACCAGTCAAATTGCGGGAGTTAAAAATTCAAATTGAGGAATTGATTACCAAGGGATTTATTCGCCCGAGTTTTTCTCCTTGGGGCGCACGGCATTATTTGTCAAAAAGAAAGACGGGACAATGAGAATGTGCATTGACTACAGAGAACTAAACAAAGTGACGATTAAGAATAAATATCCCCTGCCAAGGATTGACGACCTATTTGACCAATTATGTGGTGCCAAACTATTCTCAAAAATCGATCTCCGCTCAAGCTATTACCAGCTGAATGTCAAACCTGAAGATATACCCAAGACTGCTTTTCGTACCAGATACGGACACTATGAGTTCTTGGTTATGTCCTTTGGGTTAACCAATGCCCTGGCTGCCTTCATGGATCTGATAAAACGAGTTTTCAAAATTTATTTAGACAAATTTATTATCGTCTTCATTGATGATATCCTCGTCTATTCCCGATCTGAAGCAGAGCATCGTGAGCATTTATGGACAACCTTGTCAATTCTTAACCAGCATCAACTGTACGCAAAGTTTTCTAAATATGAATTATGGCTGAGTAAAGTAGGTTTTCTCGGTCACGTAATCTCCAAGGATGGTATCTCTGTTGACCCGACAAAAGTGCATGCAGTAGTGAATTGGACACAACCGAAGAATGTTGGGGAAGTTAGGAGTTTTCTAGGCCTGACTGGATATTACAGAAGCTTTATTGATGGATTATCTAAGATTGCTCTACCACTTACTAGTCTGACAAAGAAAAATGCCCAATTTTGGTGGTCTAGCGATTGCGAGACCAGTTTCCAAGAGCTGAAGCATAGATTAACTATTGCCCCTATTTTGTCGTTTCCAACGGAAGAATGACACTTTAGTATTTACTGTGATGCATCGAAGAGAGGTCTTGGTGGAGTTTTGATGTAGCATGGAAGAGTTATTGCTTATGCTTCCCGATAACTTAAGATCCACGAACAGAATTATCCTACTCACGACCTTGAGCTTGCAGCGGTCGTCTTCACATTCAAGGTACGGAGACATTATTTGTATGGGCAGCAGTGTGAAATCTACTCCGACCACAAGAGCCTTAAGTATATTTTCACTCAGAAGGAACTGGATATGAGACAATGACGATGGCTCAAATTTGTTAAAGATTATGATCTTAAAATTAATTATCATCCCAGAAAAGCTAATGTGGTTGCTAATGCACTTAGCCGTAAAGTTGCCATGATGAGCGTGTTATGTGAAGAGATGCCTTTGGGGCTTAAGTAGGAATTACAAGAACTTGAATTACAAATAGTTCCCTCGCTGCTAGATGTGGTCTTATCTAAATTGACTCTGTCACCGTCTATTTTGGACCAGATTAAAGAAGTTCAGCAAAGTGATTGTAATTGTGAGAAGTTCAGATTGAACCCTGACCTACCAGAAGCTCACTCATCTAGTTTCTCAATTCAACCCGGTAGTACCAAGATGTATCGCAATCTCAAAGTGCTTTATTACTTGCCGAAAATGAAGCACGACATCGCTATTTATGTGGCCTTATGCGAGGTATGTCAGCGTGTTAAAGCCGAACACCAAAGACCAGGTGGTTTCCTCCAACCATTACCAATACCAGAGTGGAAATGGAAACACATCACTATGTATTTTGTTACCAATTTTCCCAAAACAGCTAGAGGCCACGACACAATATGGGTAATTATGGATTGATTAACGAAGACTTCACACTTCTTGCCTCTAGCCATGACATACAAGATGAACCAACTCACCGATTTGTATCTTAAGGAGATTGTCCAACTACATGGTACTCCAATTTCTATAGTGTTTGATAGAGATCCGCGATTTACTTTAGTTTTCTAGAAAAGTCTCAACAAAGCTATGAATACCCAGCTGCAATTTAGTATCGCTTCCACCCTTAGACTGACGGCCAAAGTGAAGGGACCATACAAACCCTTGAAGATGTGCTCCGCACATGTGTTTTGGAATTTCAAATCGGTTGGGAGAAATCACTACCTCTCGTTGAATTTGCTTATAATAATAGTTTCCAGACCACTATAGGTATGGCACTGTATGAAGCACTGTATGGAAGAAAGTGTAGATCTCCCTTACACTGGGATGAAGTGGGTGAGGCTACATTCATTGGTCCTGATATTGTACAGAAAACTGCAGAGTCGGTTGCTTTAATCAAGCAAAGGATGTTTGCAGCACAAAGTAGTCAAAAGAGCTACACAGATAATCGACGTAGAGCCCTAGAATTTAATAAAGGAGACAGTGTGTTCTTAAAGGTATCTCCCTTCAAAGGAGTTGTTCGCTTTGGGAAAAGAGGAAAGCTTAATCCAAGATTTATGGGCCCTTATGTTATCACCAAGAGTATAGGACCGGTCGCCTATCAGTTGCACTTACCAGACTTTTTAGTGAGCATACATAATGTCTTTCATGTATCAATGCTTAAGAAGTGTTTGGGAAATGCCACTGTTTTAGACCAACTTGATGATGTTAACGTTCAACCCAACCTAAGCTATAGAGAAAGACCTATTCATATCCTTGACTCTCGAGTAAAAGAGTTACGACGCAAGAAAATTCGGCTGGTCAAAGTTTAATGGCAGACTCATACCAGTGATGAGGCCACTTGAGAAAAAGAAGATGAAATGAGAGCCAAGTATCCAAAACTTTTTGATTCACTAAATTTTTGGGACGAAAATTTTGTAAGGGGGAAAGTATGTAACGCTCCGTTATCGTTTTTCCCGTTCTTGTGATGTAATCAATTTGGAATAATAAACGTAGTTCATTTCGTGCCAATACGTGTTATTTTATGACATATAAATTGTGGATTATTTTACGGGAGAAAAATTTAAGTAAGAAAAATTAGAGAAAAACTATTCAAGGTCATTTCGGACGAATGCAGACGCCATGAGGATGAGATTCAGCGTCTGCACCAGCATAAAACACTTGGGGACGAAGGTTGGGATGAGTCCTCGCGTCTTGAAGCTGACTCTGTCTTTGCGGACAAGTGCGGATGAAGGCGGATGAGATGAAGACGCGTCCGATTTGAATCTGTTCGAATTTTGAGTACATTTGGACGAGATGCGGACGACTGTAGACAAGATTGGGACGCGTTCAAATTGAATCTGTACAAAATTTGGATACATTCAGACGAGACGCAGACAATGTATGGGGACGAGGTTTTGTGTCAGAATCACGTTTGCGAACGGATTTTCAAAGGAGTCAGGATGAAGCTTCTCGTCCCAATCCTCATTTCTGTCTGTACAGTGTCATTTCGGACGTATTGCGGATGACGTGCGGAAGCAAAGTCGCGTCCGAAAGTGCCTAGTTCTGCGAGATTTAAATTTTAAAACACGAAATTGGGGATAAAACTTGGGGATTTCTTCCACGAACCCCAACCTGGAGATATTATCTTCCCCTCCACGATTCACATCGCCCCATTTTCGCTCCTTCCTCCCCTCTAATTGGTGTTCATCGACTACCACAGTTAACAACTCACCATTTTTAAACCCTATTAGGAAATTCCATTTCTCTTCACTTTCATTTCAGTCTTCATTCCAACGAGAGAGAGAGAGAGAGAGAGAGAGAGAGAGAGGAAGGGAGACCCATGAAGAGTGTGAGATTAAAAGCTGTGAATCATGATTGTTAGCGAGGGTCGAAAGTAGGAGTTGTTGTGGTGAGCTGTGGAGTGTTGTCCCCATTAGTTTTCTTCAACCTAGGTAAGGAATTGGTAATGTGGTTGCCATGTGGAGGCTCTACACCACAAATGTGTGTATGAGTGTTGTGCTAGATGTATATCGTTAAATTTCTTGTGTGAATTCTCTGAATTATTTTGCTACTGTGTTGTTTCTGTACTTATCCTTATTATGTTGACATTGAATGCCTAATGATGGAAGGAATGATAAATGGAAGAATTGTAGGGAGATGTAATAATATAAGAATGCGTTATGAATTGCATAAGTCATGAGTCGATTAAGAGAAATGTGTTACTTACTGTGATTTCTTCTCAATACATGTAATTGTTGCTTGTTTACTGCAAATCTCTTAAATTCGAGCATGGTCAAGCTAAATTAGATATTGACTCGTTGAATTTATTATATCTAAGTTTTGTTTAACTAAGCATATGTAGATAGGTTAGTTTAACATTGAGAAATCTAGCTTATAATGTGTTTATTCTTGGTTTTGGTTAGGAGATATAAACATCAAATTTTAATTTCCCATAAATTCGTTACTCAGCATGTTTAGATTAGTAAATCCTCAATAACTCGCTGCACACTTTACCTGTAGAAGCATGATCAACGGAAATTCCTATAATCTAAAAACTAAAGCATGTAATTCATATTTACCGATATACATACATATATATATATATATATATATATATATCCATTGAACAAGTTATAATGACAGCATGTAAACTACTATCTACTTTCAATTGTACGTGAATTCAAACATGTGCTTTTTTCCATTGAAATCAATTGATAAGCTTGTTGTTCAATTCATTGCTCTATAAATTATCATGTATACTCGTTTTAAATAATTAATTACCGCGCATGTATTTCGCCGAGTTCTATTATTGTTACTATTGTCTTCTTGGGTTGCTCTTAGTTAAAAAATTGTTCGTTATATGTGCTATATGTGTAGTTAGTTCTTTTAAATCATTGTCGTTAGTTATATTCACTAATTTCCATTATTGTTGTTTTATTATATTGTCTCACGCATCATGGTAATAGAAACAAATAGGGAGTGTCATTCGATATGGTACTTGCATGCATGAGTGAGGAAAACAAAATGAACGAATGATGCAATGGGAGGTTGAAGGGCAGAAGGGTAGTTCGGATGTAATCGACTAAGGTTAGAAGCCGATCAAACTATTCCATCAAGTACGTGTTCCTTCAACTTTCGGCTCGAAATACGAGTTATGAATAAATGTAATGATAGATTGATTTGAGGCGGACCCATTCTAAGTAAATTAAAGAGAGGCATAACTTATGCATATTCTCTTTCCTTACTAAGCCTTTAGGCTTATATATTACTTGTGGTGTAGGTAATTGAATAACAACGCTTGGAGTGGAAGAGGATGCATTTCTCGTGGAGCATGAGGTGTATCCGGATGAATTATGACCTGAGTAGAATGACATAAGAAGAAGACAAACATTTTATTTAAATTGTAAGGATTTAATAAAGAGCAAGGTTTGCCTAAACCTGATTTCGATATTATTTTCCATGATTTTATTCTAAATCCTAAACTTATTTGAAGTTTTTAAAAAGTATTTTTCCGCTTACTCTGACATTGTCATTCTTTAAATTTTATAATTAATTTCAATATGTAAAAATTTTACTAGTTAAGTAGATAAAGGAAAAAGGGAAATTTTCTCATAATATATTTAAAGAAAGATATTTAAGAAAGAATGGAATTTAACGCGAGGCATCACAGTCTGTGTGCATCCAAATTTGTCCAGGAATTGGACAAATTCAAACCCTAGGCGTCCGCCCGCGTCCGCATCCGTCTGGGATCGTCCAAAATCCCACGACGCAGGTGAATTAGGACGGCAATCCACATCCTAAGTCGTCGCAATTCTCAGGACGACGTCCCAACACTTTGCAGACGACATGACTCATTCGCAGTGTCGTCCGCAGTCATCCAAAAATGCCCTGGACAACATTTCTTCACTTTTTTCCTACTTAACCATTTATCCCATACAATTTCTCCATAAATACATGTTATAAAATGACACATATAAATACGCAATGTAATGTCTCAATTACCCTATCTTTTAGTTACATCGCGTATACGGAGAAAACGTAACAGAAATACCCCTAGACTTAATGCTCTGAACACGTCCTTGGTAATATCCCGATAATTATCCAACTTAAAAAGTCGGGGTGTTACAACTACTCTATCTAATGTTACTATTGGACTTATGTGTTAATCTAGTTTGGTTGGACTATGATTATTTATTTCTCATTTAAGTGTTCCACTACTTGTTAAGTAAATAAGTTAAAGGGCTGAGCGACTCGATTTGTTTTCAAGTCGGGTCGTTATTTGTTTTGTCTTGGATCTCCTTTAGGGCATGACACCTGACATCCATGCAGTCGATCCACTAACATCCACGAGTCGGTCGATCTGCCCAAGACAAGGTTGACCTCAAAAAAGTCAAAATATATACTATTAAATGTTCTGGTGCAACTTTAGTCGACTAAAACATAGTGCAGTCGACCGAAAACGCATTGAAATGTCACTGCTTTTTAGCGTCTGATCATCGTTCCCTTGAAGACTTTGAAAGATAATGAAGAATTAGACGTCAGAGACACGAATTTACGTTAGGATCTTCCTCTCTTCTCCCCTCTCTGTTCGTGCTTCCTTGAAGAAGAACAAAAGGGTTCTACCCTTTCAAGAAAAAAAATATATAATGTAATAATATTATTTAATTTACATAATATAAAATATATATCATATATATTAAATGAATATTTAAATTTTGATTAAGTCGAAACAACAATTTTATTCAAAAACAACTTTAATTTACTTAACATTATTACAAAATTTTAATCACACAATAATTTTATTAGTTTTAACAATTTGTTCGAAAATACACATGTTTGTATGGGAATGAACTATGAAAATTTTAGTAAACCATAAAACAATTTGACCTCAAAAAATACAAAAGATTTATTTATAAAACTTTATTTATTAATACCAGAGGATTTTACAAAGATTCAATTTTTTACATTGGGTGATAAGAGCTTATGTTTTTCAAACAAACACAAAATAGTTTAAATCCCGATTCCAATCTTTAACTTCAAAGAAAGTCGAGAAAATCATTGGCAAACTTACTTCCCACAAAAATACTAGAGTGATTGAAACTCTTGTACATTCACATGATAAAATTTCACGCACTATCCATGCACTGTCCAAATGTTACAATCCAAACCGTCAATTTTTTTTAGGGAAAATGACAACCCGACTATCATACTTTGTGATCAATAACAAGTCAACCATTAAATTATTTTTGTTAACAAATTAACTACTGAACTTTAAGAAATCGCCGCCGCAAGCATCGCCGTTCACTTTCTGAAAATCGCAGTGGAAAATAACAAATACCCACGGAAAAATGGAAAAAAGTCATAATTTTACAAGAGATTTTCATTGGAGAGGAGTTAATATCCATGGAGAATGAATTTAGAAGATTTTGGATTTTGTAAAAGAATGAATTTAGAAGATTTTGGGTTTTATAATTTGGAAGATTTTGTAAAAGAAAGTTAATGTTTTAGTTTTCGAATGATTTAAAATTGTTTTACAGTCCATAGAAGAATCACAGTTTGTCTGCATTGTATGTGTTTTTCTACGAAGAAGACAATGAATTTTTTTATTTGCAAATGATCATCGGCGGATTGACTATGATTCGCCACGAATTGACTATGATCCGCGGCAGATTGACTGATGATTCTCCGCTGATGGACGACGATCCGCTGGGGATCAAGGATGTTTTTGAGTTATATTTCAAAGATTCATGATCCGTTATGAATCAACGACGATCCTATGTAGATTGATGACGTTATTTAACGGAAAACGTAACCGCAATATTTACTCTATCAATTTCACATATTTTAGTGGTTAAATTGTTAATGAAAATAGTTTAGTGGTTGACTTGTCATTGATCACAAAGTACGATGGTTGGTTTGTCATTTTCCCATTTTTTAAATATAGTTTTCCACCTAATCTCTAATTAGACTCATGTAAACTCTATCTGTCAAATTAATTCTAATTAATTTAAAAGGTTGTAATGTTGTTTTCGTGAGGTCTATTCATATTAATGTCATCATGCAAAGTTAGACAAATATACATAGCTTAAGAAGTTTATTATTTTAAGAAAAAAAAACCATTAGTTATAATAAGACTTTGCACCAACCCAACTTGTTTACTTACAATTACACGGTAGGTTATTTGGAAAAAGTTTATTAAAAATTCATAGTATAAACTAATTTGGATGAATGAATAAATAACTAAATAAATAAATAATGTGGAGCCATGTTTACGATAACTAGATGTTCATTTTTTACCGACTTTACACGCAGGGTTGTTCTTAGGTCTTATTTCAAAACATGTCTTGTTTGTATAAAGAGAAAATTTTAATTATGCATTTATTTTTTTTCATATTTTTTAAGTGATAAGTGATAGTACAACTTTTCTAACATTGCTCAAACTTACAATTGTTCTTGCCTTCACTAGATAGGATGCCACAATTTTTCTCATGCGAAAGGATTAATAATGTCTTAGTAGATAGTTTTGATGCTACTTGTAGAGTTTTGTTTTCACCAATAAAGATACTACCTACTTTGGGACAAAAATCTATATATTTATTTTTTAGTTTTATCTCAAAACGTGTTTTATTAGTTGAGAGAGTCAATTCTACTCTATTTCCATCACTATCCCATTTTTGAAACAACATAAAATGTGTGCGAGTGTGTTTTTGTATTAGTTAGACTGTGGTCCTTCCTCCTCTCACTGCACGCCGTCTGTCAAGGCTAATCTCGGATGATGGATTGTCACAAATAACATATATACAGGGGGCTTGCACAATTATATACTACCGACTTACTGTAATATTATTATTTTAAACCAAACTCCATGAATGGTCTTGTAAACAACTCTTGGGTTGTTAGAAACAACATATACATATACACAGATTCACATATACACACACACACACATATATATATATATATATATATATATGTATGTATGAGGGGAGTGCAGGAAAAAGATTAGGGTTCCGTGAGGGTCTTGAATATGAGGTCGGAGAAGATGACTTCCTCGGTTCAAGGTTGAAAAACCGTGTGGCACATTCTTTTCTCTTTTTTGAAATATCCAAAGAATTGTCATTATTTATGTTTACAAATTTTTTATTTCAATTTATTTTAGATTTTGATTTCTTTTTATAGTTTTAGATTTTATGGTTATTTGTAATGTTAATATTAAGAAATATATAAATTATTAAATTATTCATCTACCCATAAAATTAAATTTTTAAGATTGTTGGTAATTTATTATGGTATCAGAGCTATAAGCCCTAAGTTCGAATTTCGACCTAATAAAAAAAATACTCTATTAAAAAATCTCATAGGACGATTAATAAAACAAACTCTATAGTTTGAGATCAACAACATACCAAACTTTGAATAATTTTCACAGACAAAGAAAACATTGAACTACGGAAAAATAACGACATAAATCTCGTAATCATGTTTTCTATTAATATAGATATCTCTCAATACTAAACGACATCGTCTTTCACCTTCAATGGATGTCCCCTAGCATCCACCGACGCCCTTCAATACTAAACGACGTCGTAAGTGGAGGGACGTCTATTGTTGGCTAAGGGACATCAATTGTTAATTGAGGGACGTTCATCTTAAGTCGAGGGACGTCTATTGTGAGGACAAGGAACGTTTGTCTTAAGTCGAAAAACGTCTGTTGTGAGACGAGAGACGTCCGTATTAATTTCAAAGATGTCTGTTGTGAGACGAGGAACGTCTATTGTGGGACGAGGGGCATTTATCTTAAGTTGAGGTTCTTCCCACTATTGACACAAAACTATAAGGTTTATTTTGTTAATTTTCCTAAAAAATATATAAATGGTTAAATTTTATTGAACCCCCAAACACTACTAGGACTCTGAATTTGCATCCAATTCTTAACATCCATTACAAAAATTCTTTTTAATACTTTAATCAAACTCCAACTCATTTTGAACACTTAACAAAAATGACCCAACATGGAATCTGCAGTTTGTAAAGTGCTTTATCTTTTTCTTAAAAAAGACTATTCATTTTACACGACATCCAGGTACAACTAATTCCAGCCAATACTAAATTCATGAGTACCAAATGTTTACTCTTATAGTATTATTGTAGCTTACGATGACTCACATTCACTATCATGAAAGGTTTGCCTCTTTCCTCACCTACGTATCGTGCATTAACTCCATAAATCGTATCTACATCACACATTGACACCATTGGGCATGGCTGCTTAGCACTACATCGTGCATTCATTCTCCAACAAGCTCGTATTACCCAAAGATATTCACATGCCATCACTGATATTATTATATTTATATTTGCATTTTACTTTTATAAACTAAATATGTGTCATCTCCTTATAACTGAAAGTGACCAACGATCAACCGCAAATAATGTAGTAATGACTAGAAATTACATCTGTTCAACTTCAAATTTACTCGTCTACAAGCTTACATTTGCAAGTCAAAAGTTTTTTGGGAACCACTTAATGTTATGTATACGAGGAAACAACGATAATATCAAATGGAAAAACTCGCCCAAACCGAACAAAATTGAACCATGTCCATACATGTGTACAAAACTCAGCATCCGTATTCCCTAAAGAATTTAACACGCCTAAATTCTTCACCCTTTGAGGAAGTGGTATTTAGATTCAATTTGGCTTTCCGCCTCCCAAAGGAATGATCCAAATGCAACTGCCTCCATCACCAACATTGTCAACCCAGAGAAAGTTAGCGAAACTAATGCATCGTTTTGGCTGTAAATCAAACCATCGTCCCCAATCTGAATGTCGGGCTTCCCAAACAGAGCTTGAGTCTGCTTTTCAATCAAAGAAATGGCTTCCTTCGATCGTATGGTGGCATATCTCTGAAGCGTCTCTGAATCTAAATACATAACATAAGATCGCAGTCTATAGGATTTACCTTCATTGAAGCCCATAAAATCTCGACCCTCAATTATCCCATCGTCATCGGGTGGCAGCATGATCAAAGAATCAGGATCCCACAGCTGGTTGGCTGGCGTCGGCCCTCTGAATCTCTCCTGGCTTTTTGTGAAACCTTCAGGAAGAGTTTTCATGGTTCTCTCCAGCTGAAATCTCTCATCCACTCTTTTGAGAAAGTATCCGTACATAATTGAAGCAGCATAGAGCTTTCCAAGTTTTATTTTGCTGATCTGAACATTTGCACTTAGAGGACCCACTAGTCGCTCTCCTAGAACAAGTGACAAGTGGCTCTGTATCATTTCAAACGCTTCTGGGGAGTGAATGGATTCCAGTTTCTGCTCGTGGTTCGGCCAAAAATTCACTCGTCCAGTAGGATCTGATGTTGTCGATATCTTCGGGATCATTGAAATATTGTTTTCGACAAATTTATGCACGATGAAGCAGTATATTATTTCTTCCAGTGTTGTCCGTCTTTCTTTCTCTTTCACTTCCGCTATTCTCCTAATATTCAAAGTTTCGGTTAAAAAGGTACAAACAACCACCAGAAAAATATAGCAAGCAAATCATTAATATTGGTCAACAGAGCGAAACCGCGAAATGTAAATCGTTGATAAAGCGGACACATAACAGAATGACACAAATTTCCTTTTTGAATAGCTTTATAACAATGAACATTGAACAAAATTTGTCAAAAAAAAAACAACCAAAGTCCTTCAGCCAGGGGCAAGAATAGATAAGTGTATTTCTTCTTCCTGTCACCATATTTATTGGTTCTGAACAACGAATATTAATCCATTTCATTCCTATTAAAACATCAAAACAAGTCAGTTACTTGTTGAAATCAAGGCAACTTAAAAGAACATAATAGCAGTCAATAAGTACCTGACATAAAAATTCAGCTCATGTACAATATTACTATATGTATAATTCGTGACCAATGCTCATAAAAACTGGAAAGTTCATCAGAGCGGAACAAGGCCAGCTTCACTGAAGGCATAAAATGACACACCATAATTGTTTAATTTGTTAGTTTTATTAATTTATGTCTCGCTTTTTGCGTGCATGGGCCGTTTTTGCATGCACATTTTTGTTTTCAACATTGTCCTTCGTCTCCAATTTTCCATCCCTCCTTACGACCACATGTTCTAAAAATCACAGCCTTTCAAGTTGTAATTTCTTCCATGACCATCATAAGCAATTTGATTTTGGAGATGAATAAAGCAGGTGGGCAAGAGAGGACGAGGTCAACACCTGAAGATAAAACTTATTCCATAATCTGCATAAATCTTTTACCACGAAATTAAGAGCGTTGGTAAGACTTCATGATGGAAAATAGAAAAGGTATTAAACTAATTATGCTCTTTCTTCTTCCATGATCCTGAGGCCAACGACGGGATAAAGACAGAGTCAGGACACATTATGTTTCTCACAATATTGGATATGAGATATATCCCTTCATTTTATTTGGGACAACCACACTAGTTTCAATAAGTTTTGCAATGACTGAGGTTTATTTCCACAGCCAGACATTTGTTTATTCTAGAAGTGAAAACATGAGGTTTAGTTTGAGAAGGAAATTATCACATTTAAACGTGATAATAACGAACAAAATCTAAATACATAACCAACAGAAAAAGGGGAACAAAAATAAATCTTATCCACCAAACATTTTAACAAACAAAAATATAATATTGAATTAGAGTACTCACTTGTAGAGGAGGTCTTGAAATGTTGGAGAAGTTTCTTCCTTCTTTATATCACTGCCAGATTGAAGATTCTCAAGCTGTTGATCAATTGTAGCAGGAAGAAGATGTGGATGAGTTTGTAAGATTTGAGCCAAAAGCTGCCCAACTGGGGATTCAAAAGGAAGGGGAGCGATGGGAACTAAATTATGTTGTGAATCCTCTGATGCTCTAACTGTTAGGCACCTCATTCGGCATTTATTAAGTCCATATCTAGAATTTGGGATCAAAAATGAATGGCAACCCTATGGTGTAAAAAGAAAAACAACCAAAAAATTGAAAAAATTTATGATGAGCAAGATAATAAGAAGATATGGAAAACATGCTATATGAATGCATCTGAAGCTGTCAAGATGATCTAGAAAAGTCTTAAAATTAATCATAAACAATGGATTCAGCCACATCTCTCAGGAAAAACAATTAAAACAAGTACATCCCAGAAATTAACTACCAATTCAGATAAAGTTTTTCATTTTGGAAAGAAAAACAATAGCCCAAAAGTTTTAGAAATTTTACGTTTTAGACTATTCCACTGACTTCCACATTACAAGGAGATAGTAACTGGCCCAATTGCCCAGTTAGTGTAGAACTCACCCTTGAAAACCAGCTTGTTCAGGTGAGGATGAAAGGTGGCTATAAACCTCGATGGTAACCTTTAACTGAGGTATGCGATACAATTGGGATTGTTACAGTTCGTTAGTTTTCAACTGGAGAAAACAAACTAATCTAATCTTTGACATCACAAAGAAACAAATCGAAGGAAAGGAAAGGAAACCAATCGAAGGAGAAATTCAACGAATTGTATTTCAAAACATTGTCAGCAGCATCCAAATCAAGTATCATGAATTTTCTTATTAACGCCTAATACGCAAGAAACAAAACTGAAAATTGGAAAGCTCACCTTGAAGAATCCAGGGGAAGTGAGGGTTTTAGTATCCCAATTAGAGTGGAACTGCTTCAAATCCGGCAATCTAAGACCGCCGCCGGTCGAAATCATAACTGAAACGTCGCTAATTACACCAAATATCTGCATATTTAAATCCTTAAAAAATAATTGCGATGAAAGAAACTCTAACAATCAGGGATAGGAGACGATTCGGAGAGCTTAAATGGGTGTGAAGCAGCTGTTCAGGTTGCAGTTTGGATATTTTCCGCTGGGAATGGCTTCCGTTTAAAGGCGTGTTTTTGCTATTAAAAATAAAAGGTAAATTAACAAATCAACCTCTAAACTATGAAATCAATGACAAGTCAATTACTAAATAATTTTCGCTAAAAAAAAAAATACTGATCTACAGGAAATTAACGGCGCAAACATAGCTATCATGTTTTCCGTTAAAATTTTCAATTTCATTCCGCAGAGTATAAATTTGCTTTTTGTAGTGAAGTTGTCCTCTTCTCGCTGTCGAATTCGTTGAACTCTAATTTCAATATCTTCAGTTTGTTTAGCTTCGAAATCGATTTTGGTATCAAACTGTTAAAATTATTGTGCATTTCATTATTGACGCAAGAAAAAATCAAGACAGTCTGTTACTTAATAAAATCAAATAGTTCAATAATTTGAGAAAATTTGTTGAAATATTCATTGTCTGCTATATTGAAGAACGAAAAATGGAGTAGAAGGTGAGACCTTCCACTGCGGAAAGAAATGTTTCCGACGAGGAATGACTCACTTTTCGTAACAGAAGCATATTCACCGTTAGATTAGTTGTCGTTGAAAGAAGCAAATGAAGTATAGATCGTCAGATGAAAGGACTCACTTTTTGCTGTAGAAGGACTCACTTTGTGCAGCAGAATGACTACATTCCAAATTACCCGTCGGATGAAAGAAGTGGATGAAGTATAGATAGTTAGATGAAAGAACTCACTCGTTGATGTGGAATGACGCATTTTCCGTTGCGGATGACTCACTTTCTGCTGTAGAACGTCGTACTTTCCATAGCGGAATGAAGACTTTTCGCTGTGAAAACTATACTTCCGCTACGAAACGTCATACTTTCCGTAGCGAAATGAAGACTTTTCGCTACGAAAACTATACTTCCACTACGAAAAATTATATATTCCTATATACTTTCCCCTGCAGAAACTATACTTTCGCTGCAAAAAATTCTATAATCATGTATGTAACCCAACACTACTGATGTTCATCTCTTATCGAACCCTAGATCTTTCTGAGAGCCGAAGTGGACCGCATCTAGGTGAAGTTGAAGCGTTCTTAATTATTGCTCACCAATGGCGAGAAGGAGTGATCATGAATCCGTTAATTGCAGATTAGAAGTGGAGCTGATGTCGACAGTTTGGCCCATGAGCTTTGTGCATTCAGACACAAAAGCTGTTATAGAAGTGCATTCTATCTCGGAAACTCTAGACAAAGAGGAGCTTTGGTCATTGTGCGAATCCAAAGTCGAAGATGTCGGGAAGAGTAGGACTCAACCACAACCACAACAACAACCAGAATGTTCTTTTATTGGTATGTGTGTGGGCAAAAAGTATAGTTTGTTGAACGAAATTAAAGAAGAAATCGTGAATTATGACTTGAAGAATTGGTACGTGATAAAATTCATGCATAGTTACTCTCATCAATTATGGGTTGCGTGTCATGAATGATGCACTTGACGAATGCACACCTAAAAATGCAAGGTGAATTTATGTTTCAAAGAAAGAGGTATAACAATGTTCACACTTACTCATGAAAAATAGAAAGCTATCATGTCTCTACCAAATAGCTGGCAACTCAATACTTGGACAGATTCAAAAGTCAGGTCGACTGAAACGGTCTTTCCATAATTGAGACAGTCAGTAAGGATTTTAATGTGAACATTACACCCAGTATTGCTAGAAAGACAAGAAATGAAACTCAAAAATTTAACGAAGGGGATGACAATGAACAATACAAACTTATATGGTCATATGGGGAGGAGATTCGAAGGTATAATCCTAGCAGCTCAATACTTGTTCAGCTAGATAGAATTGATCTTTCATACAGTCCAACATATAAGAGGATGACAAGTGTTTCGCTACATGTGAGATGAGTTGTTGAACTGTGGTTGTAAAACCCATAAATTTTTGGATTTTACATTTTTCTGATTAAATTTTTCATTTTGACCCAGTCAAATTGTTTTGTGTTGACAAAATCCTTGCCATGTGTCACGAGTTTAGGCCATGTGTCATGGGTTTAGGCCACGTGTGAAGCGATCAAATCAACGGTCAAAAAATGCATTTCGTGTTCCCCTACGACCCAAAGCTGTGGGATTGTATCCAATAAATTCTCATTTCCCTTAATTTAAGCCATGTGTTTTTATGTGTTTTGTTGGGTTACGTCAGTTCGAAATTTAAAGATTTTATTTAATATTTTTAATATATTAATTTATATTATATTTATTAAATAAATAATTATAATAGTTTTTATTTTAATCTTCTTTTATAAAAAGGAAAGTTTCTTTCCTTTTTGTAAGGCTGCACAGGTGAGGGAGAAGAGAGTGAGATGGGGAGAAACTAGCAAGCAAACCTTATTGTTTCTCCGCCCGATTCATGTTCGTGTCATCTCGTTCTCCGTATTTTGTGAAGGCGTTTCGCGGGTAAGTTGTGTTAGCCTAAGTGTAGTTAGGCTCATTGGTTTTGATGATGTTTATATTGAGTGAAATTGTAAGTTGTTTTATTAAGTGTTTATTGATTTTGTACTTAGTTGTATATTCATTATATTTATATTTATATTCATTGAAAATACTCTCAATACGAGTATTAAAATGTACTAACATGTCTATCTAAGTTCATGTAGTAAATAAGTATCTTTTTGGGACTTGGAAATATTAAAGATGACATGAGGGAGGAGTGAGGTTGAGTATAATGGAGAATCTGATCGACCAAAATCACTCTACAAAAGCTGCTGTAACGACATGGTTTTATTTACTTTAAAAATCATATAAATTTAAAACTTTTCTTTTTATAAAAACATCAGATTATTTATCTTTTATAAAACTCGGTCATTAAAACCATTTACTTAAAACATTTATCAATTGCAGCGAAAATAATAAAATCATTTTCTAAAATGCAGCAGAATGAAAATAAAACATTAAAGAATATTAAATAATTGACAAATCCTTTTACAAATAACTCTCATTTAATTCTTTAGCCAAGTCAGCCACAAGATCCACCCGTGCATATCCTTCATCAACTGTCTCTTAGCTTGTTCACCTGTGCATGTACCTACATCGCAAGACTTAACTAATGAGCCTAAAGCTAAGTAAGTGATATAAAATAAAAGGTATGATGCACATGTCATGCACCTTTTAAAATCTATTTTAGTTTTCCGTTTATGTTTCTTTTTCTGTCTTTTCTTTTACCGTTTTATTGATCTTAACCTTATTGTTTTGCCTTTGATATTCAACTTAAGCCTCAACCAATGGGAGATTAATCCACCTAAAGCATCTACTGTCTAACGTTGGAATGTAACTCAACCATTGGGGGATGAATCCAACCAAAGCCTCTAACCATGGAGACATTGTCCACCAAACCTCTATTTATGAGTTACATGCCAACGTCTTAACTGGTTACCATTGGAAACATAACCCAACCATTGGGGGACTAATCTACCCAAAGCCTCTAACCTTGGGGACCATGTCCACCAAACCTTTATTTATGGGTTACGTGCCAAGCCTTAAACTATGGGGAGCGCATCAACTAAATCTCTAACCATGGGGGAACAATCCGCCCAATCCTCTCTAACCCTTGGGGAACAATCTGCCCAAGCCTTTATCTTTTTCTTTACTTTACTTTATTGTTTAACCATGGGGGAACAATCCGCCCAAGTTTTTATCTTTTTCTTTACTTTATTATTTAACCATTTAATATTCGATTCCGTTTTCTTTACAAAACTATGCTTAAAAACTCATTTTGCATCGTTTTGAAAACCATGATACATGATACTCGTGGATGCATACATTCTCTACTAGAGGAATTTAATATCACAATCAACATACAATTTATAGAATATGCTTATAAAAATTGTAAACAATGAAACATGCTATTTAAAATTGTAAACACCGAAATATGCTATTTAAAACGATAAACACCGAAACATGCTATTTAAAAATGTAAACACCGAAACATGCATCTCCTATTTTTGCGATGTAGGACCCTAAGGACCAAAGCACATGCGTATCACTTACCTGGCGTCCCTAGTGTGGTTCAGAAATTAACGTTGTCATTCCTCTATTTTATACCTTCAAAACAATTATAATGTATTTATTAATATTTCTTCTATCATATACCTTAACTTTGCTATCGTTACCCAATATTCATTCATTAATAACATAATTTCTAACGCTTAGCAAATCTCATTAGTCGACTTAATTACTTAGCAACCACGCAGTGATAATTCCAATATTTTAACATGTGTAACGAGATAACGATAGCCAACAATAATTGCTCATTCCATCAATGTGACCCAGTAATAAATAGAATTTACTTTATAAAATCAAATAGTATCTTATCACAAAATCATAGTTTCCATAGCAGAGTAGAGAACCATTTAATTCCTACATTATCCCACATTAACATGGAATTATCAAATAATTTACAAAGTCAACTTATTACACAATAATATTCCAAGGGACAATGAACCATCACAAGCCTTTCCTACCTAACAACAGAACCTCACAAGCAATAACGTCCATATTTAACAACAAGGAACTTCATGCTTTCAACACTTTATAACATATAAACACTATCGTTTTCGTGCCACACATAAAATCCAAACAAGTGCTTAATAGTTAAGCTTAGCAACTAATAGACATCCAAAACAGAGACAATCCAAATCTACTCCTCAACATATCAATCCACATGAATTACAATGAAAAGGGTAGAACCAAATCTTATAACAGAACCCCACCAATGCACAGGACAAAATCAACAGGGTATGCAGAACCAATATTCAACAGGTCATTTTCCTCAACTACAACTTAACAACATCAATTCACCTAAACTAATTTAACTAACCACAATCGATCAGCAAGTCATTTCCCACATTAACAACCAAACAACATCATGGATTACTACAATTACAACACTTCAAATACTGAACAGAAACCAATTAGTAATAGGAAACATCACCAAATTCCCAATAAAGATCTTGTAGCAATAACCAACTTTTCAACAACATAACATGATCGACAGTCCAATATCTTCCCTTAACAGAATATAAAATCCACTAGTTCAACAGAGAATTGACAAAAAAAAACTTATGCCTATTCATCCATACTTTGCAGAGAAAGAATCCAACATACCCAACGACTTCATTTCCTCTAGAACAAGAAAACTTTGCAGAGAAAGAACACGGTTACTCAACTTCTCACCTCTGTTTCCATGCTTCAAGAGAATTCCCACTCACTGCTGCATTCCATCACGTTTCCAGCTCCAGGATTTTCCTCTCACGGCCCTCAGCTCCAAACATCACCACTTCTCCCCCATCACTTTGTAATTTTACAGAGTACCTCCCAGCAACACTTCACTGCCACTGTGGAAAATTTCCCAATTCAAGGAGGGAGATCCAACTAGCAAGAGACGCGTGGAAGCCGTATCCTGCAGTCAGAGCAATTGGAACAAACCGGTCCAGAGTGGACCAAAGACCCGGACCGATGCCTTGCATCCGACCTTCACCGATCACCCCCGCCATATCGCTGAAAACGCCACTGCCAATTCGTCCTGTCAAACAACAATTGCCAAGGGGAGAAGGAAATCGTCCAAACTTACCTCCACTGGCGATTCGCGGCTCCAATTCCGACATTGAAGGCCGAGGCATCCGAGCCCTAGCTCCTCGTTTGCCGTTCGTCGCGTCGCCCGCAACCTCGCCGTCGCCCCCATGCGCCGGACAAAACGCACTTGAGCCGCGACGACGTCTGTCGCCTTCCCGATCTCTCTATCACCGTTTCTCCCTCTCGTTTCCTCTCGGCCTCTCTCCCGCACCTTCCCCCTTTCTCTTCTCATTTTCTTTAATTTCAATTTAAAATAAAACCATCAATTTTAAAATAAAACCACCACAATATTTTTAGCCACTAAACCGGTTCACTAATCCCATTTTTCCCATTTTAAATTTTCTTTTATATCTTTAATTCTAACAAATCTCTTTCCTTTATTTTAATTTCTTCTAATTCCATTTAATTAATTCCTCATTTCACTCTCTTTTAAATAATTCAATTCTCCATTTAATTATTTTCATCCCAATTCTAATTTTCTTTTATCTAAATATTACATAATGATAATCATCAGTCCAATTAAAATTCTTCAATTCAGCTTCTAAAATAATTATCCAATAATTAATATAATTATCTTCTAACAATTATTTTTCTAAACTTATTTTCATGATAATATATTCCTTGATAAATTTCTCCGAATAATCCAATTATACCCCAATTAATTTCTCGTTAAATAAATTATTGATTATTACCCAAATATTTTCCTCAATCAATTTTCTTATCAAATAAATCTCAATTATCCTTAATTAATTCAGTTTACGAAAATTGGGGTATTACAGCTGCGGTCGACGGTTCGATTGATGGGAGTGATTGAAAATGTAGACAATGCACTCCTTGGTTTTGCGGTCGATGGTTGACAAGTTCGACCGAAAATATACACAGATTACCCTAGTGTTTTTGGTCGAGGAAGTGGTTGATGGTGCGATCGAAGAATACGACCGAAATTGTACACAGATTGCTCTTGGACTTTTCGGACGAGCAAGTGGTCGATAGTGCAGACAAGGTAGTCACCGAAAAGCTACATAGATTACTCCGAAGAGTTTTAAACGACAGAGCAGTTGAGAAAACGGAAAAGTGGTCGATTGAAATTGTGCAGAACACACAACGACATATTTCTAACAGTCGGGTGGTCGACCCAAAAAGGATTTGGTTGACCAAAAAGTCAGTGTCTATAAATATAACAC
Source organism: Begonia loranthoides (assembly GCA_022433065.1). Lineage (NCBI taxonomy): Eukaryota > Viridiplantae > Streptophyta > Magnoliopsida > Cucurbitales > Begoniaceae > Begonia > Begonia loranthoides. The sequence goes on along the minus strand of CM039486.1, from coordinate 14,860,991 downwards.
ACTTTGAGTCTCATTCTAATGAACGGGGAATTGAGGTGAAGCTCTGTGATGTGAAATGGGACCATTCTATTATTGATCAAGCCTCAAAGATTATCATGGGTAAATGCAAGGTCAAGCATAGGTGGAAATTCAAGAGAATAATTAAAGGACTTTCCAAAACTGTCCTCCTTTTGACCTTTGAGATGTATTTGATTATTTGGGCATTCCAAACGATGTCATTTCAAAATGTGTTCTTCATGAAGATTGTAACCAACATTTTAAGCTTTCTAACGCATGTTAGATTGTTCAATTCGGAGTCCATTTGTTATGGTAAAAGCCCAACGAATAGAGAACAAAAGTTTAAGGGAAGCCCGGTTTCCAAATTTGGAGAGCAAGAAACTCAAGATGTGGAAGCCATTCAAGGGGACGGTTTCAACAAGACCCCATAACAAGAGCAAAGGCCCAAACCCATGAAGATCAAGTGAAGTCCATTCACTAACTACAATGAAAAGAAGCCCAAGAAGACATGTTTGAAAGATAAGAAAGTCAATAAAAAGATATCAAGTCAAAGATCAAGGAAACTTTTCAAATCGGTTGAGAATCACAACAAAAAGATCCACTTATCTAGGAGATCTAGATCCACTTATCTAAGTTATCTTTTATTTAGTTTTTTAATTTATGTTCGTAAAAGGCTATATAAAGCCACCTAATTTTATGTTTTAGATAGTTGAGAATTGAATACAAATTAAAGCTTTGCTTTGATTCGGAAATTGGAGTCATCCTTTTCCTTTCTTTGGTGAGTTATATCCAAAGGCTTTTGGTGAGTCATATCCAAAGATCCTCTTGTGTGAGTTATATCACGAGATAACCTTGCATCCGCATCCTTATCCAAGGAGAGAAGTGGTGCATTCATCCATAGTTCATCCGTCGGAATTCCGTGCGCGCATCACTCTGCCAAATTTCATACTCAAATCTAAATCAATTTGTTAGCGTATAACCTAACTCTCCATACTCCCAAACTTGAGTTTTCTATTTGGGAGAGTTAGGAAGCTTTGTAATTTTCATTTCCAAATCTTGTACTCCAAAGAAAAGAGTGACGCTCAACGAATTAGTCACGTAAAGGGTGACGCCCCAAAATAGTCAAAGAGAAAAGGGTGACGCCCAAAGAAAGAATCAATTGTAAAATGTTTGTTTGACACCCATGAAGTCAAACATTGTCAACCAAAGGAGGTTGGACAATTAAGGACCTCCTGTAACGCCCCGCATTAGTTTTTTACTTTTTCTTTTTTAATTACCATGTAAAATTTTTCTTTTTATTTATTTAAAACATACGAGAGGAAATAGTTAAAGTGAGCGAGATAAATTAAAAATGCACAATTAAATCAGAGTAAAAGCAGAAACATAATTAAATCCCAAATAAGGTTTGACAATCAAAACGTGAGTTAATAGTTTTTACAAAATGTTTATAAATTATCAACCCATTTCAAAATAGCATTTTTACTTCACACGAGCTATAACCCTCTCAGGTCAATTCAGCTGGGTAATCCAAATGCTCAACGGGAAATGCCTCCTCCTCCACTTTAAGAATAACTATGTCCTGACAATCACCTACACCACAAGCAAACTGTGAACCTAAGGCCCAACAAGAAATGAGATGCAATATGATGTATGCATGTAACTGATTATGTCAGAATGGAATCCACCCAAACTGTTCTTTACTCACTGTCATATACATTAACTCGTACATCGAGCTGGGACATTAGAGGTTCCATTGCAAGGAGAGTGGCCACTAGTCAGCATCTAACCCTTGGGTAGATAGGCTCTTGTGACCCGACAAGGGAAGGGCATAATTTCGAGTCTATTTGGTTAAGATCCGAACCACCTCCCTAATCACCAATTCTCTTTACATTAATTTCCTTTATCCATTTTTCTCTCACCAATGCATATGAATACCAACCCACACATGACATTCCTAATGGTTTCTATTATCATGATGCACGTCAATGCGGCACAACAATCATAACAGTATATCACAATAATTATCAAGAAGACAATATGAAAGACAAGTAATTAATAAAATCAACAAATTAAATAGCGGAGAGCTAACACGAGGCAATTTACACGCAATTTAAATAGAAAGCTAGTAATAAAGCATGAGGCATGGAAAAACTTCTAACATACTATATATGGCGAAATACTTTAAAATGGGACATTTCAAGTTAACTAAACATAAACTAATCAATTTATTTTATTAATAACGAGATATTATAACGTGGTTATAGAGCAGCATTTTAAGCACAACAATAATAATGAGGAATCTTAGACATGCTGGGCAATTAAAGGAAACAATAACAATGTTTAACATCTTAGGCATGCTTAACGATTAAAGTAAAAACAGTAGTAATATTTCGTATGCTAAATATGCATGGCACCAAGTTAAAGATGTGAATGAGCGTAGAAATAACGAACGGAGGTAGCATAACAATCAGGAGATAAAACATGGTTTAACAGCCACCTTTCCAAATAGAAGTTAACAGTCCATTAACATGAATTAATGACAGGGCTAACAACTAAGATATCACCTCTGAGAATATAGAGGAATATTCACAGAGAATTCACAAAATTAGAGTTCTTATCCAGCAGCAGAACAAGTAAGATAAATCACTAACTTATGAAAGTTAAACTAGCAACACTACTCTAATCAATAAGCTAGATGACAATGTAGTTTAAATTCACAGATTTATGCACCAAACAACTAAACTAATAGAGTGGCTATGTAGCAGGAATCGTAATTATGCAGGGGTTATTAAAAGAGAGCAATAAAATTCAAGTGTTCTAACCAGCAACAAGATACCCCAACATTAACTAAGAGATAAATGAAGATTTACTGGAAATCAAGAGCAAGAAAAATCAACTAACAATTTATAGTTCCAACTTGACAAATAACAATATCCACGTTCACAAGATTATGCAGCGATTAGACTGGAAAATCCATATAGGAACACTATCCAAATCGTCTAGAAGACAGAGGCATCAACAACAAATACAATCAGTTAAACACAAAGGACATAACTCGTGGTGTAGGGCCTCCACTGGCTATGACTCTACCTCAATTTCTTACCTCACAACAGTTGAAGACTCACACCACAAAAAATAGTAGCACCAGAGAATGTCTAGCACAACAGCAGAATTCACAATTCACAGCACACTCACGGCTCACCAAAACACACAAAGCGCCAGTATAATCTTTCCCTCACTCACTCCTCAACACAAAATTGCAGGTCTCAGTTAAAATATAGCTCTCAACAAAACACAGCTCCTCTAGAAAAGTGGCAACCACACATGCACGACCTTCCATTTATAGACGGAAGGAGCGAAGCTTCCAAGAGGATTAGAACGCCTAAATTCACCCCCCCCCCCCTCTATAGGTGCATATCGATCCTACAAGCAATTTCTTCTTCTATCCTCCCTAAACAATAATTGATAGAGAACAATTTCAGTTATTTAATCTACTCACAATTTAACTGTATCGATTCCAGTCATTAACAAGAGCGTAAACTACAAATTATAATCAAACACAATCAAAACACCCTACTCTTGTGATGTAAGCCTCTTCAAGCAAAAAGCATGCAAATCTCTTACCTCCCTCCTTGCTAAATCTTTCTTTGAAGAAATTGCTCCTGTCAAAATCCTTCTCCTTCAGCACGCCAAAACTCCAGAAAAACCAAAATGCAGAGAGAGAAAACTCTAGAAACAGAAGATGTCAGATTTGATAGAAATACAAAAGACTCTTCCTTCTCCTTCTGCCAATCCCTCCCCTAATATACCCATAAACACTTCAGTAGGAATTGATGAGTCACGACTAATCGACTACCTGGCAATTCTTAGAATTTCCAGGCATCGGTTATGCATTTTTTGGCTAACTGTCTGTGTTTCGATCGATCACCTCCTTACTGTGATCGATTGCAAATCGCCAGAACTCAAAATTTCCATGGCTATGATTGACCGCAACTCATCGACGATCAATCACAAATTTAACTTTTTAGAGTTACCAATTGATCACCGCCTTAGAAGACGATCGATCACTGTCGAATTCAACACACTCTGCAATATTTTCCTTTTGGAACCGGTCGATCACCATCCTTACTGTGATCGACCGCCTCCAATTTCGATGGCCACTGTATTATTTCGTTCAAGAGGAGATCGACCTCTCCTTCAATGATCGACCACCTACCCTTAAAGTTTCTTATTTTCTAATATAATAATCATCCTCTTACTTACTCTTCCAACACTTAAACAAATTACACCTCCATAAGTTCAAAATGTCTCTAATATTAGCAATTATCATTATTCTCAATGATATTAACAACTCAAAATTACAATTTCAATATGACCAAACATTACATTAGAATTTTACATATAATTGAATTTTTTCAGGTATTATACATAATAGCTTTGGTGATATTATACCATTGGAGTTTTGGGATATTGATAACCTCCAATGGAGAACAAAACAGCTTTAGTATCGTGTCCTAATGTTAGAATAGAACGTGAAATAGAACAAAAATAGAAAAAAAGAAGTGATGTTTTTATAAAAGATGATTTTATCATTCATGTTTATTTACATTACTTACTAAGCAATAGGCTTATAGATAAATTTTGTGGTGTAGGTAACATGGAAGATGATGACCATTGGATCAAAAGATAAAATGAAAGAGACAGTTGAAGGAGTATCTCCATGACGAAGAAGGTCTTGCATTGTTACAATTAAAGCTATGTAAAAAGAGAATTAAAATGTATTATGTAAGAAAATAATCTCATGAAAAGTTGAGTTTTATTTTATGAGAAAAACCTTCCGCTATGCATATGGTTTTTTTTAGTAAGAGTTTTACGTTCGATTTTAGAAAAAAAGATACGTGTGATTTAATTTAAAAGATTTTCAAAGCATTTAAAGCAAAAAGAGTATATCTTTTTAAGTAATGATCAGGCTTAGACAAAAAATATATATATGATCGTTACAAGGACTTACGTTTCGCTGTGGAAAGTATTGTTTATGAGGCAAAAAGTATTCATTCCTCGGAGGAAAGTATTACTTTCCATGACAGAACATATTCATTATGTAGAGGAAAGTATTCATCAGCAGCGAAATTACTGACTATGAGCTCCATGGATTATGACTTACTTTCCGCTGCATAAAGCAAATCTATCCGCCGCAAAATGAATTGAAAATTTTAAAGGAAAATGTGACAACAATGTTTGCGCCGTTCATTTCCCATAGTTCAGTATTTTGTTTGTTAGCAAAAATTATTTAGGTGGTTGACTAGTGATTGATCTCATAGTTTAGTGGTTGTTTGTTAATTTTCCAAAATAAAAAAACAAACTCTTTTAAGATTTTCAACATTTAACTAATAAATTAATTTTTCTAGAAATTAACTCTAATTCGTTCCTATTCAACTCTCAATAACTAAGGTATCTGCAATATTCCCTTGTCCCTCTATCTTTCTTCATGATTTTTTCCATTTCCACGAAGGTTTTTTCATGATAAATTTCAAGTTAGATTCCAGGTATGTTCATAAAAATTCTTGATTTTAGTGGGATTGAACACACTTTCACACGGTAGAGCTCAAAACTTCGAGAGTCAGATTTCTTCCACTATTTTTCTCACTCCTGAACGTCTTCTCGACAGAGTTTGATTTCTTCCCCTATTTTTCTTACTCACTCTCAAATGTCTTCTTGACTAAGGCTTCCTCTTGTGCTGGTGATTCTTCATGCCCAACCATTAACACTATGAACACTTCCTCCTCATTTTTTGTAACAACCCATTCTTCCTTTACTTAAAACATCGATATTCAAAATATTCTTTCTTTGTATTAAAATGCATAGCAGAAGCCCTTTCTTAATAAAACATTTTAAATATCTAAAATGAAACACCATAAATAAAATTGTTTCTTTAAGTCCTTATATTTTTACAAAACGTGTCATACATTGAAAACCATGTATTTTTTCTTTTTCCTTTTCCCATTTAGCCTAGTCAACCACAAGATCCGTAACTCATAAATCCTCCATTAGCTGCCCTATCCTTGTTACCATGTTTACCTATATCACAAGTCATAATCTATAACCCTAATACTTAGTAAAAAATGATATGCAATATGAACTATGTAATGCACTCTTCATAAAACATTCCCATTTTAGTTTCCTTTCATTCATTCTTCCTTTTTATTTTATCATTGGAACTCCACTTATTGCCTCCATCATTGGGGAATAAATTCGCCAACGCCTCTATCAATGGGGACTTGTTCACCACAGCCTCTATCAATGAGTTGAGTATCCAAAGCCTTTATCAATAGGGACTTGTCCACCAAAGCCTCAATCAATGAGTTCTTAATCTTTTTTTTTATTTTTATCTTTCCTTACTTGAAAAACCACATGCATGATTAACCATTTTTGTATATATCTTAAGGAAAAAATGAGGCTTGAATATACATGAATGCATACAATTTTTCATATCATCTTATCATCAAGCATATTATCATCATAACTTCAATTTAAAGCAACCATCATATGAAGAGCCAAACTTCTAACACAACAACATGTCCTCCGGCATCAATGTAATCAATTGAAATTAACATCTATTAAACACAACAACAACAACAATATGAAATCTTCAAACAACAATATAATTAATTCAACTTAATAGCTATCAAACGTAGCATCAAGCAACATATCCTCAAGTGATCAAACATCATATCCTAAATCTTATGATGCAGCCAAAAAAGACAGACAACATACAATCATTTCTTACCTCTTTTTCTTGAAGAGTTGAGAAGCAAACAAGCTTCCTAGGGTTCTTCTTTTTCTCCAAATACTTCTCCTTAAAGCCAAAGCCTTCCTTTCTTCCTTTCTTTTTCTTCTTCTACACGTTTTCTTCTCCTCAACCTCATGGTTTTCTCCTCCTTTCACTTCTTTCTCTTCTCTCTCTCACAATTTTCTTCTCTCTTGACACAGTTTTTCCTTTCATTTTTCCATAAATGTTAAATAATCATTGTTTTCCCTCTTCAACCATCCAAGCATGAGGTGGCACTTATTCAACAAAGAAATGTTGAGTAACATCTTCTCCTATCCAATAAAAACATGACATAGACCTAATTTTTGTCAACTCCACACATACCTAGTCGACCACCATTTTACTAGTAAACCACAAATCTACTCGAGAACAACTTTTTCTAATTTTTTTCATACACCGGTCGACCACAAATTCACAACTGATTGACCACAAATCTACTCGAGAGTAGAAATCACAATCTATTCCTGATCTGGACGACCATAATTTTAATTGTGGTCAACCACAAATTTGTGGTCTACCACAAATTTCATTGCGGTCATCCACAATTCATCTCGAAAACGTTATTTACACATGACTGGTCTACCACAAATTCCATTGTGGTCTACCACAAATTCCATTGTGGTTTACCACAAATTTTTCAGAGAACAACTTTACGTAAAACCTTCACATCTAACCTTAATCTCTATTTCATTATAAATTCATTCTTCATATCCCACATCATTTTACACTATAAATTAACATCTATCACAATAACTCAATTAAATAAATACCTAAATTGTTAAATACTATCGTTACCTAATCTTATACATCACATGGTAAAAATTCAAAGTATTACATTCCTCCCTCGTTACATAAATTTTGTCCTCAAAATTTGCACAGCACGTATACCATATAATCTCATTATCTGGAAAAAATTCTAATCAACAAGAGAATTAAACAAACATAGCTTATATATTATCTTCACATTCATTATAAGAAAAACACAGACATTTCATATTACACATCGTTTTTAACTTACCTACATAACTAGCCTAGTCTTAAACTTGTTGTTATACCCCAGTCGTTCAGTGTTCACTTGTATTTTCCAAGGTAGAAAAGACTCTTGGTGCAACCATTTTCTGTTCCTTAAGCAAAACTGGACAATCTTTGACAAAATGTCTACTTTCATTACATTTAAAACATTGTTTCGAACCAGCCACTCATTTACCTAATCTAACCTTCACAAATTGGTCTACCACCAATTTTCCAGAGAACAACTTTATATAAAACCTTCATATCTAATCTCAATCTCTATTTCATTGTCAATTCATTCTTCATATCCCACATCCTTTAACACTATAAATAAACATCTACCATAATAACTCAATCAAATAAATACCAGAATCATAAGATATTATCATTACCTAATCTTATACATGACATGGTAAAAATTTGGGGCATTACATTTTTTCGTGCCTGAATTCCATTACCACCTCGACCTTCTCCACTATCTCAGATATTTATTTCTTGACTATCATTTCCACAATGGAGTCCTTACCTACTGTCCATTCTATCTCCTTCTCAAGATGATCACACTAAATAATGGTATATCTTTTAGACTTGGGAACAAAGATTGGCTTCACCTTTGCTAGACCAATAATCTTCCTCCGATTCGATCTCATACTCAGATTCCTCTTCTTCCTTCTCATCTTGTACATCTTCCTCTTATTCTTGTTCTTCCTAATGCAACTTCTTTGATATTTTTTGCTTCTCCTTAAGTATCCTCCTTTTCTTTTTCTTGGCCTCCAATATTTTTCTCTTGAGTATCATCTTTTCATTGTATCTTTCCCTTTCTCTCATATTATTGAATCAAACCCAAAGTTGCTCGTTTAATTCTCTCCAAGAATGGGAAGTTCATGTGCCATATTCATCTCGGTACAACACCATGGTAGCCTCTTTGAAGCAATCAACCACTGACTTTAACTTTTTTTTTTCTTCTGGAAGTCAGTTTACGCTAAAAAAATAATATGCGTGAAAAGTCCATCTGCTTGATCAATTCTTGAAAATATAGGAAAATAGAACTTGCTAGTTAGTTTATTATAGTTGTTGCTTTCATCCTTGTAATTCATAAGGCTTCCATTAGTTGCATGAATGTGGTCTCCTTTAGTTGCTATTTCTTTTCCTCGACTCACACCATTAATTTCCTCATTTTATTCCTTAAAGGAAGCAAGATTCTCTATACTTTTCAGAATTACATCAACATTTTCTTCATAAGCCATTAACTTCTTTGCCATTAGAACCACCGCTCTGATACCAGTTGATAGGAATCAAATGAAGATTTTGAGAGAACTATTTAGAAAGAAAACATCTTTACTAAACAATTACAAAAGAAACTACAATTAACTCTAGAATTTCAAGATCAAGAATCTCTCCCAATAATTTCTTCACTCACCAAAAATTCACCTTTTCTATTTGTATACTATTCTATTTATACACCTCAATCACAACTATTCCACTAACTTCCACCAACTTTTTATCTAGTTTAGAAATGAATCTTATCATTCCTTCTGTAACACCCCGATATTTTAAAGTTGGATAATTATCGGGGTATTACCGAGGACGTTCGGAGCGTTAAGTTTATGGGTAATTCTCCTAACATTTCCTTCATACACGTGATGTAATCAAGTGTTGGGAGCTTGGGGGTATTGCATCCCGTATTTATACGTGTTGATGGGTATACATGGGGGAATGGTTATGAGATAGGAGTTAGTGAGAAAAACGTGGGAAAAGCTACTCATAGTGTTTCAGACGACTTTGTGGATGAGTCATGTTGTCCGCAAACGTGTGGAGTATCATCCCGAGAGCTTGGGACGACTTAGGGATGCGACGCCTTGTCATGACTTCACTGTATTGTTAAGTTTGGGATGAGATGCGACGATACTGCGGACATGATGTATCGTCCGCACTCACGTTGCACACACAAGGGAGAGTTGGGACAAGACTCAAGATGTGATTTGGTGTCCTGAGTACACTATGTTGTAGTGTTGCGAACGAGGGTCCGGACGATGCGGACGAGGGTCCGGACGATGCAGACGAGAGAAGTAGTATCCGCATCGAATCTATTCTAAACTTGGACAGTTTCGGATGAGCTGGGATGTTACGGATGAGTTAAGATATCATTCGATTCGCCTCTGTCCGATTTTAGGACACTTTCGAACGACACACGGACGCCACATACGGACACGATATGGCGTTTGAAACCCACCTGCGGACGGTACGGATAGGACGGGGACGTATTCTCCCATCTGAAGCCCCATTTTAGCCTGAGAGATTTAGTCTTGCGGACAACATGCGGAAGAGACCTATGCGCCCGTACCCGTCCAAATTAGCCCAGACCTATGAAATAAAATAAGAAGAAAATGTTGGGAAATCTGGGAAAATCATAGAAAGTCATCGAAAGGCCGACATAGAATGACCCTCCCCACTCCAAGCGACAAAAATCGTCCCCTATGCCCATAGCTAACCTGCCCTCCTCCCCTATGGTCATCATGGTGTTCCCTCCACCCCAGGTATTTAGCCTCTTCCTTCCCCATTCCTTCAGCCTTCTCCTGCGTGAAGTCCAGAATCTAGAGAGAGTGAGAGAGAGCTACGAGAGGGAGAGTGTCCAGTGAGGGTGAGAGTTGAGTGAAATTGTAAGTATTGCGTGTGGATAAAGTGAAGTGAGAATGTGAGGTGTGTGTGTAAACGTGAGTGAGCTAAGGAGTTAGAGTGGGCTGTGAGCTTGGAGGTAGGAGCTAGAACCGCCGTGAGCTGGGGGAGCTTGAAGAGAGTTGTCCCTGATTTTAGTTCATCAAAATTGGTAAGGATTAAGGGGTGTTTTGGCCATTGAGGCCCTACACCACAAGTATGGGTGTGTGTGTTTTACGGTTGTGGTTAGTTATTGTAGTGTAGAGATTGAATATGTGATGTTTCCTGTTATGGTTGAGCTTTGTTTTATTACCTATTATGTAATAGAAATGCTTAGTCAGATAATGTGTTGAAGAAAATAATGAAAACTAATGATGAAAGTAAGTCCAAGGATGACGGATGAGTAAGTTAATATGGATGGTAAGTAGGTTGATTGTCTTGAAATGCCTACCGTTAGTGAGAAGTAGTTAGATGATGGTTTCCTTAAATAATTTTCTGTATATGTTCTTGGTATGTGTTGTACTGCTTAGTTAAGTGTTGTGGTGTTTCCTTGATTGTTGTAGGTATGCCTTGCTTCAATTTTTAGTAAGACAAAGGTGTAGTAAACAAAGAGAAATAATGAATGCTAAAGTCTGAGGATGAGGAACGTTCAAATGTACGAAAGAAAGAATGTTTAATGCATAATTTCCTATTGTTAGAAAGTCCATAATGTTTCTGGTTAATTCTTTGGCATAGTTCTTAGATTTCCTTGCTATAAGTGATATGCTAGGAAGTTGCTGTTTAGATTGCTGTTTTAAATCCTTAAGCATGATTAGTTGACTACCTAAGTGATCTCTAGTTGTTGATAATGGATGAGAATTAGGGGAGGATGAGCTAAGAGGAAGAATGAGTAAGAATGAGATAGAGCTAGGAGTTTTACGTTTTGGTTGAATGACTAAATGTTGTACTGCTTCTAGTCTGTTTTGTTATGTTTTTTGACTCCCCTAACAACCAACGTAGCTAATTGAAATCAAGTGAGCATGTTAGCCAAGTTAGTTACTTAGTTACGTATGTAAATTAACTAGCATGTTAAGCAAATAGAATTCAAATTGTAACCATTGTAGAAGCATGTAAATTCATGGACTAAAGTAATTTAATAGCTTGGGCATATAATTAACCGAGTACCGATTGATCGCCTAGAAATATCTATAGGGAGCATGTAAACAGATTAGGAGGTTAATTAGAAGACCTAGCGAGTTGATTAATAATATGGTGTTATAGCAATTTAACCGTGCCTTCATGTATTCTGCTTTGCTCTATTGGTTGCGTAAATAGGTTAGTGATCATTTAAGTTTCCATGTACTTTCGATTCCTGCAAATTCAATTATAGACATCTCTTTTAATGCGCACTTCAAATTGTACGAATGTATGTTAAAAGCATCATGCATCATGATAGGATGAGAATGTATGAGCATGCGTCATGATAATAGAGACTAATAGGGAGTGCCACGGGCTGGTACACAAGCATGCATAAGTGAGGTAAAAAGCTAAGAAAAAGTGAAGAAGAAAAAGGGAATTGGGAGTGGATGGGTAGCGGATCTAGTCTATGATCTAGGCGTAGCCCCTCCCTTATAGGGTATGGGAGTTCTAGATGCGAGGAAAAAGGCTAGGTCCACCACTATGCCATTACATGAGAAAAACCTCCCAACTCCAGCTCGAAGTACGAGTATGGAAATATGGAATAATTGAATAATAGAATAATGGATCAAAAGGGATCAAAAGAAAAAGTAAAGTAATAAACGGACTATGACTTAATGAAAGTATTAGTTTGGGTGGGCTCCATTCAAAAATGGACTAAAGAGTGACATTCATATGCATAAAACCTTTTTCCTTACAAAGCCTTTGGGCTTACAGTTGCTTGTGGTGTAGATGTAGGTACCCGTACGTAGAGTTAATGCACGAACTAGGAGTAGCAAAAGATGAACAACAATATAAAGAGCAGGGGATGACGGGTTTGCTCGTACGAGGGAGTTCGTGGCTGGCCAGCCATATGAAAATGGGTAAAAGAGAAATCGGTTTAATTAACTTAAGTTTTAAATGTTGTAATTAAATCAAGTAGTAAATTGTATAAAAGTGGTATTTCAATGATTTAGTATTTCTTCTTTAAAGTGATTATTTACGCTTCCACTATGTTTTACAAAACGATGATTTAAATTACGCTTCTGCATAGTTTTAATTGGATTTTTATAAACGAGTTTTACGAACGGTTGGTAGCGATCCAGTTCAGGCGCGCTCTGAATGGTTTTTGTAATATCTCAATTTTTATATTGGAATTGAAAAATGACAAATTGAAAAATAATTGGGGATATTCGGATATTCAAATTAGTCAAATAAATTATCGAGATATTACAAAGAATGTTATTGGACTGAACCGGTTTTGGTTCGGCTCGGTCCAAAATAATTGGAAATTCGGTTTTAATTCAAATATTAATTACAAATTTAATTAATATTATTTGAAGATTTTATGAGGGATTTAAATTAAAGGAAATTGGATTAATTAGAATTAATATGTGAAGAAAAGAGGAATTAAATGAATTAGTTCAATTGAAGAAGATTGATTAAATGAAAAGAAGGATTCATAACGGGGGAGTAAACCGGTTCCTCCTGAACCGGTTTACTTTCATTGAAATGGTCGCTAGCCATTTGAGACAGAGCAGATGAGACAGAGAGGGAGATCGGGACCCGGGGAGAGCGAAGGCAAACACGAGAAGGGGAGAAGCGTGAGTTGGAGCTCAGACGACAATGGCTCAGAATGGCGCCGACATATGACTCCGGGCGTGTGGGTTGTTGATGGCGATGTTGTGCGGCAAACAGTGGAGTTAGGGCTCAGGTATGGAACTCCCGATGATACCGCGAATTGCCGTCTCTGGTAAGTCATTCGTTTGTTCAGTGACTTCTTCCCCTGTATCCTGTCTTGGACGAACATGAGGGTTGAATGGCAGGGACGTATTGGCAATGGAGGCAGGGCTTCAAGCTTTGGTTCGCTGGGAGTGTTGGTTTGGGTTCGGTCCAGGTTGGTCCACTGTTGAGCTAAGTGTCCAGTGCTAGCTGGCATGATACGAGTCTTCCACACGGCATCCTCCTTGATTTGGTACGTGTGATTATCCATCGGTGTCCGTTTGGCTATAAATCAACAGGTGATGTATTCTGGAATGTTACAAAGTGTGAGGGAAGGCTCTGTTCTCTGCTTTCTTGGACTCGGTAGAGAATTCTTCTCTGTGTATTGAGGGAGAATAGAGGAGAAAATGGAGTGATGCTTCTGGAGCTGTGAGTCGAGTAAGGGATTGTGAGCGAGTGGAGGCTTCCTCTCGGGCGCTTGGTGATGGGCAGTTGGAAGTGGTGGCTTTGGCTGCAGCGATAGTGTGGTAGGAATCTCTTCTCTGTCTGTTTACAGATTTCATGAGCTTATGCATTTGTGGCCATCGGTTTATGGAGTAAATTTCTTTACGCCAACTATTATGGGCCTGATTCTTAAATAGATGGTTGGTTTGATTGCAAGTAGTGTTCTGTCTCTGTGATGCTTAATACAGAAAAAGGTTTATGTTTTATGGCTTGATTATGTGTTGCAAATGGATTTTGTCCTTGCTGGGTAAACTGCCTGTTGGTTTGAAGTGGAAATATTGTGCATATTGGCTTAAATTCCAATACGCTATTGATAAGGAGATTAAGTGTTTTCTGGATGTGTTTTGCCACTGTTGTGTAATGTATGTTTTAGTCATTAGAAATGGATTGGTTGTTCAAATGTTCATAGGTTACAATTATTGGTTTTTGCACTTGAAGTATTGATTAAATTGTGAAACGGGAATAATGTCTTGTACATCATTGTTGGCTATGTGAGGCATGACTGATTTGTAAATTATTCACTCGATAATTTCATGTTATAGTAGGCATTAAATGGTTCTCTACTCTGGTATGAGAAAGAAATATGGTTTTAAGTTAAAGTTAATTTATCCTGTCACATTGATGGAATGAGCAACATTGTGGGCTTTTGCTATTTCGTTATATATGATAAGGTCTTGGAATTGGTATTGCGAGATTGCTAGGAAATGAAATTGAGTAATGCGATTTATCACGTATTAAGGTTTAGGGGAGTGTTATTAATGTATAATTATTATGGTTTTGAAGGTACAGAAAAGTGAGAAGATGCTGAAACGCGCTATGGACGCCAGGTAAGTTGATACTTACTGTGTTTTGGTCTTCGGACCCTACATCGCAAGAATTAGGATTGTGTGTTGTGTGTTTATTAGAGTTAGGTTCTTTTAATGATATGTTTATTAGACATTTATATCATATAGGATTGTATGAATTCACGTGCATATTGTATGACATAATAAATCTATGTAAATAGGCGTGTGGGGTTCGGGAAAACAATGACTTCCCATTGTTCATATAGGTCCATGATGGGTGGATTAGAGAGAAAATAAGTTAGAGACATGAGATCCAGGGTTCATTGTCTCCTTTTCTGAAATCCCCAACGTTCTCGGAACAAAAGAGTGAATACGGCATGAGGAACACCCATGATTATTTATATGTCTCCTTTGTGGAGTGACCGATTCTTCCTCATGGCCCTACGGTGGTTGTCATGTATGTCACTCTTGGCTATAATTGTATTGTATGATCATGCATATCATCTGCATTTCATTTTATCACTTACTGAGTGTTAGGCTCATTAGTTAGGTCTTGTGATGTAAGTATGTACGAGAAATAGGTGAACAGGTCAAAGACTGGTCAAAGACAGTTGATGAAGGATTTGCACGGGTGGATCTTGTGGTTGGCTAGGCTAAAGAGTTAAATGGAAAGTATTTGAAAAAGAGTTTTGTAAAGTATTTACTATTCTTTTACGCTTTGTTTTTATTCTGCTGCATTTCATACAAAGGTTATTACTTCTGAAAAAAAAACTGATAAAGATGAAAGTAAACTAATAAAAGTGAAAGTAAAGAGTTTTAACGATCGTGTTTTACACAGAAAGAATACTCTAATAGATTTACGAAAGAAAAGTTTTAAATGTTACACGATTTTCAAAACCAGGTCGTTATAGTTTTAAAAAGAAATTTCAAATTTTCAGGCGTTTTAAAGGATTTAAGAAAATCTGGGTCATTACACCTTTCCTCCCGAAGACAATTTATCATCAAAGTAGAAAAAATGAACAATGGGCTTTCTATTTACATTTTCTTCTCAAGTTTCTTGAATGGATTTGAGATCATAAATTTTTTTTTATAAGTGGATCACCATTAATAGTCTTAGAAGGAAGTGGGCTAGAGTTAATCGGCTTAAGCTCAAATTTGCTCTTCTATTTTTCTAGATGAGCCCTTGACCTACTTAGTCCAATAGACTTAGTTAAAATTTCTTCTCTCTTTAGGCTGCCTTCACCATCCAGATGAGCCTTTAAGGCCCTTAGACCAACAAGTCTTTCTAGTCTTTTATTTCTCATTAGGGTTTCTCCCACATCTTTTTATTTTTGTTTTATGCTATCTATCATCTCCTCTTCGACTAGGGTTATGGTCGCCTCTTTTGTCTATGTCGCCGTCGTCCCTCCCTGCTCCACCCTTGTACCCATGGTCTTTTTTTTCCTCTTCCATTAAGGTTTCTGCAATATTTGTAACGACTTGATTTTTCTTTCTTAAAATGTGTAATTTTGAAGATATTTTTCTTTTATAAAAACAACGGAAGACTTTTATGAAATAAACAAAACAATTGAAAATGCGATAAAATTTTTTTTTTCTTTTACAATTTAATTACTTTACAAAACTCTTTACAAACTATTTTCTTTTAAATCCTTTAGCCTAGCTAGCCACAAGACCTGTGCATGCAAATCCTTCATCAAATGCTCCTTACTCGATATAAAATAAAACATACAATGCAATGCTATGCAACTTTTGAAATCCGTATGCAGTTTTCTATTCCTAAAAATATTTCTCTTCTTTTCTTTACGTTTCCTCTTTTATAAAAAAGGTGATGAACTTTAAATCTGATAGTGAACTTAGGCTGTATTGGTGAACTTAGGCCCAGACAGTGAATTTGTACTATGTTGGTTACCTTGGGCCAACATAGTGAACTTGTACCGCAACCAGTGAACTTGCATCATGTTGGTGAATTTAGTTTATCATGATGCACTTTTATCATTTCCTTTCTGCTAAGAAATTGGGAATGAGTGGTGATCTTAAGCCAACTCAAGCCTTCTCATTTTCTTTATGTATTTTTCTTTACTCTTTATCTTTCTTATACACAACTTATACAATTAAAACCATTTCATTTGTAAAACCATGTTGATAATCCTTTTTGTAACATTTTGAAAACCATGATGTATGAATGCCCATGAATGCATACAAATCTATATCCTCAATATAATCCTCAAAGCATGATCTATATCAAATCCATAACTTAAAGAACTTAAACCTAATAAACATGTCATTAAAGAACTTAATTCTAGTAAACACAACAACAAGCAGCAGTGCATCCTCAGGGCATGATCACAACCTATTACATCTAATAAATGCAAGCAACATAGAAAGCCTAACTCTTACGATGTAGGCCTTTCGACAAAACACAAACAATATCGCTTACCTGGCGGTCCGTAAAGAGTTTTAGCACTTAAGTCCTTCTTCTTCAATACTTTCAATGCCCTCACAATTCCATAACATTTTATCATTAATAACCATTCACCGAATTCCATAAACCATAACACTTAACAGTTCCCATCATTTAGACTTAATACCCAGCAGCTTGCAATATACCAATTTTACAGAATCATAAACAACTTCCCTATTTATCTCTAAACCTCAATCGAACTTATGGCTTATCATAAACAGAATATAAACACCCTAAACAAACTCATGGCCTGAAGTTCACACCACCGTACAACAAGGCATCCATAAACTAACCAAAAACCAACTACTAATCTCAACAGTAACCAAATTCCAGAATAATATTCCTCAACCAACAGAGAACAATTCCAACCGTGACCATCAAAACAAAACGTAACTCCCAACAACATACAATGAGTATGAAACCCAACAAAGAAGCATACATATCAAAGTTGTAAATAAATAGAGAACCATTTCCAAGCTACAGAGCATATTCCTTTATCTTTAATCCAAATTGAACTCATTTACCAAAACAATAGCACAACCTTAATAATATTCTTCAACAACAACAAAGCATGTTGGTAAGGAATAACAACAATAGAACACCATTTCTAACTCCTTCCATCTTTCATCTTTTACTTTTATTATAACTAAATCCATAAAAACAAAGAAGGAAATCATCATACCTAAAAAGCACCTGAGAAGACCCTAGACCTAAGAGCTTCTCCTTCCTTTTTTTCAGAAAACTTCTACTTCTTCTCTATTTCTCTTTCTCTCTTTCTCTCCTAGAGCTCACTCTTGACCCTTCCCTCTTCTCCTCTCCCTCTTCCTCTCTCTATTTCTTTCTTCTCTAGAGAGCTTTCTCTCTATTTTTCTCTCGATCTATCTCTCTGTCTCTCTGTCCCTTCATCAGAAGCTTCCCATATATGGCTCACTTTTCCCCAATATATCTCACCTAACACATCCATTTAACTGTCATCTGTAAAGGGGGACACAAGGAGAAATCACAGAAAACACTCACCTCAAGATTACACAATCCATCGGGGTTCAAGTGGAGTCGATCGATTCTATGATCGATCGAGGCAAGATGAAACTCAACCCCAGGAAAATCAAGTGGAGCCGATCGATCATATGATTGATTGGTCCAACGCTGAATCTTGTTTTTGGAGAGGCCGGTTGATCAAATGATCGAACGCCCTACCTTCCATCTATTTTCGCCACACACAATTAGTTGATCCCATGATCGATCGGTCCCGCGCCGCCATCAACACAATTCTCACAGTCGATCATATGATCGATCGATCCCTCATCACCAATCCTTTGTATTGCCTCTATAATGTTCATGGTCCACTGCTTTACCAAATTCCTTCTACAATGCCTGACCGGTTGATCAATGCCTTCAACTTGATCAACCGCTCCTTCAGCAACCTTTTGCTGTAATATTTGACACTGCCATTTTACACTTCCTTGCTAGCCATTGAACCTTCTCCCATGTATGACTGGTTGATTCCTCGATCAACCGATCCCACATTGCCAATCTTAAACGCCACTGCCTTTTACTATTTTAACAATTCCTTCACTGCTTTGACAACTCCTTAAACCATAAACCACCACATCTCCATAATTTTATAATAAATCTTTAATCCCCATTCCAATAATCGACACACACATTATATCAATGTATTATGTTCACTAAACGTATTTTTAGATATTACATTTCATAATAAAATCATCCCAAAATCTCTAAAATTCACAATAATTATCCTTAGTCTAAGCTTAATTCTGAGTATTAAAATATTCCCTACCACCGTCACTCCATGCATGTTCTCCACGATTATTCCATCTATTTGGATGTTTCTTCATGATAAGTTTGAAACTAGATTCCAAGTAATTGTTCATAAAAATTCTTGATATCAATAGGATTGAACACACTTTCACACGCTAATGATCAAAACTTCTAGAGTCCAATTTCTTCCCTTATTTTTCTATTTATTTTTACACTATCGAATGTCTTCTCGAAAAAGAGTACAATTTCTTCCCCTATTTTTGTCTTGATTTCCTCACTCCCAAATGTCTTCTCGACAAAGGTTTCCTTTTTTTATTGACGATTCTCCATGTTCCACCCATAACTCTGTGAACGCTTCTTCCCATCTTTCTTTCTTAACCATCATTTTCATGATAGAGTCTTAACCTACTATTGTTTCTCTCTCCTTGTGATGCTCACACTTAGCAATGGTATATCTTTCAAACTTGGGAACAAAGATCGACTTCACCATTTTTATACCAGTACTTTCTTCCGTCGAGTTGACCTCATACTCAGATTCCTCTTCTTCATTCTCATCTTTTTGATCTTCCTTTTTTTCTTTTTCCATCTAACACAACTTATTTGTTAGTTTTTCCTTATCTTTATGTATCCTCCCTTGCTTTTCCTTAGCCTCCAATATTTCTTTCTTAAGTATCTTCTCTTAATTGCATCTTGCCCTCCCCCTTATATTACTGAATCAAACCCGAAATTGGTATTTATATTCTCTCAAGAATGGAAAGATCATGTGCCATATTCCTCTCGATATAACACTAGGCAGCCCCTTCGAAGCAATCAACCACTACCTTTTGCTTTTCTGTTTTTGTGAGTTGGTTTTCATTGAAAAAAGTCTGTGTGAAAAGTCTAGCCTACTGGATAAACTCTTGAAAATATAGGAAGATGTAACTTGTTGGGTGATTGATTAAATATGTTGCTTTCATCCTTGTAATTCATAAAACTTCCATTAGTTGCATGAATGTGTGCTCCTTTGCTGATTGTTTGTCATAACCCAAAAGAGACTTGAGATGGAAATGAAGAATGATCTAATGCATAGAGAATTGAACTTTCCAACCTTTAATGGTAATTAATGATATCACAGCGGAAGTCAATTAATATAAAATAACAAGGTAGGGCCCAAAAACACTGGGTTAAACCAAAAGTCCAACAACAAAGTACAATAGTATAAGTCCAAAACATAAGAATACAAAATAAAGAATAACATCATAGTATACGAACATAATTCAAAGGAATGACTAAAGAAAACATCTAAGAGTCCAATAAACTAAAAGATATGTTGAGCTCAATCCTCCTGTGTCAGCTATATATGATCTCTGTAACTATGGTCCAGAAGAGGATAATATTGGGACAAGTTGAGTAAATTCAATAGGAATTTAAGTGTTATATGGAGTGTTTTATAATATATAAATGAGCGTGCTTCAATTAAAACCAAGTATTAAAAACTAAGATAAAACATTATCAAAAACAGGTTATGAGAACCATTAGCAGAATAATGTCTAAAATAACCTACTATACTATTGTATGTAACAAAATAAGCTCCTATGTAAGAATATAAAATATTTGTGAAAAGGGAGCCTCTTACGATCTCCAAGCACACTATTTCTTAAGCATATGGGAAAAGATGATACTCGGTAACAACAGTAACATAATAACCCTAGCAAGCCTCATCCAGTTGTCCTTTGGTAGCTTTGAGAGATGAGCGATAGTGCTTGCTAAGGGAAAGTGGGATACATGGCCTAGAGACCCACCATATGAACATTTTCAAGGAGTTTCTGTCTTTGTGTCTGCTAGTGGTCAAGGTTGAACTAGATCCTCACGCTACAAAAAAATGGTTACAAGTTAACTACACAATATGGATGCTATTGGTGTTCCAATAGAGTACAGACTTGGCTTCACTACTTCTTATTTTGAGAAGATAGCAATGGTTTGGTGGAATTTATTGAGATTGGACTACTTCGTTGGAGACATGAGTTGGACATACTTTGAAGCCATCATTAGAGATAACTACTACAACACTGGTCATAGACAAAATATGATTAGCCTTACCATGATCTAGCCTAGGAGGAGTTCACTGTTCTACAGTATCATGCAAAGTTTGTTGAACTCTCTCTATACATCAGAGATATGGATCTAGTGAAAAGGATAGTGAAATTTCAAAAGAATTTGAGGTCAAAGATCCATTATCAACCTATTGTTTCTAAGTTTAGTGCTATCAAAAGTAGTGGTTCCTGCTCAACATTTTGAGGCTAGTCTAGATGAATTCTTTGGTGAGTATATAAAGGAAAAGACAAGAAAAAAATAACTAGTAAGAGGAAAAATGAGTAAAAGAATTAGGGAAATGGTCAAAATAGAGATCGACACACTAAAGGTAGTAAACGTGAATAGCTGAGAGATGGATCCTTTGGTAGGGTACAAGCCTTTATATTTCTCATACTTACAGATAACCAGATCATTTGAGGAGGAACTATTTGATGATTAGTAGACCTATACCAGCAAATTTTACACCTACACAAGCTATTGCATCTAGATTGAGTTTTAGAGCTAGTAGGCAACTAGGGTTAGTAGAGTTGCTCTAGTTGATAGACTTTCCTTCCACCACAATAAGCTAGATAAAGGCATTCAAACTATCATCAGTATCAGCCAACTATTTTTGACTTTTAGAGTTATACTGGGTATCAATAGAGTTTCATGTCTAACCCCACTTCCCATGTTCTTTTAGTTAGGTTTTTAGATATAAACCTAGCACTTCTAAGAATGGCAAAGGAAATAACAAAAAGAGAAAAGAGAAAGTCAACGATCAGGTCTATGCAGTCAGTGGTTGAAAGGTTTCTAATCAAACCGAACAGGGGCATCATTGACAAGACCACTTCATTATTTAATACTACTGCACGCATATTCTATGACATTGGGCTATCACATTTTTTTGTCTCTGCTATTGCAATGAATGTCAAAGTAGAAAGGTTAGAGCTCCCACTAGTTTTGAAGACATCATTAAGGTCAATAGTGAAATGTTTCTTGTTTATCAGTATGTGGCTATTATTATTAATGGGCATTAGCTCTCAGTGGACATAGTAGTCCTACCAATAGAACAATTTGATATGATATTAGGAATTGATTGGTTAAGCAACTACAAAGCTAAGGTTGATTGCAATGTGAAGAGTGTGACTCTTCATTTGGAAGATGGACAAGTCATTAAGCATTAGTGTAATTCTATATTTTACCTGAGGATCCCACATTGTGAGCTAGTTTGAGCATGTAATATCCTAGGATTTTCATAGTGCTAAGTACAAGATCTAAGTGATGATTTTGGGGTATTGAGAGCTAAGTTGAATGATAATGGCATTAGTGTAATTATTATATGCTGATGGAGTAACAATAAATGGAGAACTAAGAATTTGTTGAATGGCAGACGTCTCTTGGGAAGAGACGAACACTGAAAATGGGAAAATGAAGAAAACAGATGTCCGTTATAGAGGGATAGATGTCCTTTATAGTGTGGGGTCAACAGATGCTTTTGGGAAAGGTGGACGTTGCTAAGTAAAGGAAATAGTGTTAAGAGTTAAGTGAGACGACATCGTTTATAGCAAAGAGGTTGACGGGCATCTCTAAGAATGACAGACGTTTAAAATATGAAGACAACGGACATCCCTCATAGATGAGCGGACGTCCCTCATGGCGAAGAAATTAATAGGCATCTCTTAGGAATGATAGACGTCTCAGACAGATGTCTAAAATGTGAAAGCAGTTGATGTCCCTTATAGAAACATATATATAGCGATGGACATTCGAACGAAAGTAGAACCTGGCTTTACTCAATTTTCCAGTGTGGGTGATTGACCCGAATGCCGTGATTGACCAGTGCTCAATCCTTTAGTTACATAAAATATATGGAAACTAAAGTTTTGATAGATTTTGAATTGCCTGGAATCATGGATTGCACCTTCTCGTAACCTCTAGGGCTTTAAGTGTATAAACATGAGATGATTGGCCGATGGGGGAGGGGATAAATGAGAAATTCCTCCTATTTCTTTCATCTGGTTTTCCTTCTGTGTTGGTTTGGGGGAAAGGAAACTGAGAGCTTCTGAGAGACTGAGGAAAAGAGAGAGAGTTTGAGTGAGGGCAATTATGAGAGAAGCTCTTTCTGAAAGGAGCTGAGAGTATTCTGTAAGCAGACAAGAAGAAAAAGAAAGTGAGGAAGAGTTTCCTCTTAGGTGTTCCTCTATAAGGATTTCCTGCACTCTTATTATAAATTTTTACGGATGTTTATGCTCTGCTAATGGGTTTTGGCTATTTACTTGTGATTTGTTATGGATTATAAAGATAAATGAATAAAGGATGTTGTTCATTGCTATTTATAGATTTTAAAGATTTTGGGCCCTCTGTTATTTATTGCCTCTTGGTTTCATGAACTGATACATGTTAGTGGTAGGATATTGATAATGATCTATTTGATGCGTTCTGTTTGGATAAAGATGAAGGAATATACTCTCTATTTTGGTTATGGGTAGTTCAGATGAAATGTGGGTTTTTTAAAAGAAGTATAATAGGTGCATTGTATATTTGTTTTATATCACTTACTGAGCGTTAGACTCATTAGTTTAAGTCTTGTTGATGTAGGTATGTACGAGATCAGGGAATAGGTTAAGGAGCAATTGATGAAAGATTTTCACGCGCGGGTCATGTGGCTGGCCTAAAGGATTTAAAAAGAAAAATGGTTTGTAAAGGACTTTATGTATATTCTTTGTAAATGCTTTTAAGAAAATAATTTTATTTACTTCTACTGCAATTTGTAAAAAGGATTTTATAAAAAAAAAGTTTCAAATTTCACGCAATTTTAAACGTAAGAAAAATTAGGTCCTTACAGTTGGTATCAGAGCACCCAAGTTTTAAAAACAATTCCCAGCACAAGCTTTGATGTGGAAATACTCCATCAACTGTAAGTGTGATTAATAGCTTTATTTTCTAATTTAAATATTTTGTTTTATGTTCAAAAGATACCATGGCTAGAAGGTTTTGGATTTAATTCACTTACTGGTGGTTGAACGAGGTTGAAGAAAATATACTATTATTGGGTTTGTATTTATATTATTTACTGCCTTGGAGAATTTAGGTGGTATACTGCATATTCATGCACAGATAACATTAATAATTGACTTTGATTGGAAGTTAGAAATGTACGATTTGGAATGATTCAGTTTCTGTTTTAAGTTAGAGTCGGAAGTCTGTCATATTTAAGTGTCATCTTTAATATGACATAACATAGGTTTGAAGGTTTGCTAGATCGGTGCTCCGAATATATTATTGATTGGTTTACTGGGAGAATTGGTGGGATATAGATTCAATTGATATTCTGAATCTGTTGCTAATGGATTTAATTGGAGGAAGTTGTTGAGGTCAATAAATTGTTGTTGATGGATTTCTGCCTTAAGGGTTGGAGTTTTAAAATCCGTTCAATGGTTTACAATTTAGAATGTGTTTGAGGGTTTGAACTATTGGTTATTGTGTTGACCTCAAGTTGTTTTATTTTAAAAAGAAATTGTTGCTATAAATATAGGATATTGGTTTCTCGAAAGTTAAGTGGATTAAAAGTGTTATGTATGTAACGACCCACGTTTTCAAAAACCGTTTAATTTCTTTATATTTTTCAGTCATAAAAATTTTTCTTTTGAATGTGTACAATTAAAATTTATCAGAGTAAATCAGTGAAATAATTTGAAAACATTGTTTAACGTATATGAAGAAAACTGACTTGAAAAGATATCAGAGTATTTATCAATGGAATAATTCAATCAAAGTTTTGATACTTAAAACACATTAGTTTACAAAATGTTTACTGAAATTAAAAACTTAATTAATCATAAAAACCACTAGTGTTTTTCTCGAGCCATAACCCATCAAGTCGAGTCCAGTTGGTAACCCAAGAGCTCCGTAGGCAATGCCTCCTCCTTTACATTGACATCATCAATATTATCATAATCACCTGCATCATAGGACAAATCAAAGAGCCTAACGCTTAGCAAGAAATAGGATGAAATGCAATGCTTATGCTCATGCTTATGCCGTTGTTCTCTAGAAAAGAACCTATCTTTACTGTCTTTTCATTTTCTTTATGTTTCATTACCAGAGAAAGGATACATCTGTTGGTATGGCTAACTGACTCCATCCCTACATGGGTGAATGTTTCCATCAGGGCTGTCACCACTACCGTCACCTAATCTCTGTCTTTTCTGACACTGAGGACTAAGAGCATGGATACATTTGTTGATCAGTGTGGACTAACCGACGCTCGTCCCCTACATAGGGTGGGTTTTCCATCTAGGGTTTTCCCACCTATGACCGTCACCCTAACTCCCGAACCCCAACACGCCTATTTACGTTTATTCTTTCATTTCATTTATCATGTCATGCATATGTCACATTTTCATAAGTCCTATCATGATACATTAAAGCCAGTTCATATTCAGTATAACAGTTCATAGTAGTATATTGATGAATTTAAAGTAGTTCATCACGATATCCCATCCACAACAGTATACAGTATATATCGAAGAAAATGTAAAAGCAGTGATATAACAATCATGCTTAAGCTAAAACAATTCATTTCTATAGTCTAGTATTTTATCAATAATTGTAAACAACAATTAATAGTACTTTCAAGTTACATGATAGCTAACAGAATACTATTTGGCAGAGAGCAATCAATTGATAGAAAACTATACCTATGAATTATCCAGGAGCATTTCTTGTTTCAATTTCACAAGGAATAATTAGCAAGGAGCAACAAAACCATATTTCACCTAATTCCTTCCATACATCAAAGTTATTACACTTCACAAAGCATTTAGAAAATAGGCATCAACAATCAGCATTTTCGCAGAGAATTTTTCACAAGACAGATTCCAAACCATCCTCCCAAATCACAGTAACTATCCAAGGCCAAATTGACAAATAAATTGAAGAAATTATCCAAAGCAAAAATCTTTAATAGATGAACAATTTCTAGAGGTAAACTAAATTTTCAGCAAGTAGCAACAACCCAGTTCCTTCATGCAATAAAAAGGTAGTGACTTAAACCATTTAGCATGTTAGCAAATTCACGGTATTTAACCAAGCAATACTCAAACAAACAATGATGGGTAGTAGCAAATCACCCAACAAGTAGAACATCCAATTTCTTCCATCCAACTATCATTGATAACTTTAGTTCCTTTTAACAGCAGCAAGTAATCGAAACAATATTCAACTTAGCAGCATATTAACGATTGGTAGTAAATAATCAAGGTAGAAATCAACACCCAACACAGTCAGAAATCAACCACAACAAAGTCCCGTGATGCAAGGCCTCCACTTGCCAACTTTGCATCCAAATTTCTTACCTCAAGGTTTTTTCTTCCACACTTCGGCAGTCCACGACAACAGCTGCACACACCTTCTTTCACATTCACAAGAAGAAGAGCAACAGTATGCCTCATACTTACTCGCTCACAACACTCAGAGATTGCCAAATTCCTCCTCCAATTCATCCCCTGCCCTCAACTTATAGATAGATAGAGAGAGAGAGAGAGAGAGAGAGAGAGAGAGAGAGAGAGAGAGAGAGATGGAGAGAGAAGCCCACACTGGTCGTTCGATTTGAAGGGACAATCACCTAATTCAAAGGAGGGTGGTCCACTCCGGGTCGACCATGTGGAAAGCTCGTCATTGTCTCAGGAGAGGAGAGAAAACTTCATTGGAGGAGAGAAGAAATGGCTGACAGAAATAGATTTTTCGCTTAAAATAGACTTTACGGTCAAGTAAGCCGATCGAACCCTCGATTGTGTTACGTCCTAATACACAAATTTGTCTCACCACAAAATCGACGAATTTGACAGATTCAAAACCTGTTGTTTTTCAGTCGCACATCACGTCTGCCCCCTCGATCGTGTTGCACTCAAAACTAAAAAATGTAATCCGAAATGCATTTCGGTAGAATTCTCCAACCCTGTCTTTGATCGTGGTATGACTGAAAAATACAAAAAGTAACCAATAGTACATTTTTGGTCAAGATATTCGACCGTAACCTCGACCTTAAAGCGACCAAAAATGCAAAATACACAATCTGTAACAAATTTCCACTTTAAAAATTCCAAAAATATTTCTTCCCTCATTTACATTGCATCAAGTCCCAAATAAACGATTAGGAAATACATTTTCTTTTATTATCCCGTAAAATCATTTCCATCCCAATTATGGAGAAATTATTCGGGCATCACAATGTAAGCTTGACCTTGAAGTGTCTTATTGGACTGAATTACCATTGAATTCATACATTTCATTCTTGGTATAGTCTTATGAAGGATTTGTTAAGGTGTGGATGTTGTTGGGGAAGCATTTGGTTGTGCTAGAGACTCTTAGTAAGTATTTGTTACAGTGGTACTGTAGAGGGGATATTAATTGGTTGGATTGGAAGAAAGTTTTTTTTGTGACTGTTAATTTGGAATTTAATAGTACGATACTCCTTAGTGGTTTTTAAGTTTTCATAGTTACCATTGGTGCTGGAGTAGAGAGAAAGTTTTTTGGCATTTGATGATGAATAGATAGAATGTTGGAGTGGATATATAGTGCAAATATGGAATTTCACTATTTCAGTTGTTAGTTAGAATTGGAGAGATAGATGACCAGTTGTTATGTTAAGTTAGGAGAAGGTTAAATTGGATGATAGGTTTATGTTGGATTTAGGTTTTGTTCTACCATTGGTTATGCGGGTTGGAAGTCAGTACATGTTGTGAGTGAATTATTGCCTCAAAGGTTTAGACGTTACCCTGTTTTCTATGAATAGTGGGATTTGGAGATGGTCCAAACAAGCAAGTTGGAATTTGAGTCAAGAAATTTCATTAAGCATGAATTTTGATTTGGTATAATATGCTAATTGGTAGTATTGTAGCTGAATCTTCAAGAGCTTTGCAGTGTCAAAAGTGCGAGAGAAATCATTTTGGACGGTATCTTACTCATTCGAAGCAATGTTTTAAGTGTAATGAGAGTGGTCAATCTGCCAAGGATTATCTAGTTTTGACTTAAGAGCAAAAAATAGTTGCACCAAAGGTGTTTTCTACTATGGAAGATATTAATAAAGATGGAGTTTGTGAGTAAGATCGATATTTTGGAGTAGAAGGATCTTAAAGATGCCATATGTAGTGTAAACATCTTGCGAAATTGTAAGTAGAGTCACCATTTTGGGTGAATAAAGATGTTTTGGATGCAATGAAGTTGAGCATATTGCAAAGATTTGCTACGCACTATCTGACTGAAGAGAAAGAAATTTGGACGAAGTCTCTTCTTTTGTGATAAATATAGATCACGATCAGATAACTTGGACATGAGGTAGTGTTTTGATAACTCATTATATTTTGAAGAAGTGGAAGTAACGTAGTCCTTTGGAAGTTTTGGGTAAAGGTATAATACAAGAAATTGTTTTGGATGCTTTATGCCATGAGTGTTAGTGGTTGAGTTGGTCGTTAGATCGAAGAAATGCTTTCGCTAAACTAAATTTTGAGGACAAAATTTATATAAGGAGGGAGTAATGTAATACCCTAGGATTTTGACAATGCTAAGTATAAGATCTACGTGATGATTTTGTGGTATTGAGAGCTAAGTTGAATGATAATGGCGTTAGTGTAATTATTATACGCTGATGGAGTAACAATAAATGGAGAACTGAAGATTTGTTGAATGGCAGACGTCTCTTTGGAAGGGATGGACGCTGAAAATGGGAAAATGAAGAAAACGAACGTCCCTTATAGAGGGACAAACATCCTTTATAATGAAGGGTTGACAGATGCCCTTGGGAAAGGCGGATGACGTTAAAGAAAGACCAGTGTTCGAAGTAAGAAGAAAAAGGACGTCCGAAATAAAAGTAAAGGGAACAACATTAAGAGTAAAGTGAGACGGTGTCCTTTATAGCGAAGAGGTTGATGGGCATCTTTAGGAATGACAAATGTTTAAAATATGAAGACAACAAATGTCCCTTATAGAGGAGTGGACGTCCCTCATGGCGAAGAAATTAATGGGCATCTCTTAGGAATGATAGACGTCTCTTAGAGGTTGAAGAACGTCTAAAATGTGAAGGTAGTGGACATCCCTTATAGAAACATATATACAGCGATGGATGTTCCAATGAAGTAGAACTTGGCTATGCCCGATTGTGCACTATGGGCAATCGACCCGAATGTCGTGATTGATCGTTGCTCAATCCTTCAGCTATGGAAAATATATGGTAACTAAAGTTTTGAAAGATTTTGAATTTCCTAGAATCATGGATTGCACCTCCTTGTTACCTTTAGGGCTTTAAGTGTATAAGCATGAGATGATTGGCTGATGAGGGGAGGGGGAAATGAGAAATGCCTCCTATTTCTTTTCATCTGGTTTTCCTTCTGCGTTGGTTTGGGGGAAAGGAAACTGAGAGCTTCTGAGAGAGAGGGGAAAAGAGAGAGAGTCTGAGTGAGGGCAATTGTGAGAGAAGCTTTCTGTGAAAGGAGCTAAGAGTATTCCGTAAGCAGAGAAGAAGAAAAAGAAAGTAAGGGAGAGTTTCCTCTCTGTTGTTCCTCTGGTAAGGATCCCTTCACTTTTATTATGGATTTTTATGGATGTTTATGCTCTGCTAACAGGTTTTGGCTATTTGCTTGTCATTGGTTATGGATTCTAAAGATAAATGAATAAAGAATGTTATTCACTGCTATTTATAGATTTTAAGGATTTTAGGCCCTCTGTTATTTACTGCCTCTTCGTTTTGTGAACTGATACATGTTAGTGGTAAAATATTGATAATGCTCTATTTGATGTGTTCTGTTTGGATAAAGATGAAGGAATATACTCTCTATTTTGGTTATGGGTAGTTCAGATGAAATGTGTTCTGTCGATGAAAGTGGTTCCCTCTTATTTACGACTTTGTTGTTTGTTATTGCATGCTCTATTAAAGAGGGTTAATGGAACTCAGTGAATGGTTGTTGAGAGTGAATGGTTGTTGAGGAAATGAAATTAATGAAAACATGTTATTGGCTTTGAAGGTATTCAAGGAAGAAGGATAACGATTAACTGTTGTAACACGTTAAAGCTTCGAGGTAAGTGATATGTATGTGCTTTGGTCTTTAGACCCTACATCGTAAGAATTAGGGTTGTATGCTGATTTTTTATTATAAACAGGTTCTTTTAAGGTATAGATTCAATAGGCTAATGCTTTGAGGATTATAGGATTTGATAGAAATCATGTTTCGAGGATTATATTGATGGTTGCTGCGTGTTTATTAAATATAGGTACTTTTAATGATATGTTTATTAGTTTTGAGTTAAAGATAGTGATAATGAGATTAAACATGTTTTTAGGCCTATATAGAGGAGATTGAATTGTATGCATTCACAAGCAACATGTATCATGGTTTTTAAAATGATACACAAATTGTTTTCATGCATGGTTTTAAATAGGAAACAGAGAATGGTTTAATGGATGCTCATACATACTAAGTGAACGACGTTCTGGAGGGCTGATCACCCGAATCGGATAACCATCATTTGGGCTGTAGGAATAGCCATTGTTTCATTAAACGTAAATAAGAGTGTGGGGGTTTGGGAGGATAGGTGACGGTCGTGGTAATACCACTATGATGTATCTCATCGTCGGAGTGACGGTTAAGCCACAAGAACCAGAAAATGTGTCCTAACTCTTGTACTAGAAATCCCCACCGCTCGAACTACAGAGATTGGTGATGGTTGTGGTAACACCCCTATGATGTATCTCCTCGTCGGAGTGACGGTTAAGACATTGACCAGATGATATATCTTTTCTCTGGTAACATAATGAAAATGACATAAAGGATAGGTTCTTTTCCTGTAACTGAAAACTGCATATGGGTTTTTTGAAAAGAAGTATAACATGTGCATTGTATATTTATTTTATATCACTTACTGAGCGTTAGACTCATTAGTTTAAGTCTTGTTGATGTAGGGTATGTATGGGATCAGGAGAACAGGTTAAGGAGTAGTTGATGAAAGAGTTGCATGCGTGGGTCTTGGGGCTGGCTAGGCTAAAAGATTTAAAAAGGAAAATGGTTTGTAAAGTACTTTATGTATATTCTTTGTAAATGCTTTTAAGAAAATTATTTTATTTACTTCCGCTGCGATTTGTAAAAAAGGATTTTATAAAAGAAAAGTTTTAAATTTTATGCGATTTTAAACGTAAGAAAAATCAGGTCGTTACAGAGCATATGTAGAAGATTGGAACTCTACAAAAGTATTTTTACCATTAGTGATGAATATGAGATAGTCAGATAGAATTTGATTTACCCTGGCATTTTTCTTGAGAATTTGTTTGGGTTGCCACCGATGGCAAGATTGAGTTATTTATGTATCTATTTCTCAGCATTGCTATGATTTTTATTGCTTTGTATAGAATGATTTCAACTAAGTTGAGGGAGCTTCGTTTCCTACTTAATAATTTTATGTGCAACAATTTTATTCGTAATACTATGACTCCATGAGGTAATCCAATGTTATTTTCCAAGTAGCAAGATCGCTTGCTTTCGCTTTTTATTGATTATAGAAAGTTGAATAAGATGAAGATTAGGAACAAGTACATGCTGCTGAGGATGGATGATTTATTTGATCTGTTGAGAGGATCAAAGTACTTTTCTAAAATTGACTTGATGTCAAGTTATCACCAGTTGAAAATTTGTGAGGAAAACATCCCTAAGATAGCTTTTTGGACTCAATACAAGCATTTTGAATTTATAGTTCTCCCGTTTAGATTGACCAATGCCCCTTTTTCTTTCATGAATTTGATGAACTGGTCTTCAAACCGAATTTGGACTAGTTTGGGGTGGTTCGTATTGATTACATTTTGATTTACTATAAGACTTAGGTTTTCTAAATTCTTTTCATGTGATTAAATTTATTTTTTCATTTGCTATATCCATATAAATTTCCTATCTTAATTAGATAAATTAAAGAAATGTGCTAGCAAGACAATTAGGTAAAGAGAAAAGGGAAAGAGAGTGCAAATAGTTTGGTAACGTGGTTCAACCAATATTACCTACATTCACAATCTAAATCTCTTATTTGAAGATTCTTTCCACTATTCAGTCACAAATAATTGAGCTTCTAGGTGTCAATCAAACCTTATATGACTCTTTACAGGCATCACCCTTTTCCTTGATTGAACTTGCAGGTGTTAATCAAACTTTAACCAACTCTACAACAGTGTCACCCTCTTAATTTCCACAAAGTATAAAAGATTGGTGGAAAAACTTCTCTTGAAAATGAACAATCTCAAGTTTAGGAGTTGTAAAGGTTAGGATTCTAGCTTAAGAATGAAGGGTTAAAGTTCAGCAAGTGAATGAACAACACTTCGGCATAGTTGGCTCTTGGTAAGTTGCACAACAAAGTGTGCTTTTATTTATAGTCCTTCAAAATTCTCAAGTTGCTATCCTCTGGTAATGATGTGTCACGAGCTCCCACCCTAGCGTTCAACTTTATTTTAATTAAAATTTTATTTAATTTTAGTTGTTAATTTGGTACTTTGACTTATTTACAGTTTTTGCCATTATGATAGCTAATTGGGTACTTTGACTTATATACTGTAATATCCTGATTTTTGTAATATAATTAATTAAGGATAATTAGAGATTTATTTGATGAGAAATTTAATTGGAAAAAATTTGGAAAATAATCAAGGATTTATTTAATGGGAAATTAATTTGGAAATGGAATTGGGAAATTTGAATTAGACCCGTAATAATTGTTAATTGATATTTGGAATAAGTCGGGAATTGGAATTGGGTTGGAAATAATTTAATTAAATGAAGAATTTAATTGAGTAAAAAGGGAATTTAAATTAAAAAGAAAAAATTAAATGGAATTAGAAGTAATTAAAATAAAAGAAAATTTTAAAAGGGAAATGAGAATAGTGAACCAGTTTGGCTCGGTTCGCTGGTTTGGTTTGGCTGGAGAAGTTATTATGGGTTTTTATTTTACTCTAAAGAAGAGAAAATTTAGAGGAAGAAAAGGGGGAGAAAGTGAGAGAGAGCCAAAGAGAAGAGAAGGGGAGATCGAGAGAGACGATAGAGAGCGAAATCGAGAGGGAGACGACGGCGATGGCTCAGGTACTTGGATTCGGCATACGACTCAGGGCACGGTGCACTGCTGGCGACGTCGTGGTTGTGCCATAGCTAGGGCACAGATTGGATTTCCCGTGTTGCGGCGAATCGTCGGTCCGAGTTAAACGTCTTGGTTGATTTATGCATTGTATTTTGGTGTTCTGATTGCTTGGATTTATTGTTGCGAATTATTGGACGAAATTGTTGGAAGATATGGTAGTTATGAATTGGGCAAAAATGATTTGGCGTTGGGCAGGGGCTTGGGCTTAGGCTTCGGTTCACTGGGGATTCGGTTCGGGTCCGGTCTTGTTGGTCCACTGTTGAACTGGTATATTTCAATTGCTATGGCTGACACGATAGGGATTTCCATGCGACATTTGCTGGTTGGACCACCCTCCTTGATGTGGGCAATCGTCCATCTGCATTGCAACTTTCCCTGCCTATATAGGTATGGCAGGGGATAGATGTCTGCTGCGGGAGGCACTCAGGTGATCTTCAAGTCTGGTGTTCTTGAGGAGAGAAAAGAGTCAGTGAGGGAATGAATGGAGGAGAGGGCCATGAAGTGAAGGGTGAAAAGAATGTTTGCTGGAGAAATTGGGAGTGTCAGGGATCGGGTCTTCCTTATGTTTCAGTAGTTTGTGTATCTCCTATTATTAAATCTGTTATATATTGCTTTGGAAATATATATGAAGATAGTGATTTCTCTTTGTCCAATGACTGGATTATTGGATATTTTAGTTATTGGGTAATTTGTAAAGGGAATAACCTGTTGTTGAGCTGCTCTTGGGTTTTGCTCATTGTTCTGTTGTACACACAGTAATTGTGGGTTTTTATTCATCCTCTGATTAAGTGTTGTAGTTGGTTCTGTTTGTTGGTGAGTTCATGTGAAATATATAGAATCTAGTTGGTTTAATTCTGTTTAGTTGTGGCTAGGTGTGAAATGAAGTTGTTTCTGTGAATCACTGATTGGTTTAAATTCAGTTTACTATTAGATAACTATATTCTGAAAATTGGATTAATCTGCATAGTATTGAAGAATAGTTGGTTACTGCTTATAGGCTTGGGTTATATTGCTCGACTTGTTATTATTTTGTGGAGAAAATATGGTTGACAATAACTGAAGGAGAAAGGTGATGTTGAATTTAGCCATTTGAATTGGTTTTTGCCGTGTATGTAATTCTCTTTTGCTGGGTAATTATGGCAAGAATATATCAGGCTTTATTGATGATCAATTTTGGATGATATATTAGATGAACAACCTAATTTTGGAATTATTGTCTGTACATTTCTTGGAATGGGTTAAGTTTGGGATTTGCCTATGCTATACTGCTTGATAAAATCATGGTTGGAATATACTCTGTTGGTTGCTGCTTTGATAAATTGGTGGGTTTAGTTTGGGGTAGTAGCATAATTGTAAAGGGCCTCTATTTCAAGAAGATTTATGTTACGAATATCCCTGTCTTAATTTCTGCTTGGTATATATGATGAAAAAGTGGTTTAAATGGTGGGATTATGCGTTGTTATTGGAAATGCTTATATTGTTTACTCTGCTCTCGGTTGGTGGTTAAGTTGTAAGTGATGGAAATCATTAAGTGGTAATTGAATTATTAAATAATAAATAGAATAACAGTATCCAAGTCGAGATTTATAATTGATAAAAATATTAATAAATAAATGATAATTATTTTGAAGGTATTAACGGAAAAACAGATAAAGAGCTAAACGCACTAAGGACCGTAGGTAAGCGATACTACTTGTGTTTTGGTCTTCGGGCCCTACTTCTCAAGAATTAGGACTTTGTTTGTTGACTGTTTACCGCTTTAATAGAATATTTAGTTTGTTTACTGCTTTACCAGATATTGAGCATGTTCTAGGAATTGTAATGCTGATTGTTGGGTGTTTATTATAATTAGGTTCTTTTAATGATATGTTTCATAGATGAACATGTTTCGAGATTATCTAGAGATATGATTGAACTGTATGCATTCACGAGCATCATGAATCAAGGTTTTCAAAACGATACGAAAATGAGTTTTCATGCATGGTTTTAAAAAGAGAACGGAAACGAATATTAAATGATAACGGTAAAGTTTTAAGTAAAGAAATAATAATGAATATGTTGAGGCTTTGGCACGTAACTCATAAATAGAGGCTTGGTGGACGTTGTTCCCATGGTTAGAAGCTTTGGGTTGATTAATCGCCCAATGGTTGAGTTGCGTTCCAATGGTAACCAGTTGAGGCTTTAGCATGTAACTCATAAAGAGAGGCTAGGTGGACATTGTCCCCATGGTTAGAGGCTTTGGGTGGATTAGTCCCCCAATGGTTGAGTTACATTCCAATTTTAGACGGTTAAGGCTTTGGTGTTGAACTCAAGCTCATAAATAAAGGCTTGGTGGACATGGTCCCCATGGTTAGAGGCTTTGGGTGGATTAGTCCCCTATTGGTTGAGGCTTGAGTTGAATACTAAAGGCAGATCAATAAAGTTAAGATCAAGAAAATGGTAAAAGAAAAAGAAAAAAAAAGACAGAAACAGAAACAAAAAACGAAAAGAGATTTTAAAAGCTGCATGACATAAGCATCATAGTTTTTATTTTATATCACTTACTAAACTTTAAGCTCATTAGTTAAGTCTTGTGATGTAGGTACATGCACAAGATTAGAAGAACAAATTAAGGAACAGTTGATGAAGGATTTGCATGTGCGGATCTTGTGGCTGGTTAGGCTAAAGAGAATTAAAGAAAGATGGTTTATAAAAGAATTAATCTATATAATTGTTTTATTTAAAAAGGACGTCCGCTATGTTTAAAAAATGTTTTGCGAAAAGAATTTTATTACTGTCTTTTAAATGGTTTTAAAAATAAAATAATCTTCCGCTACGCAACTGCAAAGAAAATAATTTAAGTAAAAGAAAAGTTTTAAATTTTACGCTATCATCAAAAGGCAATAAAATAGGTTGTTACATATACAGTTTTGGCCATTGTGATATTGGTTTTTGCCATTATGTTAATTCTTAATTTGGTACTTTGACTTATTTAGTGTCTGTTTAGGAGGTTATTGAATTTTGAACATTGAACTAAAATTAGAAGTTTCTCTCTATTGGGTTTTTTTAGGGTTGCTTCTAAGAATTGTTAGCTTATCATTCAAGAGTGGTGAGCTTGAATGTAGTGGTTTCGTGGAATCTCTATCTAACCTACTTTTGGTTAGAATGAGAGCGAGTTTCCATACTTATCTTCGTTTCTTTTTTTTTTCTTTATTTGTTAATTCTGTGGATTCCATTCATAGGATTCATGTCATTGCTCTTTTGAGGTTTTGAAAGGAGTTCTAATCGTGGTGAGGGAATTCCCTTGGATTTTTGGGGTCGAGACTTGGTTCGAAAAATACTAAAATCTCCCAAAAATTTAGGTAACGTGGGTTCAGCTTCATAAATTGTTGCGTTTGGTCAACCATAAATCTTCTAGAGACTGACATTTTTTTTGGAGTTGTGCATTTTCAGTTGTTCGCATCCGAACATCAGGTTGACCACATCTAGTCCATAAGTAGTTTAATTTGAAGTTGCTTGTTTCCAGTTGACCGCAATTCCACTACTGGTCGTCCACTTGCTTCTAAAAGTCACCCAAAGCGGGTCATTTAGTATCATAGCCAGAGATGACTACTAGGAATGGGGTTGCCTTCAAACCTAACCTAACCAATTCATCCAGAGAAGCATTGCCATACGATCACTATTATGTTGTTCAAGGTCAGTTTAATAATTTACAGAATTCCATAGATCAATTGACTCAACATATGCAGAAGATTCAAAATCTACTCCATCGGGAAAATCCAACTCTGTTTGTAGGACCAATAGGTAGAGGTTGTCACTGAGGGGGTAGAAGGGAAAATGAGTTCATCGAAGATGATCATGAAGGGGTGCCCTTTATGAATTTCTAACTAGAGGTTCTTGAGTGCATGATGAGATAAGAGGACTAAAATTACAGATTCTATCTTTCAGAGGTACAAGTTTAAGGGAAGAATACTTGGGTTAGGTTTAGCGCATAGAGAAAATATTTCAAAGCCAAGATTATTCTGAGATAGAAAAAGTTTGATTCGTCGCCCTCGAATTAATTGGTTATGCTAGTCTATGGTGGGATAGTCTAAAAGCTCATTTGGAGGAGAGATGGGGAGGAGCCGATTACTACCTGGAGGTCTATGAAACAAATGATGAAAAACAATTTGTGCCTAGACATTTCAAACAGGAGATGTATTTCCAAATGCATATCCTAGTTCAAGGAGGGTTGTGTATTGATGATTATAACGTCTAATTCAAAACCCTAATGATCAAATGTGAGATCAATGAGACAGAACAACAGACTATCAACTAGTTTGTCCAAGAACTAAACAAACCTATTGGAGATATAGTGGAGCTACAACAATACAATACCTTGGAGGATGTCTTTTAGTTGGCTATTAGAGTGGACAGATAGATGAAATGAGGCTTAGATCTCTCTCTTAATAAACCTCATCAGTTAGATAACACCTTAACAAATCTAGCAGAAGATGGCAGGAGATTGCATTCCAATATTACCGGAGAAAATGGTAAAGTCATAGAAGATTCATCATCCCACAAGAATCGAGAAGTCAAATGATTTATATGTTGAGGTTGAGGACATATTGTTTCTCAGTGCCCTAATAAGAAGGTAATGGTAATGCGAGGAGATATTATCGAGACTAATAGTGAAGACGACACTGAAAAATGCGTGAAGGAGGAGCATGTTAATGAGGAGATTATTTATCCACAAAAAGGTCCTTTGCTATTGATTCGAAAAGAGGCTTTTACCAGAAAAATTAGAGAATAAGTTGACTAGAGGGAGAACATATTCCACTCACTTTGTTTGATCAAAGAGAATGTATGCTCTCTTATCATTGATAGTGGTAGTTGTTTTCCCTTCGAACTACAACAACAAAAAAAGAAATTTTTAAAGAATATGAAATTTTATTTTTGAGATGAACCTTTTTTTTAAGTAATGTGTTGATCCAATTAGAAGAAAATTCATACTGAAAGAGAAAGTATCAGAAGTACTTAGACATTGTCATACATCACTCGATGGAAGACATTTTGGAGGAGTGCACAAAGCTACAATGGTGTTACAATGATTTTTGAATTGGCCCTCTATTTTTAAAGATGCTAATGAGTTTGTTAAATCTTATGATAGGTGTCAATGAGTCATGAACATCTAACAAAAATATGAGCTACCTTTCAACAATATCTTGAAGTTAAATTTTTGACATGTAGGGGATCGATTTCATGGGTCCATTTCCATCATTATATGGAAATCAATATATCTTGGTTATTGTAGACTATATTTCAAGATTAATCAAAGCTGCAAAATTTTCGACAAATGATGCAAAGGTAGTTGTGCCTTTTCTACACATAAATAACGTCATAAGTTTTAGAACTGCAAGAACCATTATAAGCAATAGTGGGACACACTTTTTGTGATGACCCGAATTTTCATAACCTTTTAAAATACGTTAAAATTAAAACTTTTGTTTTCTTTTGTAAACAGCAGAAAAACGTAGTGGAAGCAAACCATACCTATAAAATCTTTTATCAAAACATAGTGGAAGCGTACTTTAGGAATACTACACCATTAATTACGTACTAATTACAAATACATTTTCTCTTTTACTTTCCTCAGTCTGGTCAGCCTCAAGTCCCAAATGTGCAAATCCTTCATCCTTACTTCTTGATCTGTTCATTGTTTTCTCGTATGTACCTACACCACAAGTAATACGTGAACCTAATGGCCCAATAGGAATTTGGTTTATGCATTATGATTATGCCCCTCTTTAGTTCTTTTGGAGTTGGTACCGCTCCAAACCAATATTTTTATTACGTTCATTCGTTCGTTTATTACTCGTACGTGGAGCAGGAGATTGAAGAACTCATATAGGATGGTATAGTATTGGTCGTCTTCTAACCTACTATGGGTAGCTAGTCCCGTTCCTGACGAGAGAGAGGTGTAATATCCCGAATTTTTATATCAAAATTTAATAAGAATAATTGGAAAGTAATTAGAGAGATTCGGATTTATTGGATAATTATCGGGGTATTACTAATGACGTATTCGTAAGATTTTAATTTAAAGAATTAATCAGAATAAAATAATAGTGGGATGATTAAATAATTGAAATAATTGGATTTGTTTAGAATTAGAAATTTAGGAAATAATTAGTGAAGGATTAAATGAGGTTAGAATTTAAAATGGAAAAATTTAAAGAAAAGAGATTAAGTGAGGAATTAATATAATGGAAATTAAGATAAAATAAAAAGGAAATAAATGGAGATTTTAGAAGGAGAACCAGTTCAGCCGAACCGGTTCACGCGGGTTCATGCTTATGGCTTAAGGGTTTGGTTTGGAACAATTAAAGAAAAAGGGAGAAAGAAATTTACGGGAGGGCTGTGTTTTCTGAAAGAGACAAAAGAGAGAGAGGGAGAAATCGGGAGAGGGAGATGGAGACAGAGAGGGTGAGCGAGAGAGAGACGCATGGGGAGAGTGAGCTTGGGTTTGCGGTGTTGACGTTGTCCGGCCTGTGGGTGAACGGTGGCAGGCGATAAGTGAAGCGAGTCATGACTAGGGCATTGATTACTCGATCTTCGCGGGTCGAAGGGCGGATTGGCGACGATGGGTGAGTGAGCTGTTGTGGCGACGTGAGTTGAAGTCCACAGCTCAGGCTCGGGACACCACTGGTGGCATTTTCCAACGTCGAGTCGGGCTGCGTTCGAGTGCTCCGACCCAGTTTGACGCAGTTCGGGTTGAACCTTGGGTTCCAGATCACCCCGTGTGATGGACAACCCCTGGAAAAGCAGAATGGGGTAAAGGGATATTGTCGGGCAATATTGGAGTTGGCTGTCGGGCGTGCTCTCTGCCTTCTAGGAATTGGCAGAGAGTGCCCCTTCCTTGTGTGGATATATAGAGAAGAGACAGAGAGAGGAGCGGGTTGCTGGATGGAAGTGAATGGCCAAGAGCTTCTGGTGAGTTTTCTTCCCCAGCTATTTTGGTGTTTGGTTTCTATTTTCAGATGAAGTTTGATAGTGATGTTGGGTTTCTACTTTAGGTTATGTTAATGAGTTGCTATTTCGTTGATTTAAGTTGGAATGAAGGTATGTGATTCTATTTAAAATGGGTGGACTTTGTGCTATTGATTGACTTTACCGTAAATAATTATTGTGCGAGGTACTATTACGAGAACTAAGGGGTTAAGTTACAGATTTTGATTCTGAATCTTAATTAGGAAAATATATAACTATTGGAACTGTTTGAGTAATGGTACATTGGAATGCTTCGAGTTATTCTCTGTTGGTTACTTCCAAAAACACAAACATGTTGGATTTAGCTCTCTGTTAGTTGTTGATTTAATGGTTCCTCCTTGCTGTTGTATAGTGAAATTATGATGAAAGTTTATGCTTCCGTTGCCTTAGATTATGTATCCTCCTTGTTTATTTGGGAATGGATGTTGTTTTGTTAAAGTAAAGTATGTACTTTGGTGGTTGTCATTGCTGAACGAATTACTGGTTAAGAATTGGAATAAGCCGTTATATGGGATTAGATTGATGAGTTGTTATTAATTTCCTTGTGATTAGTACGAAGTTGTGAATGTGCTCTCTGCTGTTGATCGTGACAAGTTCATGAACTGTTAGTTATGTACATTGGAATGATCTATCTGCTGCCATTCTATTTGGATAAAAAGAATAATATACATGTTTTGTTGGTTGCTAAGTGGTGAATATTGGAATTTGTTAAGTGTTAAAGTGTATAGAATTCGATGAGAAGCTATTACTAGATAAATGTGCTAATTATGAAGGTATTGGATAAGGAAAGAGAATGATAGCGATTATGTGCAATACGCGATAAAGTGTGAAGGTAAAGATTTGGGTGTGTCTTGGCCTGTGGAGGCCCTACCCACAAGTAGAGTAGTTTTATGTCTATTGCCCTATATTATGTCTAGGGCTATGTGATTTCCTTATTGTTGCTACTGCTAGTTAACTGTTAGTTGACATTATTAGTTGATAGTCCGTAGAATTTATTGTTGTTGTTATTTCCTTGGTTGATATACTGCTATTATTCATTTGCCTTGCAGTTGAGGTCGAGGTCGAATGTCTCGAACGAAAGGCGTTATAGAATGCATCCTGTTTTCAATCACCTCGCGGTTGAGGTCGAGGTCGAATGTCTCAACTGAAATGCGTTACAGAATGCATTTCTGTTTTTTGATCGCCTCGCAGTTAAGGTCGGGATCGAATGTCTCGACCGAAATGCATTAAAGATTGCATTTTGGTTTTTAGTCGGATTATTCGGTCGATGCTTTGATCGAATTTCTCGACCGAAATGTAAAACAAAGGCGAAATTAGAATAATCAGTCGATGTTACGATTGACGGTTTGATCGACTTCCTTGACCAAAAAGTATGGTTTTAATGTAAATGTTGCTTCTTTGCTGCCATTTTGCTTTGTTTTCACCCAATGTTTTCCTTTTCTCCTGAGGGGATATGAAGCTTTCCACATGGCATTGTCATATTGGACCTCCTCCCTTGATCCAAGTGATTGTCCATCAACCCCTCACTACTGCTGGTAGTTCTCTCTGCTTAAATGGAAGGACGTGTGACAGTCTCGGGTCAATTTTTCCTTGTTGTGAGCTTCGACTGAGTGTGACGAAGAGAGAATGGGTGAGAAAGGGGTGGACACTTTGCCATTTCGGTGAGTTGTGGTGTGAAGGCGTGGGAATTAGCTGCTGTTAGTTGAAATTTGCTAGGTGAAAAATGTGAGCTTATTGTAGTGTGGGATTTTGCAGCTTGAAATATCCAGTGAAGTAAGAAATGGGTTGAGTCGTGGCCAGCGGAGGCCCTACACCACAAGCATTGCCTCTATTGTTAATTGATTGAATATACCTTCTGTGAGATGCTTAGTGTTGCTCGGGCTTGTATAAATCCATGCTACTCAATGCCCCACTTCGTACACTTGTTGTTATTGCGCTCTGTTAAGTTCATAGTCTCTGCATAATTATATTTCCTATTACATAACTGTAACACCCCTACTTTTTAATTCAGAATTTAATAAGAATAATTGGAAAGTAATTGATGATATTTGGATTAATTGGGTAATTATCGGTGTATTACCAAGGACGTATTCGCTAGATTATAATTAACGGAATTTATTAGATTATAATTAGTGTTAAGTTATTAGGGTATTATATTTAGTTATTAAAAAGAGAAAAGAATATGAGATTAATTGGAATTGAATAAAGGATTATGGAAATATTTATAGTGGAGATTTAATTGAAAGATAGAAATAAAAGGAAAATCAAAATAGAAGAAATGATAAACTTGAAGACAAATAATCGGTTCCGCAACTGAGCCACCAGTCTGGTTCGGCTTTTGACAAAAGAAAAGAAAGGGGAAGATGAAATTACAGAAGTAATGTGAAAGAGAGAGAGAGAGAGAGAGAGAGAGAGAGAGAGAGAGAGAGAGAGAGAGAGATCGACAGGGAGAGGGTGGCAAGATAAACGAGAGGGAGAGCTCGTCGGCTGGTTTCTACGAGGCGAAGAGACAGGCTGCGGTAACAAGGCGACATACAGGCGAGTGATGGAAGAAGAATCGGAGCTTCTGCCATGGCATTTTTCGTCAACGATTGAAGGTATGTTTGGTCGATTTCTTCCTCCTCCTTGGCATTTTGTCTTTTCGTCGTTGGCTGGGACCGATTTCAGGGGATCAAAGTTGGCGATTTGGTGAGGAACATAGCGGAGAAACGACAGTTTGTTCTGGACCGGCAGAAGGCCTTGGTCCAGCTTGTTGTTGGTTTCGAACAGGCGATAACGAAATAGACAACCCACGCCTCTTTTCTAGCCTAGAATCACACCTCGCGTGATGGAAAAGCTCTGTAAAGCTGTATAGAGTAAGGGATATTGTCGGAGATCTGTTGGGAGATGGACAGAGGGGAGGCATGGGCTATCGAGTGTTGCGATGTAGGTACAAGTACGAGAGAAAACGACGAACAAATCAAAGAGCAGCTGATGAAGGATTTGCACGGACGAGACTTGTGGCAAGTCGACTAATTAATGTAAAGAGTAACTGAGAAGAGCAATTGTAAAATATAAAGTAACGATTTAATTAACTGTCTGCAAATGAATTATTTATTTTACGCTTCCGCTACATTTTCGAATGAAAATTAATTTACGCTTTTGCTATGTTTTGATAAAGGATTTTATAACTATAGTCTTCTACAAAATCATCACAATTTTAATAACGAGTCAGAGTAAAAAGGTTTTGTTAACGGTCCGGTTATAAGAAACACACTATGATTTTGATTTAAAAGGTTTTTATAAAAGTTTTCCGTCGTTTTATAAAAGAAAAGAAAAATTTTAAATTTCACGCGTTTTCAAAAGGTAACGAAAAATAGGGTCGTTAAAGTTGGTATCAAAGCAACTATGTTTTAAAAATCGATCTAGGTAACGATTTTGTAAATTGCTCTGATACAGTTGGTATTAGAGCGAATTTGTTTTAAAATTGCTCTACTATGTTTTAAATTATTATGATACAATTAGCTTTGTAAAAAAAAATTTTAAAAAAATAAAAAACTGATTCTATAAATGCCTACCAGCACAAGATTCCACGTGGAAATACTCCATCAACTACAAGTAAGTTATTAAATTTAATTTAATTTTTCCTAATGTATAATTATTTTTATTCTGCGACATAAGGTATCATGGTTAGAGGACGGCGAAAAGTTGGGCAATAAGGAGGTACGAGTGGTACGGATGACACAATCACTCAGTTGACTACATTAGTGGAATGACAATCGCCACAATTGGATTAGCAGTCTCAAAATTTGGAGAAGTTGATGAAGATTATTGCGCGTGGAAATGAGGAAGTTGCGGAACAACATGTGGCTGAGCAGCCAGATGTAAGTTGGGAGAAGCTTCAGAGTTTATGGCCACCTCATTTTTGACGGGAATATTACTGACCTAGATAGTGCTGAGGAATGATTTAGTACCATGGAAGACATGTTGGCCTATGCTAAGATAAAGGAAAATGGAAAGGGTAGCATTTGCCACGTTTATGCTGGTTAAGGACGCAAGATTTTTGTGAGACTTGGTCAAGATAGCCAAGGATATGACTACAATGACTTGGACATAATTCAAGAAAATCTTCTATGGGAACTATTTTAAACGCATAAGAAGGACAAAGAAGTTGGTAGAATTTGTCCAACTACGACAGGATGGATCAGTTTCAGAGTATGTTCGCAAGTTTGAGGCGTTGTCACGGTTTGCCCCGCACATGGTGAGTAGTAATGAGCACAAGGTACACCACTTTATACAAGGACATAAGATGGAGATACAATAAGGTGTAGTTGGATCGGGATCACAAGATGTAGCCTACTCCGAGATCGTATCAAGAGCTCTTGACCTTGAAGAAGTAAAGAATCAGATCTCAAAACAAAACAAGTCTGTGGTAAAGTTTCAACTGTATTCACAAGAAGAAGGGTGCACGTTCAAGGGAATAAAGTGTCCCTTTGAAGAAGAAGGAAACCAATGGGAGATTCGGTGCCCAAGGTGCAGGCAAAATCATGAAGGAGAATGCTTGGTTAAGTCACGTCAATACTTTAAATATGGGAAGATTGACAATATTGCCAGAAACTGTCCAAGGAAATAAGGGACGAAATAATGATGTGCTCCTTTATTGTAGTATTTACATTTGGTTAGTAGTAAGTGTAATGAATGCAAAATTTAATGCAAATTATCTAGTATTGTATTTGAATGACAATAGTTGTTATGAGCACGGTGTTCCTTTAAATACGTTGTTTAATGGGTGTGATAAATGGATGGA
Organism: Begonia loranthoides; assembly: GCA_022433065.1. NCBI lineage: Eukaryota > Viridiplantae > Streptophyta > Magnoliopsida > Cucurbitales > Begoniaceae > Begonia > Begonia loranthoides. The sequence continues at coordinate 14,816,082 of CM039486.1, read as the reverse complement.
TCATTCTAGGACTGTTCGGAAGGACTCAAAAGTTTGATCGAACTCACTCAGATACAGACCCGGAAACAGAAATAGATACAAGAACAGGAACAAAGATAGAAACAGATACCGAAACGGTATGAACATAGAAATCGAAACAGAAATGGGAACAGAAATGGAAATGGAAATGGAAACGAGTTTCCAAAAATAAAAATAGATACAGATACGAAAACAAAAATGAGAATGGAAACAGAAATGAAAATGGATACGGCATCACAGATACCGAAACAGATACCAAAATAGAAACAGAAACAGAAACAGAAATCAGGGTCTAATAAGTGATGTTATGGCTTGCTCTTAGGAATATCCGAATGATCTTTAGGATGATCTTTGGAGAATAAGATAAATATAAGATAGGATGTAAAAGTATTGGATTTTGAAGTGTGTTAGATTTTGTTCATATGTGACGTTGTAATGTATTCATTTGGGAAATGAATGCAAACTTGTTTTGGTCGCGTTTAAATTACTGCGAAATCATTGGAATGTCTTTTTACAAAAGTCGTACGTAGGATTTGGGGCAAAGAGAATCATCTTGGAAGGTACCTTGATGATACAACGCAGTAATTAAGTGGTCATTTGGTTGAGAACTATCTGGTTTTGGTTTTGGAAACTAACGGATAATGGTTCCTTAGGATTTAAAGGTTTCAATAACGACTCAAGACATCGTATTTTGAAGAAGACATTTAGGATCATCAAGCTTTGAAGGATGTAATTGGACAAAAAGTTGTTTAGGTACAATCGGTTATTTTGCGTAAACCAAGGAATTTACGATTGTGGAGCATCTAGTTTTAGAATTAAGGTTGAATGATAAGGTATGAAGTTAGATATTCTTAGCTGTTGGATAGCTAAACAAGAGAAAAGGGTGGTATGTATCTAGCTTAAGGAACATGAATGTGATTGCATCAAAGGTGTTTTCTTGTCCAGATGATGCAATTATGATAGATTGTTGGTGTGTCGAATTAGTATTTTTGGCACGAGAATAGATTTTGTGTGATTAAGATGGATAACTCACGGTGATTAGTAATATTATTGGATTAAGAGAAAGAAATCCTTTGAATAATAAGTGAAAGAGATGTTTACGCTAGGCAAATTTCGATGATGAAATTTATATAAGGAGGGAGAAATGTAATACTCTGACTTTTTATATCAGAATTTAATAAGAATAATTGAAAAGTAATTAAGGATATTTGGATTAATTGGATAATTATCGGGGTATTACTAAGCACGTATTTGTTAGATTATAATTTAACAGAATTTATTGGATTATAATTAGGGTTAAGTTATATTATATTGAGTTATTAAAAAGAGAAAAGAATATGAGATTAATTGGAATTGAATCAAGGATTATGGAAATAATTAAAGTGGGGATTTAATTGAAAGATTAGAATAAAAGGAAAATCAAAATTGACGAAATGATAAAATTGAAGATAAATAACTGGTTAAGCAATTGAGCCACAAGTCTAGTTCGGCTTTTGACAAAAGAAAAGAAGGGGTGAGCGATTTCTTGGGCGCGAGAGGAAGAGACGAATGTGAGGGAGAGCTCGCTGGCGGGTTTTTGTGCGGCGACGAGGTGGGCTCCGGTAGCAAGGCGACATCCTAGCGAGCGATGGCAGATGAATCGGAACTTCTGCCGTGGCATTTTTCGACAATGATTGAGGGTATGTTTGGTAGATTTCTTCCTCCTCCTTGGCATTCTGTCGTTTAGTCTTTGGCTGAGATTGGTTTTAGGGGATCAGAGATGGCGATTTCACGAGGAACGTCATGGACAAATAGCGGTTCGTTCTGGACCAGTCGAAGGCCTGGGTTCAGCTTTTTGTTGGGTTTGAACTGGCGGTGATGAAACAGACAACCCACCCCTCTTTTCTAGCCTTGAATCACACCTCGTGTGATGGACAACCTCAAGAAAGCGGCATAGAGTAAGGGATATTGTCGGAGATCTGTCTGGAGATGGATAGAGGAGAGGCACGGGCTGTTGGGTGTTGATATATAGAGTAGAGGCAGGAGGAGGGTGGATATGAGGAGTGTCTCTTGGAGATGGAAATCCCCTTGGGTGTAGCTGGGTTGGATTAATTGGGGTGAGCTCTTTGGAGCTGATGACCAGGTGATGGAGCTTCTGGCCTCAGGTGTGTCATGGTGAGGAGAAATTCTCTGTATTCCTTTAAAATATTGATGGAGTGATTAACCTGTTGGAGTTTTAATTTTTTATGTTGATTTGGTAATATATATATATTTGACTGCTGGAGTTTGTTTAGTGGTGTTGCACTTTGATCTATAAGTTAGAGTTATGCAATGGGTTGTTCTGTATTCTGTCTTTTCATATCTAATGGACGATATTGTTGGATGTGTTAATGTTAAGCATATTATTGGATGCAGGAAAATGAGAAATTGTAGTTCTTTGATGGATATTGATCATCTGTTTTGAGTAGAACTAATGCACTTATTGTTCAGTCATTGGATTCTGTTTCGGATGATAAGTCCAATGTTGATATTAGGTATTGTCTTAGATCGTTGTAGTTGTTGGAGTTGTTCAATTAAGGATTTTTGAATGTGTTTTTTGGATGGAATAACCTATTGGGTTTTTGCTTTTAATTATGTGAACATGTTGTTAATCTGCACGTTAGGAGGATTTGTCCGCTACCCTATTGTTTGGATAAGAAGGAGATATATGAATAGTATGTTCTATTAGCTATTCCCGAAGCATAAATACGTTGGATGTATTGTGATAATCTGTTGTTTGGATTTAGTTCACTAATTGGATTTAGTCACTATACGCTATTGGGAGTAATATAGTTCTATGACTCGATTTGGATACTATGATTAAGCATTGATTTGTTGACTGATAATTTATGGGTGAAATTACTTTGGTAATTATGAGTCTATAATTTATAGATGGAATCACGTTGGTTTTGTCGATATGTTAAGCTTAGTTTCTAGATGTTATCAATCAATATTAATTAATTAAGCTGAGATGTAATTAATGAAACAATTTCATTTGAGAAACTCTAGTAAGCGACGAATATGGATTGAGGATAAAAAAATACTAATAGTTAAATGATTAGAATAATAATTAAATGTTGTTCAATTGCGAAGGTACTAAAAAGAACAAAGGTAGCAATTAAGTGAAAGCACAACGCTTCGAGGTAAGTGGTATGTGTGTGTTTTGGTCTTTGGACCCTACATCGCAAGAATAGGAAATGCATGTTTCATTACTTACTGCTTTCCTAACATGTCTACAGTTTTAATAGCATGTTTCGTTTTTTATTGTTTTAAATAGCATGTTTCAATGTTTACCGTTTTAATGCATGTCTACAGTTATTAATCGCATGTTTTGTTGCTTACCGCTTTCCTAGCATGTCTACAGTCTTTACTTGCATGTTTCGTTGTTTACTATTTTTAAAACATGGTTACAGTTATTATTCGAACGTTTCATTGTTTACTGCTTTTACAGCATGTCTACAGTACTTATAGCACATTTTTGTGAATCGCATGTTGAATGTTTATTTATGCTTTCAGAAATTGTATCCATTCACAAGCATCATACGAAATAGATACAAATAACGGACGAATCATAAGCCATAAAATTTAATAAACGAACGAAGAAACAAATAGCAAACGAAGAAACAAATAGCGAACAAAGAAACAAATCATGAACGAAGAAACAAATAGTGAACGAAAAAACAAATAGAACAAAGAAACAAATCCCAAATGAAAAAATTGATAACAAACGAATAATAAGCCATAATAGAGTAAAGAAGAGAAAAAAGCAATGATACGACGTGAGGCCGTTTAAGCCTTTGTGGCACAATCGCTAGCGTCTTTCGAATTATGCCATTGTCACTAGTAAGCTTTTGGATTACGTCATTGCTAATCTTATCTGTTGCAATGTCCCAACATTATGCCAGGACAGTCCTTGGATTATGTCGGTACCTAATGGCCAATGATTAGCAGTATTTCAGATTATGTCATTGCTGCTATATCGCAGGTAATTGATGAAAAGAGCGACCAATGAAAGGTAATAATTAAGATGTAACAGATAAAAGATAAAGACAAAAAGACAAAAATGATGATTTAAAATGTAAAGGATAAAAAGATAAGAAAAAAATGACGAAAATGATGATCAAAACGTAAAAGATAAGCAGATGAGGAAAAAGACGAAAACTGAAACTGCATGTAGTATTATGAGAGGTATTATCACTTACTGATCGTTAGGGTCATTAGTTTATGTCTTGCGATGTAGGTACAAGTACGAAAGAAAATGACGAACAAATCAAATAACAGTTGATGAAGGATTTGTACGGACAAGACTTGTAACTGGTCAGGCTAATTAATGTAAAGAGTAACTGAGAAGAGCAATTGTAAAATATAAAGTAACAATTTAATTAACTCTCTGTAAATGAAGTATTTATTTTTAGATTTCGCTACGTTTTCAAATAAAAATTAATTTACGCTTCCGCTATGTTTTGATAAAGGATTTTATAACTATAGTCTTCTACAAAATCACCATGATTTTAATAACGAGTCATAGTAAAAGGGTTTTGTTAACGGTCCGGTTATAAGAAGCGCACTCTGATTTTGATTTAAAAGGTTTTTATAAAGGTTTTCCGTCGTTTGATAAAAGAAAAGAAAATTTTTAAATTTCACGTGTTTTCAAAAGGTAACAAAAAACCGAGTCGTTACAATAACTATCCAATTAGTTTGGGATGTTTACTCTTTGCTTGGTTACGTAGACTGTCTGGATTTTTGGTTGCTCCCTAGCGTTGTCAACTCCCGATTATTCACTGTTGAATTAACTCCCAAGATGTTTTGTTATTGCGTAGAAATTAACCTACTAGTATAGGGTTTATTCTATTAATTGCTTTGGATGTTGAAACTGCCAAAATGTATGTTGCTTTGGGGTAGTCTGATCATCTATTATTTAATGGCCATTGTTGACTTAAGCTTTTATCTTGCTGAGAATAATGATAATGATAAGTGTTGACTCTTATTTGGTTTAATTAGCTAGAAACATGACTCTGTGACTGATTTATTCTCTCTGTTATTTAGTGCATAAATATGTGAATTTAAGCAATATTGCTCTCAGACCTATTAATTAGAATAGTATTGTTAGTTAACTCTCGCATATTAGTTGCCTATCTTAATCACTCTGCTATTTGTCAAAGAACACTAAACTGTCGTAGTAAATATCTATGCCTAATTTTGCAGACTAGTTGATAATGCTCTTTGTTTAATTCATAATAGTTTTGTGGATAACTCCATGCTATGAAATGTATAAGTTTGGATTTTATTGCTCTCTTGACTTTCAACTTGGAAACTAATTATTGTCATTGAACCCTCTGTCATGAATTTCCTGTTGGTTCTATGTGGATAATTCCCTGTTACTTTGGAAGTAATATTTTAATTCTTAGTTTTCTATTTTGATTTAGGTTTATTAGACTCTGTTGCTTTGAGTTCAATTCTTCTATGTACCGTTGATTGTTGGATAATGCATCTGTCAATTATAAAGCTTGAATATACTCCGCACTGATGCTTTATCTCCTGGATATTATGCTGTTTCTGTTCATTATGCCTATACTCATCTCATGCCATCGATTTATTGATCTAATATGCATGTTTTTTCCAATGTTTAACTGCTATACTTAAAATTCTGGCATGTTGGCTTGTAATCCATGATATATTACCTCATTATTAATAAAATAAATTGTTAGCTCATATTTAGACATCTTCGAAATATCCCGTTTTAGAACATTACTCCATGTTATAGCATGTAATTAGTTCATACCGTGGTTTCTGCTTTATTTCTATCTTTTTATTTAAAATTATGCCATGCTAATTGTAATCACATTACATTACCTCATTTAATTCGTTAATCTTAGTTAATTGGATTATTACTCATCACCATTGTATTATATTATGTGGCCGGTAATATAGGTTGTTGATTACTTTTGGTTGTTGGCTTGGACTTGATTTAATTAGATTTCTTTCATTCCATGCTAAATGATACTGATGTACATATTGTTGTGATAATTGTGCTACATTGACATGCATCATGATAATAGAAATAATTAGAAATGTCATGTTTGGATTGGTATTCACATGCATTGCATGAGAGAGAAACAGATAAAGTGAATGAATGTAAGAGAATTAGAGGTTGGGGAGGTAGTTCGAATCTAACTAGGTAGACTTGAGATTATGCCCTTCCCTTATTGGGTCACGAGAGCCTATCTGTCTAAGGGTTAGATTCCGAGTAGTGGCTATTCTCCCTAATAGAGAGACCTCCAATGTTCCACCTCAATGTATGAGTTAATGTTTATGACTGTGAGTAAAGAACATATTGAGTAGATTCCATTCTGACATAATCAGTTACAAGGAGGGGTGGGAATCGGTCTCGTTCAAATTGGGTAACCGAATCGAACCGAACAATTTTGTTCGGTTCGGTTTGGATATTAATAAAAAATTTAAGGTTATAACCGAATTGAAATTTTTGGTTCTGTTCTCGATTTTGGATGGTAAGAATTAGGTAACTCGAACAGACCCGATAATTTTTAGAGAAAAAAAAACCATTGGCCGTCACTCTCTTAGTCTCTCTCGATTCTCAGTTTGTCTATCTAGGTCAAGCTGCACCTCTCTCGATCTCCCGAAGGCCGAAACCACTGCGACACACCAAAGGTGGACATCGGTGATAACATCTCCGTCTGACAATAGTTACGGGGCTCTAATATAAGTTTTAAGGGGGCAAAAGCAAAGGAATAAAAGCATCTTGGTGAAAATATTGTCTGGTGGTTTTGTAGAGTGGGTATTATGGGTCTAAGACTCGTGGTGTTTTCCAGGTCAAAGACTTCTTGCGTTTACTTATTTTTAGCTTTCCTTTTGTTCTTCTTCTTTTATTGTTGGTTGTTGTTTTTGTTGGTAGAACTCTACTAGATGATTATGAAGCTTGAGTTATATAGTTGATAGTGTGTTAATTTGCTCCTATTTGATCTTAGTTTTATCTTGTCTTCATCACATTGGTAGTTAACTTTCATGAGCCATTATTTAGGAAAAACTGCTCCAATTTATGGTTGCTCGTGAACTTTGGCAACTATGAACTAAAATGAAAGTTAGACAAATTCGTCATTCGGCAACATTGTTATTATTGCTTGCGTTGGAACGTTCAAGATTGTTAGTTTCTTTTGATTTAGTTCTATGATGTTATGATCATCTTGAATTTCGAAAAAATTTAGTACTGGATTAAATTATCATGACACAAAATTTAGTTGCATGGAAATTGATTTTTGAGTTAGCTGTGTCAGATATTGGATGTTGATTAACAATGGTAAAAATTATAGCTCTTACTACGTTAATAGTGCATCAAATAAGAAAAAGTTGCTTTGTTCTTTGTGGTTTGTCACATGGTAGGTGTTTTCAATGTTCTCTAGAAGGAAGGGCACAACCTGTTGTTTTATAGCCGGTTATATGTTTTATTTTACTAATTTAAGAGCATATCAATTTCCTGGCAGACACAATCTTCACTGATTTCACTGACTAAACAAAAATTAATATGTTTGTAAAAAGCTTTTCACCATTTAATTTGCTTGCAGGAAATGCAACTTCTCTAGACTGGTGGGACTTACTTATAAACTTTGGGTATGATGAATTTTTTACTGATTAATTCTTGGTGTTCAAACTTCTACCTTCTCTAACTAAGATTCTGTTTTTCGTTCTTCAGAATTGCTGAGTGCTTTGCTTTTCTTGTTTTCACAAAGTGGTATAATCCACTAATTCATGGGAATGCTTTTAGAGAACCAAATACGCATTGACATTGTTGAGAATCGAATACGAAATGGAAAAAGAAAACTGCAGAAGCAGGAACACCAAGATTTATGTAAAAAATCCTAATGGGAAAAAATCACGGGCAGAAGAGAAATCACTATTTAGAAATCAAGGTACAACGAGTTTTGCGACTCAAGAATCAATATATAGAGAAAATAAATAACCCTAATATTGGATATGGGTCCAACCTGGCCTAACTAAAATTCTGGTCACTCTAAATTCTAACAAATATATAATACTACGATTTCCATTTTTGAGTCATAAACGAGGATTATGTGATGTATTGAATAAACTAAATGACAATATCAAGCAAACCACAAGACAACCACATAAAAGATATAAATTTCAGTACTTTATCATCTTAATCAAATAGAAAATAGTTCATACTTGTATAAATAAACACAAACATCCAAATAAACACCGTCTCAAAAACTAGAGAAGTTCAAAATAAGAAAACAAGAAGAATGAAGACACTTACTTTACGGTGAACACAAAGAGTTTTCTCCAATTTTGTGTGTTGTCTTCTTAATTTTTTTTCCCTCTTCAATTATTTTCTTGTGCTGTGAGGTGAAACAAAATTTGATGAAAAGCTCCCTTTCTTGAGCATGCAGCAACATTTTTATAAGGATTGAATCTACTCCAACTTTTGGAAGGTTATAAAACGAGGATTGATTGATTTTTTTTTGTGATTTTGAAAAGTTTATTGAAACTTTTCAAATTAAAACCATCATTAAATCGCTTTGATTCTCTCTCCTAATTTGCATTTCTTTAATTTCTACAACTTTCTTGACATATTCAAAGCATAAGATATTTTGAAATTACAAGATTTTATAGAAAAATGTATTTTTTAGCAACTCACTTTTGCTGAAGTATGGTTAGAACATTGTTGTACTATGAAACGTAGAAAATTAGTTTCTGCTCAAAATTTAATGTATTCTTATATATAAATTGTATCATGATAACTTTATTTTATAGTGTCATCAAGAATCCAGGACTTGAGATCACAAAGCATCTTAAGCTATACAAATTGAGATGATAAAAAAGAGACCAAAGTGACCAAGCTAGTGAAGATTTTGATTGCTATGGGAAGGTATAAGGAGGAGGTGTGATATAATGTGATTCTGTGAGTGCATGTTATTTGTTGTTTGGAAGGCTGTTACAATATAACAAGAGAGCAAGTGATGACGCGTCACTAACCAACTGTTTTTCAGTTCATTTCGATGGCAAACACATGAAGTTAGAAGTAATGAAACCCAAAGAGAAGTGACAAAGATAAATAGTGGGTATTCCTTACTAAGCTAGTCCATGTTATGTTAATTCAAAACTTCATTCTTAGTTAAATTTCAAGCGAATTTATTCTAAAAAATGAACTTGTTTTATCTTCTTTTTCTTTTCTTTAGATTTATACTATCCTTTTGAGTATAGTGCTTGAAATTAGTTTTTTGCCTTAAAAACACTTATCACTACTTATAGGAAAAGTAAAAACTCATCCTACTAATATGGTATTATCTACTTTGTATTGTAGACTGTACTGTTTTGTTTTTAAGTATTATAACAAAACACATTATACTAATTTAAAAGGATATATTACTTATGAATTACTCAAAATACTTCTAAGTGATATGAGATTACGCACTCTCTTGATCTAAACTAAGTCTCCCATGCTAACAAGATTTTGAGCCATTCCACCTAAGAACAAGACAACTGACACAATCATCCCTCTCTTGGACCCTCAACATCCCTATTAAACACATTTTTGGTTGTGATATCATTAGTGAAAATCAATCATGTTAGTATGATATTGTCTACTATGAGTTGAAACTCATATAGTTTTGTTATTAGGTTTTATGCCAAAATGTGTCATACTAGCCTAGAGAGAAAGAAATTTTACTTATGAAAGACTCACCCCAACAACACCTAAATGTGTGATTGTGTACCCTTATGGTCTAGGCTGAACCCTCATAATTTACCTCATCTTGAGTAATTCTATCTCAGATAGATCTTCTTTATAAAAACAAGAAAAAACATTTTAAACACTTTTATATTTATATTTATCTGTGACTTACAGAAAGTATAGACGGTACAAATAAATACACATGAATTCATAATGGTTTGGTTCATGAAAAAGGTTTTATGCATATGTTACATCTCCTTGTTGCTGTCGGCCATGCTACAAATCACTTGTTGATACCAATTACACAGCTATTCATATGTTGCAATTGATTAGATCTAAAAAAAATTATTTTAGTTGCACATACTTGACTTTTTGCATAAATTTATAGTCACTTCAATGATGAGGTCGATCTAGCACATGACTTTGCATCTGACCTATATTTTGTTCCAAGTATCCATCATTGTTGGCTTGTACCGTTAGGTCATTCTCACTGTCTTATTTTTTCAACTTGGTCTTTCTTTATATCCAATTGCGAATTGAAAACTTGTTCATCTGCTTGTGCGTGGAATAGGGTTGGCAACAGCTCTGCAAAAAAAGAAAGCCACCATTTGAGGATTAATTGAAGGAACTCGATCACCATCCCACATCATGAAAGACCTTTAACAAATAACAAATGTAGTTTGAAAGCAATCTCTAAGCTACTATGTTAAATAAGAGCAGCATTGATTTTCAGTAGCTAATATTTTTCTCGTTAAACATACTAAATAACCATATTTTGTTGATAAATAAGCCCGTAATTATTTTTATGGATGAATAAAAAGATAAAATAATCAAAATATTACAAATTTATTTATTAACACGTCACTGTATTTTAAAATGAAATGTTCTATAAAAACTTGTTCCCTAACATTGTTTCAGCTAAATTTATGTAAGTTATAAAGTTTGAAATTCATAATTATTTGAGGGAAACTTTGAAATAAATAATTATGAATTTAATTTTAATAAAAGTGCACAAAGAACACGTGAAACTGTACCCTACAAATCAAGTCAAATACAGGGGGAACGACCTTTTTCAATCCACTTAATCTTCACATTTTCCAGCATAATTTGGACCCACCACACTTAATTTGGACCTCACATATTAACCAATCAGTAACTCAATTAAGTTTTCAAACAACGATTAGGGGGTTTAATCAACACACGTTTAGTTTTTTCAAATTAGTTAAAAAAAGAAGAACAAATCCATCAATCACTTCATCTTTATTAAGCCTTTTTTCTTTTCTCCATTTTATAAGACTTCTTTTCACCTTTTTCTAGATGTTTTATTTTCAGATAAATTGTATTTGAACTCTAACTTAGAAGTTCAAAATGTTTTTTTTGCCATGATAGATCTTAAATTTTGGCATAATATACCTACCTTTCAGGCTTCTTCTTTTTCAAAATCTCAATCTTAATATGAGCTACTGACTATGGTTAGGTTATTTCCAAACTATCTCCCGATTTAAGGTCATTTACCAGAAAATGAACACTATATCTTGTTAGTGCTTATTATTGTACAAAAAAGAAACTTTTCTCCTTTGTTAATCTGATCCAGACTAATTTCTTTGCCAAAAAGAAGCAAAATGGTCTATGGGTATGATTAAAAATCGACATTAATCAACTAAATGGCACATATTTTCATACACTAACAAAATTTGAATCAATGAAATGCTATAGATTTGGATTGAAGTTTCTCTTCAATTTCATATATGAGTCAAACACTAATTATTTCACCCAAAAAAAAAAGTAAACCAGCACCTAACTATGACTTAAAATAAACATTCCATATCCAATAGATGGAAACTTTATTTTTTAGGGACAGTTTATCTATGCCCGTGACCCATGGGAGGTATGTCACACTTTGAGCAGTTGGATGCATAAGAAGTCCTTGAAAAATGGCTCAAAGTAGACTTCAAAGAACCATTTTGGTTCAAAGCAGGAGCCCAAATATTCATGGAAGAAGGATGAGGCTACCTAGGGTATGAGCATCACACAACTTCATGTAACCCTCCTCATAGAAAGGTGAAGGATGAAAGCTTTGAACATGGAGTCGAAGGTTCATCTTTCATTTTCAATGAGAGATGTGTTAGAAATTGAACGATAACTAGAAAAAGAAAATATGATATGAGACACAAGATTTATATGAAAAATTCTTTTCCTGAAGAAAAACACAGGCAGAGGAACAAATCTAATATTAAAATCAAAATACTGCACAAGTTTGGCGACTCTAACATACATGAATTTATAGAGAAAACAAAACCCTAAATGAAATCAATAATGCGAGCTCACTAACTTAGCTCAATAGAATTTGAGTCATTCATTTTGATTGAGAGATGTGCTAGAAATCAAATGATAACTAGCAAAAGAAAATATGATATGAGATACCAAATTTACACGAAATAACCCTTTTAGAAAAAAACCATAGTGATGCACCATAAGAATTAATCATAAGGTCTCATGCCAAAAGGCTCACTAACCTTTATGTTTCTTTGTATTTTGTAGTTGATTCATTTTATAACTGATTGGAGGAAACACCTACAACAAAAGATATAGAGAAGCGAAAACTCTTATTGAGATGGGAGCAAAAACAAGCGACCACAAATATTGTTCACTCAAAGACAACTACAATTACCTAATGAGTTTTTGCTTCTACCAAATGAATGCTCATTGGAGAAGGACTATCAATTCAAACTAGGAAACTTTGTTTATTTTTTTGTTATTTATACTGGACCATTTGGATGTAGACCTATGTTATAGCATTTTTTGGAACTTGAAGTCAAAAGGAGCATAAATAGTACTTATTCGGACTAACTTGCAACTCTTCTATCATATCTCAATCATCCCATCAATTTTGATTGTGTTTTTTGGAGGGCGTCTTCTTCACTCATAAGGTAGGAAGTGGTCTAAAACTCATAGTAAGAAGCCTTGTATCAGTTGCGATACACTTGTCTATCATATCTCACTCATTCCATCGATTTTAATTGTGCTTTTTGAAGGGCGTCTTCTTCACTCACAGGGCAAGAAGTAGTCCAAAAAATAAGTAAGAAGCCTCGTATTAGCTGAGATACACTTGTCTAACATTTGACCTAATTCTCAGCTAAGTGGGTGCTTACATCTGAGGAGTTGCCATCTTTGTATTCATATCTCTCCTATCCTAGGGAATTTCGCCCTGAACTTTTGAGGAATGTTTTCTCACATATAATAAATGTTTCTATCCAAAATTCATGTGAAGACATTTTCCATTAACAGAGTTATTGCGCCCACAAGTAGAACCAAAAAATCTACCAACTAATTGTCTATCTAAAGTAATTTGCAAACATGCCTTTTTGGTGATGCATCATTTGGTATCAAAGCCACATTCCCTGTTCTCACCTCCTTTATTTGGTGTTTTCCCTTTTCCATTATGATGACAAGAAGTGGAGCCAATGCTGCCCAAAACTGTGAAACAAACCAAGCCAACAATCAAGCAGCCGAGTGGCCACCATTAAAGGAAGCCAAATCAAGTATGCAAAGCCAGATTGAGGAACTTAGAAACTTGGTTATTAGCATGTAGCAAGAAATGTCAGACTCAAGAAATAGGCATGAGAGGGCCCCTCAAGGAACAAGACAAAGAGAAAGGTTTAATAATACAAGAAGAAGGGTTGTCCGATCTGAAAGTGATGAATAGGAGATTGATGTGGAGACCGATTTTGGAAAACCATCTAGTTCGAGAGCAAGACATGGTTCTCAAGATGAGATGAGACATGTAAAGGTATCCATTCCTAATTTCAAGGGTTCTAACAATGTTGTTGAATTTCTTGAATGGATTAGTCACTCTTGAACTTTAGGGATATGCTAGTTTATGGTGGGAGAACTTAAAGAGTCTTAGAAGATGTGATGTAGAAGATGATGTTCGGACTTGGAGGGTTATGAAATCATTAATGACAAGGAGGGTTGTGTCGAATCATTACAAGAAAGAGTTGTTCTTGCAAATTCAAAATCTTAAGCAAGGAACTTCTTCGGTTGAAGGATACTTTACCAAATTCAAGACCCTCTACATTTAGTGTGGTTTAAAGGAACTGGAGGAAAAAACTATTGCAAGATTCATCCAAGGGCTAAATATAGAAATTGGAGATATAGTAGAGTTGCAACCTTTTGAAACACTGGATGATGTGATTAAACTAGCTTTAAAGGTTCAGAGACAAAGAAAGAGGAATAGCAAAGAAGTTAGTTTTCGGTTTTCCACAAAAGATTCCATTGAAAACAAGTCACAAGCTAAGTTTGAGGAGAAGAATTAAACTATGAAAGTTGCAACCAATATGGGAGTTGAAGGGAAGAATAATCATAGATGCTTCACAGTCGAAAGAAAGAGACATCAAGTGCTTTAAGTGTATCTTTTTGGGGCATATTGCATCCCAATGTCCTAATAAGCATGCAATGAGCTTAGAGAGAGACACTAATGAGACTGAAAGTGAAGATGAAGAAAAGGAGCAACCAAATACAGAAGAGGAATCACAAGAGGAGGTCCTTTATGCTCAAGAAGGTCCGCTTCTCATGATCATTCGAAGAGCTTTAAAAACACAAATCCAAAAGGATGAATGTCAAAGAGAGAATATATTCCATAGTCGTTGCATGATCAAAGAAAAAGTATGCTCTCAAATCTTTGATGGGAGAAGTTGAACCAATAGCATCCTTGAATTTTGGTCGAGAAATTGGGACTAGAAACCACCATCCATCCAAAACCATACAAGTTGAGTTGGTTGAATGACCGAGAAGATGTGAAGGTGTCAAAGCACGCTTGCATAACTCTTTCAATTAGAGGCTATGTTGATGAGATGCTATGTTATGTGGTACCTATGAGTGCAAGTAATTTGTTATTAGGGAGGCTGTGGCTATTTGATAGAAGGATCTCACATGATGGCTACATAACTACTACTCATTCAAGTTTGGAGGAAAAGTCATCAAGCTAGCTCCTCTCCAACCAGAGCAAGTTACTAAAGACTACCTAGGGATGAAGAAAGGGAAGGTAAAATCTACTTTACTTGTAATATCCCAAATTTTCATTGAGCTAAGTTGAAGGCTTACGTGATAATTTGGGATGTTAGGAGCTGAATTGGACAATTTAGGATGTTGATCAAGTGAAACATGTTTGGATTAAGTGAATTACGATGTCTGAATTATTTCCATATTTAGTTTAGGGAAACGATTAAGGTTATGGAGAATTGTGTTTCCTTCTGTGAAAAACTGGTGAGAGAGAGAACTTCTATGAATTGCTGTCGACGAAGAGGAGGGTCACTACTGAGGAAATGGAAGAGAAAAGACGCATGAGATAAGGAATATTGCATGTGTTTTGTCCGTAAGGACCTACATCGCAGGAGTAGGCTTTTGTTTGCTGGATATATTGTCGTCTGTCTTCTGCAAGTTGTTATTCTCTACAAGTTCTAGTTACGTGATGGTTTCCATGCTCATATGCTATCTATTTGATGGTTTATATATATAATAGGTGATAGGGATAGTCAGTTAATAATCAATTGAAGTGAAAGAATGGGTGTTGCATGTTCTGTCATTTTTCTTGGATAGTTCTAAGCAATATAACTTGATGTATATGCTTCTGCTATTTTCCCTGCATAGGAAACTGTCTTTGGTGAGAGATGAACTACTTAAACGAAATTGCTTATGATATTGTCCTTGACCATTAGATCGTAGCATAATATTATTTTTGTAGAAATTATGCCGCTGTTGGTGGTGTTCTCTGTTAATGGCTTAATCCGTCGTATGTTCTCAATAAGTTTTAGAATATCAAACATATTGATTAATATATGTCACCATATAGGAATTGTCTTTTATGAATATTAATATATGAATATAGGGAATTAAATTAGGTTGTTGTTAATTGTATTGTTTTCATTATAGAATAAATGGAGTAGATGTAAATTAGAGACAAATTGTAGTTGATACATGATTCTTGCTTATTGTGGATTATTAGTAATATTGTTTGTGATATATTAATTGCTATATGTAACATTCATGTAGACATGTTAATAGAATTTTACGCCATGCATTTCATGGACTAATAATGAAGATAATAAATGGTGTTTTCTACGTGGGTTTAGAAACTGAAGCGGTTGCTCACATGTTGAAAATAGCTCATTTGAGTAAGTTTAGAAATTGAAGAGGTTGCTCTTACTCAATGGGGGGTGAATTTGGAAGCTGCGGAGGTTGCTCTCACCCAAGAGTAAATGAATGCTAATGTAAGTGGGTTCGTTTTTAGTGAGTTCGGAAACTGAAGAGATTGCTCTCATGTAAAAACAGATCCAAATATTGGGTTCAGAAACTACAAAGGTTGCTCTCACCCAGCTTACGGATATATCAGGCTTAAGCATGTAGAGTTGTCATAGAGGTTACAGTTACATTTCATTTTATATTCCTTACTAGGCAATAGACTCATTATTCCTCCTGTGATGTAGGTATGGATTGTGAGCCAATTGAGGTGAACGTTGGAGAAGTGTAATGCGATGCAAGCTTATGTTATCATACGTGAAACAACCTCGGGGGTTATGACTCTAACAAATAAAAGTAATTTTTATGTCATAAGGACTATGTTATGGATTTAAAGTATTTTAATTATGTGATTTCTGTAAGGCAATTAAATTTTTTTATTCAATGCAACTTACTCTGATGTATTTCAATTAAGGATAATTTAATGGGTTCTTAAAATATTCAAAATTTTATGAAAAATTCATAAACAGAAATGGGATGTTACACGAAGAGAGTTAGAATTTAAACCAAGTGATATGGTGTTTTTGAAGGTTTTGTCTTTCAAAGTAATTACGAGGTTTGGTAAAATAGGTAAACTTAGCCTAAGGTATGTTGAACTTTTCTTTTTTTTTTTTTCTAAGAAGGTAGAATAGACAAACAACATACTAGAATTATCATCTTCAATGGAAGGAGCCCACAATGTTTTTCATGTGTTGATGTTAAGGAAATGTGTTCATGATCTATCTCAAGTTGTGGTACAAGATGTAACACCCCAAAAATTTCCTCATTTTAATGGTTTATAGGATTTGTTGGATTTTCGTTACCAGAGTTAAAATGGACTATTGTGGTTTGGAAATATTAATGTAACCACCTAAAGAATAGAAGAAATCATAATCTGTTCGGTTGGAGTATTACCATAAGAATAAAGCAAATGACAAAGTGTTAATTGAGGGGGACTTAGGAAGACATCTACGCGAGAAAAGGGATCCATTAAAGAACAAATGCACAAATAGAGGGTGTCATTTTGGACTAAGGAAGGGAGTTAGGCTGAGCAAACGATAGAATGACTGTTGGATAAGGCTGCGAAGGAATGGCTGAGATCAAGAATTGAGTAAAGTGCTAGGATGCAAGAACAACGTTAAATGCAGATGGAAGGTAGGCCGTAGGAACTAACGGAAGGAAGAATTTATAGCTATTAGATTTGGATGACGGGTTAAGAAGATGCCCTTACATAAAGATTCCTCGTGGGAGAGAAAAATTCCTTGCGGGAAGGATAGGAACCATCAGATGGGTAGGATAGACGAAAACGAGGACCACTGGATCGGAGAAAAGATTCTAACATAGAAAAAAAAGATGTCATGTGAAACAATTTTAAGTAAACTTAAGTGAACAACATCATTTTACTTGGAGGAACAAGTCTGCGTTAGCAAATATATCTATGGCTACAAGTTAAAAGAAGGTAAACGTTGTCATTTCTGGAGAAAAGCACAGAGTGTGAGGTATCTGCGAAAGGAAATGTTACCGCAGCAGCATTAAAGTAGGATGAAATGATATTGTTTTAGGATAACCAAGGAGCATTGAATAGTGGACCCAAGGGAATATAAGTGTCTATGGACAGAGTCGCATCTACAATGGATGATAAATGATGTCATTTTAGATAAATAGCTTAAGTTGAATAGTGGACCTGCGGAAGTGTAACTGTATATAGACAGAAAAGCGTCAGCGATTGATGTTAAATGAAGTCATTTTGGACCCGTGGCAGTATATGCATGCACGAATAGAAACACGTCCACAAAAAATGAGTAACGACACTACTAAGCAATGCCCAAATAGCTATACCATGACAAAAAACATGATAAATCTGCCACTTATGAAATGGAGATGAGGGGTTGCCTAGCTCCTATACTACGAAGATGTTGTGAAATGATTCAGACGTGTATGTTAATGGGAAAGCTTGTTGCCAAGTTTTTAACACTTCACATCCGGATGGAGCTTAAAACAAAGACTCTTTAGTTGGAGAGTTAGTTAAACCAAGAGGAACAACCACGACTATCTCTCACTTCATGGAAGCACTAGAGGAGCGGGAGATATCTATGGGCACGCGTCTAACACCATGGTTGGAAACAGAGCTAAGGTAAGTAACTCTGCATGTGTATGGCCTCTAGGCCTACATCATAAGACACTAGGACTTAGGTAGAACTATGAACTGATTTGTTAATGTGTATTTAAGACGATGGTCGAATGCTGAACTTTTGGTTTGAATTGATGAACTGTGAATTGTAGAATGTGGAACCGTTGGTTTAAATTGATGAATACTAAACTGTTGGTTAAAATTGATGAAATGTTATTGAAGACTGGGAAAAAGGTAATGCTGTTGTAGTGATTTTTATGAATTTGTTTTAGGATTAGTTATGCATGTATAGTTTATTGTCCACACAAGCATGCATCATGAAAATGAGTTTAAAAAATAAAAAATGTTACCAATTTATTGCATGACTTTTCATTAAGAAAGATAAAAATCAAAGAACAAAGAAATCATACGTAAATAGATTGATGAGGGAAAGATTGAGTTGGCAGTCTCAAGAGACAGACCAAATGGTGTCATCTCACCCTGGAATTTGAGTAGGTTGTCCCAAAAGGTGCACTTAATTGTGTCTACTCCATCCTATTGTTGCCCTCACAATCAAAGGAAAGTGAAAAGAAAAGAAAAAAATGACAGTATGTAAGTTGCATGTTTTCCCAAAATGGATATATTTCTGCTTATTTACAGATTGCATCAAAAGACAGTTTGTTGAACTTATGTTTTCTTAATCGTATTGGGTGCTGCATGTTACAGATTGCTTTATGTTCATGTTAGAAAAACGAATTCGTTACTTATTGAGCACTTGGCTCATAGATAAGTCTTGTGATGTAGGAGAAGAACAAGATGAAATTCTTCGTAACAATTGACATGATTTACACAAATATTGAGGTACTGAGATGGGTTGTCGTGTAACGACCGGGATTTTCTTCGTAAATCCCTTTTAAAAATGCGTCAAAATTTATAAAAGAATTATCAGAGTGCGAGCTGGGCCGTTAGAAAACACTTAAAAACATTGCATAAATATTACATATGCGGAAGCGTAAATATTGAAAGAAATAAACTCGCCATTTAATTACAATTTAGGAAAACTTAATTAAATCAAATTACGACCCAATTATCTTTGCTTTTCATAGCCTGGTCAACCGAAAGTCGGCTTGCGTGCAAATCGCTCATCAACTGTGTGGAATCCATATGTTATCTTCTCCTGCGAATACCTACACCACGAGTTAACTGTAAGCCTGAAAAGGCTTAGTAAGGAAAGAGTTAACAATCAAAAATAGAATTTAATATCATTAAAACAAACAAAGAACTGACTGCGAATCACCTGTATAGCAGGAAATGCAAAACTTAAATATTTACAACAAGGGAAACTACTAATATGAAGAAAATTATTTACAGAACAACAATGAAGTCAAGCATTTAATTGCAGGACTAATAATGAATATCACAAATAACCCTAACAATACTAATATGAAGGAAGTTAACTTCAGAGTAACAATGAATTATCTACAGAACACTAATAACACTAATGTGGAGCATTCACGAACAGAGAACACTAATATCACAAACAGCGAACACTAACATCAATATAATAACAGCTAAGTCTACCGATCATTCACAAAAAGAGAACAGAAATTGACGAACCATACTCAACGCACGCACGCATACTCGTGGGTAGGGCTTAGACGGCTGACTCTATCCATTCCTTACCACTATCGAAGACACAGCAACAGGGATATCCACTCCAGCACACAGCAATAGCTCCATCTTCGGACTCCAGCATCCAGCAACTCACTCCAGCACACCCGAGAGCTTCCTCCAAGCTTCTGCCTCGGCATTCAACAATTTCCAGAGAAGAGAAGCTTCAGTCATGCCCTCTCACTCTTTGCTCTGCTCCTTTTATCCAGCCCACGCCAAGAGACCAGCAGCCCTTCAACAGGTAGACAAAACTGTCCAGTTTGTACAAAGTGTCTCCTACGCCCGACAGCTCCATTACTCCCTCGACACTCTCTTGAAGATGGAAGGTGGCTGCCTCCCTCATAATTTCTTCACTGTCGGCATTAGACAACCCAGCTGGAATTGTCTACACTAGCAGACAAAAATACCACTACACTAGCAGACAAACATACCAATTAAACCGTTGACAAACGCACCTGGCAGCGCTGGCCGTCGCATGTTTGGCACTGCCAAACGAGAAACGTCTGTTCTTCCGTCGAATTGTGTCACCAAACGACGACCACTCAAGAGGAAATCAACAGAGGAGAAAAACCCAACCATTCATACCAAAATTCGTCGCCAGAAAACGCCACACAGGAGCTCCGAACCCAAACCCCAAATTGCGAGCCCTAGCCACGAACCGTGCCATCGCAGTCCGAAACCCCAGCCAGCGTCGCCTTCATTCGTCTCCAACTCCTGCGAGCTCGAGCTCCTCACCCCCTCCAATTGATCTCATCTCCTTCCCCCTCTTTCTTCATTTTTGTTGCTGCAAAAGAAATGGCCATTTGGCCATTTCTATTATTATTATTATTATTATTATAAATATTTTAGTAATTAAATTTTATCTAATATATTCAATTAACTTTAAAATACATTTTCATTACTTTAAATCCCTAATAATTTATCTCCTCTCTTATTTATTTATTTTTTCAATAAGTCTTTAATCTAAAAGGATTATAAATAATTCCCACATCATAATTTAATTCGCCATATTACCATAAACATATATATATAGTAAATTTCATTTAATTTCAATAAATAAAATTTTTACAAAAGCGTCATTCGTAATATCCCGATAATTATAATTAACCAATTAAAAAATATTGGAGTGTTACATGTGGCATGGCTTGATGGAATGGAACAAATTAGAAGAGGATGGCATGTGAGGGGAGTCATTAACTCAAGTACAGAAATCAATATATGGGTTATGATTAAATATTTTGCTTATAAATGTGGAGGACAGTGAACTAAAAGAGTGAATGTAAAAGGTTGACAGTTTCTCCTTTTCAAAAAAAAAATTATGTAAATGGACTATTGTTTAATTGCGCGTAGTTTTATGACAAAGCGTATAAGTTGATTTGAGTTGACGAAATCATGTGACTGGGATAAAAAGAATATATATAAATATGTAGAATAGATTTTCAAGTGTATAATAATAAATTCTTCTGCTCTAAGAAAGTACGTATAAAAAAATGTAAAAGAGAGTTTCCACACTCGAGTGTGACACAAGAGGACATCGAGATTCAAACAATGTCGAGTTATGAGGAAAAGTTGGTGCAAATCTTTTTAAGATTAAGGAGCTTTGATATAAGCAAATTTTATTAGTGAAAGCTTTATGGCAAAATAACTCATCGGAAGAGGCAACAATAGGAAACATGAGATTAAATGGAAAAAAATAGTATCCAGAACTATTTTTGGATTCAAATTTTGAGGATAAAATTCAATCAACGGAGAATGATTGTAACACAGAAAAGTTTTTAATGTTCATACTTTGATTCGTTGATGTACTCTTACATTTAAGTGTATGGTATTGATATTATTGATCATGTTAAATGAATATATTTGGAAATATGTTGTTGTGGAATGCAAGAAATGGTTAGATGGTTTGTGTTTGGGGAGGATGTGAAATTAAGGCTCATTTTCCACTTGTGGAAGTTTTTTAATCCATTGACTTTGGTAATGGTCGACGAAACTTGTACAAAATTGAGTTTTCTCTCTAGAAGTTTTTAGGTCGACCAAGCATGGTTGCGATCGATCAAAATGGCAATAATTAAGTTAGAACTTGTTGGGAGATTTTTCGGTAGACCAAATTTGGAAAAACGGTCGACCAACAACAAAAAATTGACTTTTTATGCTTTCTACTCTTAAAGCAGTCGACAATTCAAGGAAAGCAGTCAAACAAACCAAGGCAAAAGTGAAAGTTTGATGCAGAAAAACTCTCAAGGGATGGGGTAGTAGACTGAAACTTAAAAAATGATCAACCGATAAGTGTTTGACTGTGAATTTAAAAAGGAAAATTGGTCGAAAACCTATCATACTTTCATTGGTAGCTGCGGGACCATGCCATTTTCTCTCAAACTCTATAGAAAAAATGGAAGAGCTTTGGAATTGAAAAAGATTGGAGGTTAGTCTTCTATAGAATCGCTCGTGTCCATAGAGAGTTAAGTTTTCGTAGAGTGCACATGCTTTGCTCGTGACCGCTGAAGCTTAGGCTTCTAAAGAAATTTTCGTGTCCACAGAGAATAAGATTTCCTCAAAGCACATGTGCCCCTCACATGTCCATGTAAGCATAGGTTTTTGTGGAAGCGTAAGCAAAAACTCTTGTGTCCATGGAACACACGAGTAGGATTCCGTGATTTTGTGGATATAGTGTTCTACATCCTCATGTGCATTGTTACTTGTTCGTGGTTGAACTATTTTGCATTCGTGGATGTCATTCCACATATATATATATATTTAAAATTCTTCTGGTTGGGGTTCCAAATCCTGGTTTAGAACCTTCCCACCTTTCCTGATTATTTTGTTAATTGGAAATTCCTATTTTTGTGTTATACACTCAGACAATTTGGAGGATTTTAAACTAGTACACAAGGTTGTAGCTATGGTTGATAAGAAAGGTCACCGAAAAGGTAAGAATTTTATACTTTATGCATTGCATTGTCTGCATGGTTTTCAAAACATATTTTGTGGGCTACCCCATGAAAATCCGATAGAGACTGTTTGACAGCACGTCTATTTTTACTTATATGTATGTACATTTAATTATGTTTACTTTATCATACTTGGTATTTTAATTTTTGTGCTATATGTATATTTTGGAGGATAAATCCTCTTGATGCTTTGCGATGTTTAGATACAAAAGCATCATAAGTCCATCCCAATGCATCTTCTACTGCATGAAGTTGCTTGTGTGCACGAGTGAAATGGGTAATAGGACTTTGCTAACTTGTCATTGGATTTTGAATCCCTAAAGTGAAATGGGTAATATGGCGGTGATGGCATGCTCCTTGGTTTCAAATTTCTAAACCATGCTAGTGTATTTGTCACACATATTGAAGGTTGTATCGTCGCTCAGTTTTACTTACTTAATACCATTTTTGAATTAATGGGCGGTTGTGTCATTACAAAGCTACACTCGCCAACATTCCTTGTCAATTTGAATCTAACGGGTTGATATGTGTTGAGTAATATGTCATTGACAATCTTATTGGCTACTTGATTTTACGAATGGTGTCGCTACCTAGTCATCGGACTATGGGCACTTTTTTCCTTTGAGCTCACAAGGTGTTGACATCTATGGATTACTATCTTTCTTTGTTGTGTGTCGTAGGGATCTTTGTGTGACTCTCATATTTTAAGGAGGCCATTTTTTAATAAAAATGATGTAGACCTATTTTTGGATATAGTTGTTTATGTATATAATATGTTTTAATAAAAGCCTTATCAAAGGCTCATGAAGCCCATTTTACATTAAATGGTGAAGAGATTCGAATGATTTAAAACCTATGTAGGATAATAAGAAGCATTGAACCATGGTTTTCTAAAAAAGGAAAAAAAAAGGTAAAACTAGTTTTTCATGCATTCAATTAGTATAACTTATCTACTGAGTTAGTCACTCACCCCAAACGACCCCTATGGACAAGAGTAGCTTGAAGTGCCTTGATTGAAAGGATTTCTTTCTTTCTTTAGAATGTTTTAGTTTTATTTATGGTGAGGGTTTATGTAACGACACAATCTCCTTCTTTCTTAAAACATTGCATTTTAAAACGGATTCTCTTTGGAAAGCGCATAAAATTTTAAAAAAATTCTTTCAAATCGAATTCTTTCCTTTTCTTTAATAAAGCATAACATAGCGGAAGACATTTTATTCTTAAAACCATTTGAAAAGACGATAAATAAAATTTTTTTCTTTAAAACATTTACAACTCATAAAACATGTAATAACTTAAAAACAATAAATATTTTACAAATCGAAAACCAATTACAATCTCTTTTATTTTGCCCTTTAGCCTAGCTAGGCATAAGATCCGTAACATGTAAATCCTCCATCAATTACTCATTTTCTCGATACCGTTCTTATGTACATCACAATACTTAACTATGAGGCTAAGGCTCAGTAAAACATATTCGGTTTTTCATTTTCATTTTTCTTTTACCTTTACCTTTACACTACCGTTAACTTTACTTTAGTTTTGCTTACCCATATAGGCATTGGTGATGTTAACTTGATAAGGTAGAGTGATACCATATGGCCCACGTTGAGAAGCCATCTCGAGAACCCACACCTCCCAACATCTAGTTATGCTTATTTCCATTTATTTCTATTTTCATCTAGTTCTAGTTACCCATACAGATGTTACAAATGTCAACATGACAAGATAGAGTGTATAATATCCCGATCCTATTTTTCCCGTGTACATGATGTAATCAGATTTTTTGAGATAAATATATATTACATGGCGTATGGTTACGTATTAAATTATGATGTGTATTTATGGAAAAATATTATGGGATAAAAGTTTAGTTGGAAAAATGTGAAGGAAATTAAATTTTGCCCAATTCAGATGCATGCGGACGCCATGGGGATGAGAACTAGCATCCGCACACACGTAGAATGCTTGGGGACGACTTGGGAGGCGATTTCGCATCCCAACTTCACTATGTCGTAGATTTTCGGATGCCATTCGGACAATACGGATGAGGATTATTGCGTCCGCATTGAATCTGTCCAAGTTTGGAGACTTTCGAACACAATGCGGATGATGCAGATGAGAAAGACTGCGTCTGATTTGAATCTATCAAAATTTTGAATGATGGTGCTGACGGTACGGACGAGAACGAAGATGCCATTCTCATCTGTGACCATAGTTTTGCCTATGGAATTTTACTCATGGGGAAGAATGCAGACGAGACCTGTGGTCTGTACTCGTCCAAAAGATCGCAGATCAACGAAAATATAGGGATTTAAATTAGATCATTTGTTGCGTTGTCCATAACTACGTGATCCTTAGATGCCAAAACACCTCCAGACAAGGAGATCCTCCAACTTTAGCTCCAGCGCCAGCTTGCGTAGCCCAACTATCCTCCTCCCCCTCTCCCACGCAAATGATCACCCTAGTAAGTCTCCCTTTTAACTTCTAGCTTGCCCCTTCAGTCAATCCATTCTCCTTCCTCCCCTGCGTCTCTTCTTCTTCTTCGTTTAGTGAATGTGTGGTGTTACAAGGAGTGGAGTGCTGATGTCCCTGTTTGTTTCTTTCAAAACAAACTAAGGAAGTGGGTTAGTCTTGGCCATTCGGAGGCCTAATCACAAGTAAATTATGTGTGTGTGTTGATATTGGTGTTGTAGCTAGAATATGCAAATTTCTTAGCTGAGCTCTATCGATATTTCTTGCAACAATTCTTACTGTCTTAACTCTTTACCTTGTGGTTGCTTTACTCTGTAGCTACTTATTCATATAACTTGCTGTTAATTTCATTTCAACATTTGATTCCTTTTACTAAGAATATTGTCTGAGGATAAATCTGGTAATGTGAAACTGTGAACGAAGTATGGATGTGAATGAAGAGAATAAAATGACCCTGTGTTGTGAGAACACTTAGTTATATCACTAGCTCTTTGTTTGTTTTAATGTCATTATATGGTACTGCTTTACTACTTGGATTCTTATTGTCCATTTGTTTGTTCATTTCCTGCAACTTGGGTTCATATCGTTCTTTTGCTTGTTCATTTCTTGCAAAAAGTATCCTAGTATGCATCAAGCATGTTCACTATAATACATTCTCTATTGTTATGCCTATTGTTCAAAAGTACGTTAACTCTTTTGCCATGATTACGTTTGTTATAATTCGAGCATTTGAGCATAACTAATCAAATTAGTCTTCAAGCATGCTAGTTAATTATTGGTCTTCTAACCTACGATTAACTCTTAGTTGTCTAATATTCAAGCATGATAATTAACCATGGTTAACCTTTAAGCATGATAAGCACTACTTAGTTAATTTTTAAGCATCACTAGTTAACTATTGTTTAATCTTTTCAAGCATATTAACCATTAACCTTTATGGCAATTAGCCATAAATCTAGCATGTAAATTATCCATTCTTGATAATCCTCAAGCATACTAACTAGCTAGTTTCTTTTTAACTTCAATATTGTTAATTAACTCTTCCAATTACAAATATTGTAATCAATCAGTACACGTTCAATCTCAAGCTTTCTAATCAACTATCACTTGTATAATCTTCAAGTTGCCAATTATTTGTTAAGCATGTCATTTACTCGTTTACTTTACAATGATATTCGTAATCATGTTCATTTTTTAATCGTCAAGCACGTTAAATTATATATATTAATCTTCACGTGTGTTAAATCACAGTTTCTTATGTTAAAGTACTATAGTCTTCAAGCATCTAACCCAAGCATGTTTAGTTGAGCATTATTTGATTAACCAATTTGAGCATATAATTAACATTTAATTGAGCATGTTTAGCTGTAAATTAGTCGTAATTAGCATGTTTCGCTATACATTGGTTAGTATAAATTATGTTTGACTTATTCTCCTGTTAATACCATGCTTAAATCTCAGTTTCTAGATGTTTCTTTTATAGTTACCTTATAATTATGTTTCATTCTTTTCATGTATTCATTAAATTCCGTAATTTACTTATTGAGTTGCCAATTACTTATCGACCAGTCATTCATTTAAATTACTATTATTTACTTTATGAATGCGCAATATTCATGTGTTATCACGCATCATGCTAATAGAAATACATAGGGAGTACCATCTTGGGGTGGTACTCTCATGCATTAGAAAGGAAAAATGATAAGAAAGAAAAGGAAAAGAACAGGAAAAGGGAGTTGAGGGGCGGATGGGTAGCAGGTCCAATCTGCAACTAGCCAAAGCCCCTCCCTCTTAGGGTACAAGAGTTCTTGTTGCAAGTAAAAGGGTAGATCTGACCTCTATTCCATCACAATGAAAATCCTCCAATCTCGAGCTTGAAGTACGAGTAAAGAACAAATGATCAAACGAATGTAATGAAAATGTTGGTTTGGGTGGCCCCCATTCCATAAAGAACTAAAGAGAGGAATATCATAAGGATATACATCATTTCCTTACTAGGACATAGGATTACGTCCTTACTTGTGGTCTAGATAACTAGAAGATGGTACTAGGTGTAGAGGAGGAGGCCTTCCCCTTAGAGTGTCACGACCCAAATGGGACCCGAGATAGAACGGGGAACGATTCGGCCCAAAAGACCAAATTGTCCTACTCTTTTTCTCTTAAATTATTATTAACTGACAGCGGAAGACTTAATATGTTAGTTATAGACAAGGCCAAACAAATAGGGTCTTATCAAGTCCAACAAGTGATATAAGATAGTAAGGAAATATAATCCAAATAAAAGAAAAACTGTCCTGAAAAGAAATTAAACATTTAAGGTTTACCATTGTCCAGATAGCTGTATATACCTCACTAAAAGTCTCTCAAGGAAAGTTTATAAAACGATAGAAATTAAACAACAATGCTTGAGACAAATCTTGACTTGGCAACTAGAAGTTTGCCGATAATCTCCTGAAAATTTTATTAAAGGAGTGAATTGACTAAACTCAGTAGGGATTTAAAATTTTCAGATTTAAAAGAAAGATTTTTATAAAGCATGTATAAAAATTTTGAATCACATTTTATAAAATTTCAATTTTTGAAGAAAAATTGTAAAAAAATGCATCTATTTAAAACGACCCACTACTACGTGGTATGTAATCAAAATACGCCCTTGTTGTACTAATTAAAGTCACAGTGAAAATGGAGCCACTCACGGACTCCGAGCACGCTATGCCATAGGCATTTAAGGAAATAAAAGTGATGCTCGGCAATCGCATAAGCTAAATAATACCCTGATCAGGTTTAGAGTTTTGCGCCCAGGGACACGACACATACAGCTGTCCCATTACTCTAGTTGCACTTTAGGGATTAAAACCCAAGGACATTTCTAAAGAAATCCCCTTAACAAACAAACAAACACATCTCAAATGATAGAATGTGTAAAAATATAATGTAAAGAAATTCTAATAATTGAAAATGAATGTTTTATTAGAATATGAATTTCAAATTAAAAGAATTATTTAAAAATAAAAATATGCGAATGTAGTGCATAAATAATAATAGGGAAGTGCATAAAGCCCAATGTCCAAATAGCTCAATCTGATAGCCCATGGTTTTTTTTTTAAAATTTTGGATACCTATTCAAAAATTAAAGTGTTAATTTTGGGTCAAATTAAAATATCCAATTAACATATAAAATCAATCCAAAATTTATTGGATTAAATAACTCAATATTCTACCCCAAAATAAGATAAAACTAGCTCCAAAACAGATTCTGAGCTTCCTGTCTGGTAAGGTCGGGCCTTAAGCCCATATCAAGGTGCAAAGACCAAGTATGTAGTCCAATTTAGAGGTTGAACTATTCAGTTGGGTATCATAGATCGCAACTAGCCACGCCAAAAACATTTATGGCTAGACGAAGGTCTGTTTCATGGAGACTCCGTCTCTGTTGCGAATGGGTTTGCTTTGCCCGCTGTGGCCAGAGACGATTCTTGCCAAGATCGACAACCCAATCGATCAATGATTTAGGTTCAGCGCTATGCACTGTGACTCTGCCTTGGCCGATTTATGTTTCGGCTTTCCTTTGCCGATATAAGCGGCTCGCCAAACAATCGACCAACAATACAAATTCTTCCATAAAATTCAAGTTTTGTAGTTTAAACAAGTCCAACAATTCAACTATCCATACCAAGTTATCGGTAAACAGGGGATGATTTCAAAGAGAAGTCTAGATTTTTCATACCTTCAACCAACGATTCCGGTCACTAAAGTCTCCGATCGACACAGCGACAACCAACATTTTGCCCTCAGAAGTTGGCCGAAGCTCAAATTCCTTCAAACGATAAAAGATCAAAACAATATCCCAAGCAAACGATTAACTTTGCAAAGTTCAAAGTTTTCAACTTACAATGGCTAGCTCTTTACGGTACAGAGCCTGAAGTCTTCATCAATTCCACCACAATTTTGTCAATAGAGAAAGAGTTATGGGCTTTTACAGGAGAGGGAAGAAATGGGGAAGGCAAGGGGAAAAGTTTCCTTCCCCTCTAAGGTGATTTCTTTTCAATCGCTTTTTGATTTGCTGAGAGAGATCTTTTCAATCCCTTTTTGAGTTGCTGAGAGAGAGAGAATAAATGGAGAGGAGTTTATGGCTGGGAAATAGGGCTTGAGGCGGAGATTGGGGAGAAGATACAAGTTTTGGGGAAGGCGTTTCTCCAAAACGTCTTTTCCAAATTTAATTTAATTAATTATTTTTATTGCTTAGTTTTTTTATTGGATTGGGCCAAAAAAAGTCTAGATATCAAATAGAGCATCCGGAGTATCCGGATGAAACGCGACCGAAGTAAATGGTTGGCACAAGAAAATAAAAAAATATATGTTTTGTAAGGCTTTAATGGTGAACACGTTTTGTAAAACCCTAACTATGGACTAAACTTTATTTTGAATATGTGACACTTTTAACCCTGAACTTAATTGATGTTTCTGTTTACGTTTCTGCTATATCTTTCAAATTTGATTTAACGATTTTAGTCTTCTACGATTTTAATGAATTTTAAGAGAAATGTGGAAACGATCGGGATTTTGATAAAGACACTCTGATATTAAATAAAAAAGAAAATTTTATTTGTTTTCAAAGTTTTAAAATTTAACGCGTTTTTCAAGAAAGATAGAAATCTGAGTCGTTACAGTTGGTATCAAAGCCACTCCACTCTTTTACGTTTTGCCGCGGATAACCCAGACTCGTCGAGCAAGGCCCCTCTGACTGTAAGTTTTCTTTATATTATTGAAACACTCACTCGAATTAATTTGCCGTAGTATAGAAATATATATAAAATTGATGTGATAGATGAAATTGACAAATGTTTTCCTTAGTAATTTCCCATAAAATTTATTTATCTTATGATGTGGACTCGTAGGAAATTTTAGATGGCTAGGAGAGGAAAGGGGAATACACCTGATAACGAAGATGGGCCCCGTGTGCCCAATCCGTAAGAGGATCCCATCCGAGATGAGGCCCTTGAGCGTATAGCGGTAGTGGTGGAACAACAGTCCCAACAAATGGAAAGACAGACTCAATTCATGGAGCAATATTTCTGCTTCATGGAGAGGTTTATGGGATAGGACTGATTTACAGGCAAGACCATGGTAACGGAAACGGGAATCATAGGCCAATACAGATTTAGCTGATGCCACCAGTGCACAGGAAAGCCGGTTGGGAAAAATTTCAAAAGCTCAAGCTGGCAATACTTCAATGGGGACCTCTCTAACATTTCGGGAGCTGAAGAGTTGCTACACTCCATGGAAAATAAGATCACTTACGCAGATATTGCCGAGGCCGAGAAAGTTAAATGTGCCACCTATTATTTGACCCACGAGGCACGCTTTAGGTGGGACACGGTTAAGGCTTCCCGTGAGGTGACCACCCTAACATGGAAAGATTTCAATGAACTGTTTAATGAAAAGTACTTCAACCATATAGTCCGTACTCAGAAACTGACAGAATTCATGCTCATATGCCAGATGGGCACCATGACAGAATATGCCCAGCGGTTCGAGGCCTTATCCCATTATGCTCCACACCTGGTGGCAACGAAAGAACACAAGGTACAACATTTTGTGCAAGGGCTGAAATTTGAAGTCCAGGAAAGGGTTATTGAGGCTGGCACTGAGGGTGCCACCTATTCAAAAATGGTGTCCCATGCGTTGGCAGTAGAAGGAGTGAAGAGACAGAGAGAAACTACCCAAAAGGCATGGAAGGCTACTCCCGCCCCACAATCATGCACTTGGTCCCTCAACGGACCAGGGAGTCTAGAGACCTGCTGAGACCGAAGCACAGCAGAGGCTAGATAAAAGGCCAATAACACAAGTGTCCAACATCCCTCAATACAATAATTGTCCGAAATGCTAGAGGGCACATCGAGGAGAATGCCTGATTTGTATAGAGAAATGTTTTCCTTGTGGGAAACCCAGGCATAAAGTCAAAAATTGCCCGATCTAACCTCGCACATCTTCTCCATGTATTGAACAGAAGAGAACGACCAGCCAGCCGTGGTTGCAGGTACTCTTCACTTCTTTAACTGATAATTGTGTACATAATTGTGACTGCTTCCTTCTCTAGATGAATTAGGAAATTTTACCTTAGAATAATCAACTTAACTAGCCCTGGTAGGAACAATCTATATAAATAAGGGTGCGGCTTATGTACTATTCAATTCGGGTGCTACGCACTCATTTATTTCCACAAGGTTCTGTGAACGGGCGAATTGTTTCTCCAATAGCACGAGCTATACACATCGCGTGCTGTTGCCTTTCGGTGATTGTTTGATTACCAACGGAATGTTCAAGGCGTGTACAGTGGACATCAGTGGCAGTTTATTTCGGACTGATTTAATCATCATGAATTTAAAAGTCTAAGATGTCATAATGGGAATGGATTGGCTATCCACACACCACGTAGTCATCAACTGCAAGAGGAGGGAGGTCTGCTTGGGTCCTCTTGGTGGTGAACTGCACATCTTCCATGGAACCAAGGAGAAAGGGAAATTTACTATTATCTCTGCACTTAAGGCAGACAAGTTATTAAAGAACGGATGCAATGGATTTTTGGTCAGCGTAATTGATACTACTGCAATTAGAAAAACTAAGCAAGAGGACATTGCAGTGGTACGTGACTTCCTAAAAGTTTTCTCGACGATCTTCCAAGTTTACCTCGAGACCGTGAAATTGAATTGAAGATCAACTTATAATTATCGGGGTATTACCAAGGACATTCTAGAGCATTAAGTTTAAGGGTAATTCTGCTAATGTTTCCCTCATATACGTGATGTAATCAAGTGTTGGGAGTATGGGGGTATTGCATCATGTATTTATATGTGTCATTTTGTGATGGGCATTCATGGGGGAATGGTTACAGGATAGGAGTTAGTGAGAAAAACATGAGAAGAGCTGTCCAGTGTGTTTTCAAACGCCTGCAAATGACTCTGCAGACGAGTTATGTCGTCCGTAAACGTGTGGAGCGTCGTCCCGAGAGCTTGGGACGACTTGGGGATAAGATGTATCATTTTGACTTCACTGTATTTTGAAGTTACAGACGCCATATGGACGACACTGCGGACTATACGTATCGTCCGCAAATACGTTGCACATGTGGGGAAGAGTTGGGACGAGGCTCAAGACGTGAATTGGCGTCTTGAGTACACTGTGTCGTGGACAAGGGTTCGAATGATGCAAACGAGAAGAGTTACGTTGATATTGAATTTGTTCTATCCTGGATAGCTTCAGACGAGTTGGGGCTGCAAACGAGTCGAGGTATCGTGTGATTTGCCTCTGTCCGATTTTAGGACACTTTCGGATGATAGTGTAGACGCTAGTGTGAACACAATTTGGCGTCTGAAACCCATTTACGGACAGTACGGATAGGACAACGACGCCATTCCTCGTCCTCGAGCATGATTTAGCCTGTGAAGATTTACTCTTGTAGATGAATGCGAACGAGACTATTGCCCCCGCACTCATCCGAAATAGCCTAGTTCTACATAATTTTAGGGTTAATGATTAGAAATCCTTGTCGTTTAGCACATTAATGCACCGGTGGGAGACAAGAAAATCGCCCCTCACCCCTACCTAGGACGACGAAGTTGCCCCCTATGCCTGGAGCCTCCCTTCCCCCTTCATGAGGCCACCTCCCACGCTACCCCTTAGACATCATTGTGTCTCCCTTTCCTCTCCAGGTAATAGCCTCTCCTGTCTTCCTCTTAGTTTCATTCTTCTTCTTGGGTGAGGAGTCCAAAGAGAGCTAGGGAGAAAGAGAGAGTGACCGAGAGAGAGAGGTCGATGAGAGGGTTCCAATGGGTGAGTGAAATTGTGTTGGTTGAGGAAGAGTGTGATAAGTGAGTGAGGTGTGTGCTACGTGAGTGTGAGGAGTGAGCTACGTGAGTGAAGTAAAGTGGAGTGAAGTGGTGAAGCCCTATGAGCTACTGGAATCGTGAAGGTTGGAGTGCAGCTGTCCCTGGATTTTAGAGTCTTCAAAATTGGTAAGGAAATAGGGGTATCTTGGCCAGTGGAGGCCTTAAACCACAAGTCGGAGTGCGTCAATAGAGTTGGTTTTCCCTTGAATGAGTTCTTGTTGTGTCTTGCGAATTAGTTTCCCTACTATGGATACTCTCTACGATGATGGATATAGTAGCTTGTTAGTACTTTGTTATTAGTCTTAGGATAATAGTTATTATTGGTTCTGTGATTAACTGCCCTGTAATACTTCCTTGGTTGTTAGCCTTGTTCTTTTGTTGTTTTTAGCTATGTGATATTTCTCTGTTGGTATTAGTTATGATTGTATGATATCCCTTGCATCTAGGTGATATTGTTAGTCGTTAATAATGTTGCTGTGGAATGTGGAATGATGAACCGTAAGTTGAAATAGTGAAGAACGAGTAAAGAACGAGGAAGTAATACTATGATCCTTTCTTGATAGAGACATATATAGTTGTTTATTTGTTAAAGTTACGTGTTGTACTTTTAATTAACATTGTCCTGTCGTGCCTAAATTAATGACTTATTATTCTGCCATATTTTATACTATTCTACCATCATTATTATTGATATATATATGTAGTAACTAAACCCTGTGTTAAACAACTAGATTAGCATGTTAAATTATCTAGTTCCCTTAATCAATTAGTATGATTAATTAACTAGTACTTGTATGTAAACCCAAAATTAATGAGTGTTAACTTAGCAAATCGTAATTTGTTAACCTGAGCATTTATCAATGTAGTTAATTGTAATCAATTGAGCACGTCAACTAAGTTAGTTAATTAGTTAAGAGTGTAAATTAACCAGCATGTTAACTTAGCTAGGCCCAGCATGTTAATTAATATTGTATGACCATATTAATTAGCTTAACTAAATAAGTTAACCTGAGTATGATAATCTAATTAAGTATGTTAATCAATTCACTGAACTAATTAATGGTTGGCAATCACTTCTAGAGCATGTAACGAACTAGGACTAATATTTATAGGTTATTCTTCCTTGTTAATATTTTGTGCATTTTCTTTCCCACAATTTCTTTTATTTTAATTCTCATAATTTATGCTTTACTTATCTGAAAGGTAATAGAGATGCTTTATTTTATTAGAAAAGAATGGATATGATAAAAGGAGAATGAATGAAACGTAAACGAATTAAGGGTTTTATTTGCTATGTGAACAATTGTTTTTACATTACTGTTGTTATTGTCTTCTTGGTGTTGTTTGTAAATGCTTGTGATTACTTGTCAATAGCATGTTATCCTCCATTAAACCAAGCATGACTAGGTAACTAGATAAAAAGTATGTAATCAACTCTTGAGCATGTAACCCACTTAGGGTAACTAAATAGAATAACCACTTAGAATGATAAATGTAGGAAGCATGTAAAGGGACTAGGAAACTAACTAGAAAAATTAGCAGATTAATTAATAGTATTGTGTTCTATTAATTCGAGTATGCTTTCCTTGTTTAAATTAGTTGTATATTGTTATGATTGAGTGTTCAATTTCTGTACTTGCCTTGGGTGTGCCAATCATTATGGTTGTTCACTTTCTGTATTATGTGTGCTTTAAATTATTGTTATTCATTCTATGCGTACTTTAATTATTATGAATGTTATATTGTGAAGCATCATGCATCATGCTATGTTGAGAATGTATGATCATGCATCATGCTAATAGAAAAGAAGAGGATGCATGGATGAGTGAGGATAAATAACGAAAATAGGTCAAAACTAAAAACAGTAAGATAAATAAAGGTTCCTATTGTACTGGTAGCTTAGCCCGGCACAGGAACTGGAAAAAGAGATAATAAGATAATAAAGGTTTCTGTGGTACTGCAAGCTTAGCCCGACACATAAACTGGATAAGAAAATGATAACAACAAGGTTGGAGGGCGGATAGGTAGCGGGTATAGTCTGCAAATAGCCGAAGCCCCTCCCTAATCGGGTACGGTAGTTCTAGTTGCGAGTAAAAGGTTAGACCCAAGCACTATTCCATTCCAAAGTAAATCCTTCAATTATAGCTCAAAGTACGAGTAATGGCTTAAAGTAAAGTAATAAAATGGTAAATGACTAATGAAAGGATTGGTTTGGGTGGCCCCTATGCCAAAAAGGACTAAAGAGAGGCAAGTCATATTGCATCAACCCTTTTCCTTACTGAGCCATTAGGCTCATGTATTACTTGTGGTATAAGTATAGGTACTAGTACGTCGAATAAACGCACAGACTAGGAGTAAAGAAAAGACAAACAAACAATATCAAAGCAGAGATAATGGATTTGCACGTGCAAGGGTGCCGTGGCTGGCCATGGATATAAAAAGGGGTAAAAGAGAAATGGTGTAATTAAATTAAGTTTTTCTAATTATCTTTAACTGTTCGAAGTCATTTATTAAACACAGTATTTAAACTTATCAACATTTCACCCTTAAACGATTTTGTACCGCTTCCGCAACGTTTTATATCAATGATTTTATCATAACACTTCCCCATAATTTCATTAAATAGGATTTTTATAACGAGTTTTACGAACGGTTGGTAGCAGTCCAGTTTAGACGCACTCTGATTTCTTTTAAAAAAGTTTAAATTTTCACGCATTTTAAGAAAATTACAAAAAACCAGGTCGTTACATATCCCCTGCCACAGATCAACGATTTATTTGACCAATTGGGCGGTGCTTGGGTTTTCTCAAAAATTGACCTTCGATAAAGCTACTATCAGCTAAAGGTTCAGCCTGATAATGTACTGAAGATTGCGTTTCACACACGGTATGGACATTATGAATTCTTGGTGATGTTTTTCGGGCTGACCAACACCCCAGCAGCCTTCATGGACCTAATGAACCGAGTCTTCAGGGATTATTTGGATAAATTTATTATCGTCTTCATTGACGATATCTTGATCTATTCTCGATAGAAGCGGAGCACTATGAACATCTAAGAGTGGCTTTATCTGTTCTTAGTCAACACCAGTTATACTAGAAAATTTCTAAGTGCGAATTTTGGCTGAGTAGGGTTGGTTTTCTTGGCCACGTAATTTCTGAAGATGGTTTATCCATTGACCTGACGAAGATACAAGTAGATGTGAACTGGACACAACCGAAAAATGTTTGTGAAGTAAGGAGCTTTATGGGCTTGGCCGGTTATTACAGGTGCTTTATTGATGGATTTTCAAAGATCGCTCTACCACTTACTGGTCTGACCAAGAATTAAAGCATAGGCTGACTACTGCCCTAGTGTTAACATTACCAACGGAGGACGGTGATTTTTGCATTTATGTGATGCATCAAAGAGAGGACTTGGTGGAGTTCTTATGCAGCATGGAAAAGTTATCGCGTACGCGTCGCGACAACTTAAGATCCATGAGCAGAACTACCCCACTCATGACTTGGAGCTCGTAGCTATTGTCTTCACTCTCAAAGTGTGGAGGCACTACTTGTATGGACAACGCTGTGAAAGGAGTCAAATATGTGTCAACGGCGATGGCTTGAGTTTGTTAAAGATTACTATTGTGAGATCAAGTACCATCCAGGAAAAGCCAATGTCGTTGTGAATGCTCTCAGCTGCAAGGTTGCAGTAATGGGCATGATATGTGAAGAGATGCCATCCAGACTTCGAAAAGACCTTCAGGGGCTTGAGGTATAGATGGTTCCAACACAGTTGGATGTGGTATTAGCAAAGCTGACTCTGATGCCATCTATTGTTGAACAAATCAAGAAGGCTCAACAAAATGATGAGGTATGTAAGGATTCCAAGCTGAACCCGACTCTACCAAAATATCAGAATTTCTCTACTTCTGCTGATGGCATTGTCAAGTACAAGAACTGGTGGTATGTGACAGGTGATATGACAGTATAGCTAAAGATTTTAAGAGAAGCTCACTCTTTTAGTTTCTCCATACATTTTGGTTGTAACAAGATGTACCGGGATCTTAAAGCTCATTATTACTGGCCAAACATGAAGTATAGCCAATTTTGTGTCGCTATGCCACATATGTCAGCGCTTTAAGGCCGAACACCAGTGACAGGGCGATACGCTCCTTCTGTTGCAAATTCCTGAATGGAAATGGGAGCACATAACCATGAACTTCGTCACTTGTTTGCCCTAAACTGCCAATGGCCACGATACAATCTAGGTGATCGTGGATCGGTTAACCAAAGTTGCACATTTTCTACCAGTAGCCATGACGTATAAAATGAATCAGTTTGCCGACTTCTATATCGGGGAGATCATCCGACTTCACGGCGTTCTGGTTTCTATTGTATCGGATGGAGACTCGCATTTTACTTCGGCTTTCTCGTGGAGTCTGAGCAAAGCTATGGGCACCGAACTAAAACTCAACATTGCGTTTCATCCTCAAACGGATGGACAAAGTGAAAGAATAATTCAGACAATTAAGGATATGCTACGTGCTTGGTCCTTGAATTTCAAATCGGATGGGGAAAAATTTTGCCATTAGTCGAGTTCATGTACAACAATAGCTTTCAAGCCACTATTGGCATGGCCCCGTACAAAGCACTATATGGGAGGAAGTGCCGATCACCATTACACTAGGACGAAATAGGTGAAGCTACTTTCTATGGCCCAGAAGTAGTGAAGAACATT
Source organism: Begonia loranthoides (assembly GCA_022433065.1). Classification (NCBI taxonomy): domain Eukaryota; kingdom Viridiplantae; phylum Streptophyta; class Magnoliopsida; order Cucurbitales; family Begoniaceae; genus Begonia; species Begonia loranthoides. Next base: position 14,778,252 of record CM039486.1, on the reverse strand, counting down.
GTAGTGTCTGTGGGCCTAATTAAATGAGGATGTTAGCAGCTTAGAGACATCAAAAAAGCTATGTAGACAATCGACATCGGGCCCTAGAATTTGATGAAGGAGATAGTGTGTTTTTGAAGATATCTCCATTTAAAGGCGTCGTTCGATTTGAAGGAAGGGGAAAGCTCAATCCTATACATGTTGAACCCTATGTAATCATGAAGAAGATAGGATTTGCATACTAGTTACACCTGCCTGACTCCATGGCAGGCGTACACAACATCTTCCACGTGTCTATGCTCAAGAAGTGTTTGGGCGACGCAGCTATATTGAACCCTTCCGATAATATTGAGGTACAACCCAACCTAAGCTACAATGAAAGGACTATTTAGATTCTTGACTCAAGAGTGAAAGAACTACAGCGCAAGAGTATCTCATTGGTCAAGGTCTTATGGAAGAATCACATGAGGGCTAAGCATCCCAAACTATTCAGTAGCTAATTTTGGGGACCAAAATTTTTTTAAGGGGGGTACTATATAATACCCCGATCCTATTTTTTCCATGTACACGATGTAATCGGATTTTTTTAGATAAATATATATTAGATGGCATATGGTTACGAGTTAAATTATGACGCTTATTTATGGAAAAATATTACGGGATAAAAGTTTAGTTGGAAAAATGTGAAGGAAATGGAATTTTGGCCTATTTGGATGCATGCGGATGCCATGGGGACAAGAACTGGCGTCCACACGCACATAGAATGCTTGGGGACGACTTGGGACGCGATTCTGCATCCTAACTTCACTATGTCGTGGGGTTTTAGATGCCATGCGGATGATGTCGACGAGGATTATTGCGTCCGCATTGAATTTGTCCAAGTTTGGAGACTTTCGGATGCCATGCGGATGAGGAAGACTACATTCGATTTGAATCTGTTCAAATTTTTGACAGATTAGGACGATACATGCGGATGCAAAAACGTGTCTGAATGTCGTTGCAAACTATACAGATGAGAATGGGGATGTCATTTCTCATCTGTGACCACAATTTGGCCTGTGAAATTTTACTCATGCGGACGAGACCAGTGCATCCACCCTCATTCGAAAGATCACAGGTTAGCAAAAATTTAAGGCTTTAAATAAGATCGTTTGTCGCTTAGTCCAAAACTACATGATCCTTAGATGCCTAACCACTTCTAGATAAGAAGATCCTCCAGCTCACGTAGACCAACTATCCTCCTCCCCTTCTCCTATGCAAATGATCTCCCCCAGTAAGTCTCCCCTTTTAACTTCCAGGTTGCCCCTTTAGTCAATCCATTCTCCTTCCTCCCCTGCGCCTCTTCTTCTTCTTTGTTTAGTGAGCGTGTGGTGCTGTAAGGAGGGGACTGCTGCTATCCCTATTTGTTTCCTTCAAAACAAAGTAAGGAAGTGGGTTATAACTGGCCATTTATAGGCCCTACCCACAAGTAAATTGTGTGTGTGTTGATATTGGTGTTGTAGCTAGAATTTGAAAATTTCTTAGATGAGCTATGTCAATATTTCATGCAACAATTCTTACTGTTTTTACTCTGTATCTTGTGGTTGCTTTACTTAGTAGTTACTTATTCATATAAATCACTGCTAATTTCATTTCAAAGTTTGATTTCTTTTACTAAGAATATTGTCTGATGATAAATCTGGTAATGTGAAATTGTGAACGAAGTATGGATGTGAATGAAGAGAACAAAATGACTCTGTGTTGTTGGAACACTTAGTTATATGACCTTCTCTCTGTGTGTTTTAATGTCATTATATGATACTGCTTTACTATTTGGGTTCTTATTGACCATTTGTCTGTTCATTTCCTACAACTTGGGTTCATATCGGTCTTTTGCTTGTTCATTTCCTACAAAAAGTATCCTATTCTGCATCAAGCATGTTCACTATAATACATTCTCTATTGTTATGCGTATTGTTCAAAAGTACATTAACTCCTTCGCTGTGATTACGTTTGTTATAATTCAAGCATGTGAGCATAAGTGCTCAAATTAGTCTTCAAGCATGCTAGTTAATTATTGGTCTTCTAACCTACGATTAACTCTTACTTGTCTAATATTCAAGCATGATAATTAACTATGGTTAACCTTTAAGCATGATAACAACTACATAGTTAATTTTTAAGCATGACTAGTTAACTATTGTTTAATCTTTTCAAGCATGTTAACCATTAACCTTCATGCCAATTAGTCATAAATCCAACATGTAAATTATCCATTCTTGATAATCCTCAAGCATAACTAGCTAGTTTCTTTTTAACTTCAAGCTTGTTAATTAACTCTTCTAATCACAAGTATAGTATTCTATCAGTACACGTTCAATCTCAAGCCTAATCAACTATCACTTGTATAATCTTCAAGTTGCCAATGACTTGTTAAGCATGTCATTTACCCGTTTACTTTACAAGCAAATTCTTAAGGATGTTAATTGTTTAATCGTCAAGCACGTTAAATTATATATATTAATATTCACGTGTGTTAAATTACAGTTTCTTATATGTTAAAGTACTATAGTCTTCAAGCATCCAACCCAAGCATGTTTAGTTGAGCATTATTTACTTAACCAATTTGAGAATGTAATCAACATTTAATTGAGCATGCTTACCTATAAATTAGTCGTAATTAGCATGTTTTGCTGTACATTGGTTAGTAAAGATTCTGTTTGAGTTATTCTCTTGTTCATACCATGGCTAAATCTCAGTGGCTGGATGTTTCTTTTATAGTTGCCCTATAATTATGTTTCATTCTTTTCATGTATTCGTTAAATTCCGTCATTTACTTATTGAGTTGCCAATTACTTATCAAACTATCATTCATTTAAATTACTGTTATTTACTTGATGAATGTGCACTATTTATGTGTCATCACGCATCATGCTAATAGAAACAAATAGGCAGTACATCTTGGGGTGGTACTCACATGCATTGGAAAGGAAAAATGATAAGAAAGAAAAGGAAAAGAACAGGAAAAAGGAGTTGGGGGCGGATGGGTAGTGGGTCCAATCTGCAAATAGCCGGAGACCCTCCCTCTTGGGGTACGGGAGTTCTAGTTGCAAGTAAAAAGGTAGATCCGACCACTATTCCATCACAAAGGAAATCCTCCAATCTCCAGCTTGAAGTACGAGTAAAGAACAAATGAACGAATGAATGTAATGAAAATATTGGTTTGGGTGGCCCTCCTTCCATAGAGAACTAAAGAGAGGCATAGCATAAACATAAACTTCATTTCCTTACTGGGCCATTGGCTCATGTCCTTACTTGTGGTGTAGGTAATGAGATGATAGTACCATGTGTAACACCCCAACATTTTTTTAAGTCAAACAATTATCGGGGTATTACCAAGGTCATTTTAGAGTATTAGAATTAGGGGGTAATTCCGTTTCATTTTTACCATATACGTGATGTAATCGAAGTGTTGGAGTTATGGGGATAGTACATGGCGCATCTATACATGGCGTCCTATGACATGTATTATGGGGGAAACGTTTTCGGACAAGAGTTAAGTGGAAAAAGTTAGAGAAACGTCGGATTTAGAGAGTTGTGGACGCATGCAGACCAGGAGAGGATGAGAATTCATCGTTCGCATGTGTGTAATGTGGCTGCCTTAGGAATTGGTATGATTCAGGATGAAATTTCTAGTCCTGGCTGCGCTATGTCGTGAACTTATGGATAAGTCTGGATGACACTGTGGACGAAATGTGTCATCCACAAATGGGTTGCTCACATGGAGAAGGGTTGGGACGAGACTCAGGACGTGATTTGACGTCCTGAGTGTTGTGTTGCGTACGAGGTCCCGGACGATGTGGACTTGAGCTGCTTCGTCTGCATTGACTCTGTACAATACTGGGGACTTTAGGATGACTGCAGACAACTGCAGATTAGTTGAGGCCTCGTCCGATTTGCCTCTGTCCTATTTTAGGACACTTTCGGATGCTAGTGTGGACGCCATTCCACGTCCGAAACTCACATGCGGATGGTACGGATAAGACAGGGACGCATTCTCTCATTCGAAGTCTCAGTTTTAGCCTGCAAGATTTAGCCTTACGGACGAATGCGGATGAGACCTATGTGTCTGCACTCATCCAAAATAGCCCAGACCTACAAATAAAATAACAAGAAAATCGTAGAAAATTAGGGAAAATCCTGGAAAACTGACAGTGAATGACCCTCCCCTCTCCATAGGCGATGAAAATCGCTTCCCGCTATGCCAGTAGCTGAGTTTTCCCCTGCTTGGAGCTATCTCCCTCTCTACCCTTAGCCATCATGATGTTCCCTCACCCAAGTAATATCTCTCTCCTCCCTTGTCAATTGATTTTATTCTTCATCTCCTCTCTTCCTGCAATGAACTCTCCTTCTTTGTGAGAGCCCTTCTGCCTATGTGAGTGTGTGAGCTGAGAGTGAAGTGTAGTGAGGTGTGTGTGTATTACGTGAAAGGGGTGAGGTGAAAGTTAGGAGAGAGCTGTGAGCTGCTCATTGCAGCTCCCTGTCTTCTGTGTGTGTTGCTTGACGTGGAAGGAGGAGTTGTCCTTGATTTTTGGTTCATCAAATGGTAAGGATTAAGGGGTGTTTTGGCCATTGAGGCCCTACACCACAAGTATGGGTGTGTGAGTTTAGTGTTAATGCTAGTTAGATGTTCACTGCCAGTTGTTAGTAGGTTCACTGCTAGTTGTTATGCACGTTAATTGCCATAAACTGTTTACTGATAGTATGTTGTTTGCCTTGAAATGCTACTGTTAGTTGTTGATAGTGTTATTAATGCTCTGTGATTTGTGTTAGAATAATGTTGAACTCCTTGATGTAAATTGCTTGGTTGTTAGCTCTATGAACTCCTTTATTGATTGTATTAGTTTTCATAGTGACAGTGGTAGTCGGAATGAAAAGTGAAGCAAGTAAATGTGGAGTAGTTATGTGATGTCCAAAAATGAGTTAGAGTTTTATAGATCTTATTGCTCTTATTCTTGTTGCGTGTTTCCTTACGAGTTTGATAAGTCGACTAAGTTTACTTAAATAGGGTTGTTAGTAACAGTAAGCATGTTACTTATAATTAGTAAACAAGTAAATTAATTAGTGAGTATGTTAATTAACTAATTAATAGTTGTTAATCACCTCTTAAGCCTAGTTGTGTACAAATAATTAATTGAGCATGTTAAACGATTAACAAATCTAGGCATCTAGTTGGTAGAATGATAATTACTAGCATGTTAATTAAATAAGATTAACATGTTTAATCCATCAACAACAAAAGCATGTTTAAAGCACTTAGAATAATAAATATAGAAAGCATGTAAATGATAATAGCTCGAATTATTAACTAGCATAAAAGCATGTGTAAATCATCTAGAATAAAAGCATGTAATTCACCTGAAGCATGTAATTCATTGAGATAGTCAACTAGATCATTTATCAAAGCATGTTAAACAACTAGCGTAACTAACCAATGCAATCAACTGAGCATGTTAATCAATTAGTTGAGTAAATTAATTAAGAAATTGGAGCATGTCAATTATGTTAGCCTTTTTGTTAGGCATAGTTTTATTTTGATGATGACCAAATTGTTTAATGTAATGAAAATAATAATTTGGTTAATTATGTTTTTATTGATAATGTATTCAGTGTTTTATTCATTATATTTATACTCAAATTTATCAAAAATACCCATGTTGAGGGTATTAAAGTGTGCTAACATGTCTATCTAAGTCCATGTAGTGAATGCACATCGTTTTGGGACTTAGGAAAATCAAGAAGGGGAAGAAGGAGCAAAAGGTCAACGAAACAACACAAAAGGTCGACCTCGATGGCATCTAAGAAGGAAACGGTCGACCTAACTGTGAAGCAGAAAAAAACAACTTGCCAAAAAAATTCTGCAATGAAGGAAATGGTCGACCGCTTTGACAAAAGGTTGACCGCAGCAGTTGGAAACTCCTTTTTCTCACCCGTCTTCAAAATTCCACGGGAGGTCCATCAACAAAGGAAAGGGTCGACTGCATGGTCGACCGCAAAATGGACAGATTGCTCCAGAATTTCTGCACGAAGGAAAGGGTCGACCGCGAAATGGACAGATTGCTCCAGAATTTCTGCATAAAGTAAAAGGTCGACCGCACGGTCGA